>CM060891.1:96675000-97155000 GCA_030762935.1 Hymenopus coronatus | reverse complement strand
ACACTACTACTACACACTATTACTACTTCTACACAAGTTCTACTTCTATAATACTACTACACTACTACTACACTACTACAATACTACTACACTACTACACACTACTACTCCTACACTAGTTCTACTTCTATACTACTACACTACTACTACACTACTACTACACTACTACTACACTACTACTACACACTACTACTTCTACACTAGTTCTACTTCTATACTACTACACTACTACTAAAAACTACTACACTACTACTATTACTACACAACTACTAGGATATTACAACACTACTACTCCACTACTAATACACTTTTACTACTAGTACTACTACTACACTTCTACTACTACTACAACTACTGCACTACTACTACAACACTACTACACTATTGTCAACTACTATACTACTACAATACTACCACTACACTACCACTACACTTCTACTACACTACTACCACTACACTACCACTACATACCACTACACTACTAGTGCACTACTACTACACTACTACTATTATACTACTACACTACTACTGCACTACTACTCTACTACACTACTACTCTACTACACTACTACTACACTACTACTTCTACAGTACTACTACTTCTGCACTACAACTACTACTTCTGCACTACAACTACTACACTACATTACTACAACTACTACTAAACTACTACACTACTACAGCTACTGTTACTAAACTACTACTACTACAAAACTACTACTACACTACTACTGCTTCTGCACTACAGCTACTACTTCTACACTACAACTGCTACTACTACACTACTACACTACACTTCTACAGCAACTACTACTAAACTACTACAGCTACTACTACACTACACTACTACAACTACTACTAATAAGCTACTACTACTACACTACAGTACTACAACTACTACTACTATTACACTACAATTCTACAACTACTAAACTACGACCACTACTACTACATATCTACTCTTCTACTACTTCTCTAATAGTACAACTAATGCTACTATTACTACTACTACTTTTCTAAGTTCCTCTTTAGTAAAGGTTTTGCACTTTTATCAATATTTCTCCTTTTGCAATAATTCACGTTAATAAGTATGACATGTGGCAAAGCACCCGGGCCTGATAATATCCCACCCGAGGCGGTTAAACTAATGATTAGAATGGTCCCTGGTTTTTTATTAGCAACGTTTAATAAATTGTTGCGTTCACAAGAATTCCCGGTAAGATGGAAAATTGCACGAGTATGTTTAGTATGGAAAAAAGGAAAACCTTTGGAGGCCAGTAATACCTGTAAGCCAATTTGCCTTTTAGACACTATGGGTAAGCTGTTTGAATTTCTGCTAAGAGAACGTCTAGAGAAGGAGGTAGGAGATAAGGGAGGTTTTTCGGAATACCAGTTCGGTTTTAGAAGGGGACTGTCATCAGTACAAGCTGTGGAAAAAGTGATCGACATTGTTAAAAGGTCAACAGGTAAATGATGTGCACTTGTGGCATTAGATATAAGAAATGCTTTTAATACTGAGACTTGGAGTGTTATTATTAAAGAACTAAAAAAGACGATAAATATCTACATACTTGGTGAATGTTATTGAAAGTTATTTTACTAATAGAAAACTCAGTATTGCAGGCATAGAGAAAGATATGCAAATGGGAGTTCCTCAGGGATCAGTGTTTGGACCAACTTTGTGGAACGTTGCCTACGACGGAATATTAGGTCTTGACCTTGGAGAAAATTTTAGAGGTACAGCTTATGCTGATGATTTAGCTATAGTAGCAGCAGCACAAGATGAGGAGAATCTTATTCTTAGAACTAACGAGGCACTGAAGAGAATCGAGAGGTGGCTTACATTAAATAATTTACAGTTAGCCCCTAAAAAGACAAAATTGTTATGCTGAAAGGAAAGAGAAGTTTGGAAAGTAATGCTTTTGAGATAAAAGGTACAAAAATAACTCCGAGTAAAGCATTAAAATACTTGGGGATAGTCTTAGGGAGTCATTTAAAGTTTGGACAACATAATAATGCTGTGACCAGAAAGGCAGATGAAAAAAACGAAGCACTATCTAGAATAATGCCAAATATAAGTGGACCTCAACATTACAAGAGGCTAGTCCGGAGTGGAGTTCTGCATTCAGTATTATTAAATGGATGTCCGGTATGGCAAGAAGTTTTGGAAATCAATAGATATAAACAAAAAAATGGAGAAGTCACAAAGAAACACACCTTTAAGGGTCGCATGTGCCTACAAGACTGCGTCTACTATTGCGTTACAAGTAATTACTGGTATTCTTCCTATTGAGCTGCAGATACGTGAAAGAACAAACGTATTTAGAATTGAAGGATGCAGAAAACATCCGAAATTAAAGCAGCGAGAAATTATGCTGATTCAGTGGCAGAAGGCGTGGGTGCAAAATGTTCAAAAGGCCCAATGGACTAAAAGATTCATTCCATAAATAGGCAACTGGATAACATGTTAACACAGGAATATAAATGATTGTATGACACAGGTACTTACAGGACACGGGTCTTTTAATACCCATTTAAAAAGGATCGGAGTACGAGAAAATGACCAGTGTGACTATCGTGATGATGTGGACACAGAAGAACATACCTTATTTTCCTGCATACGATAGTAAAGGCACACCTATATACGTTTGGGTTTTGAGCAACATACATATAATAAGATTTATATTATGGCTCAAAGTCAGTACAATGGGAAATTAATACAATTAATAGTCACAGACATAATGAGTATAAAGGAAGCAGAGAGAAATGAAAGACAAAGATTTTAACACTATAAGGTCTCAGGTTTCCTAATTGATGTTGTATTTATTTTTAGGTAGTTCCAAGTAGGATTCCAACAGAAAGCAGGGGGTTTTTAGTCGGTAAGAGTTCGACACAAGAAGACTATCCTCCCTAAAACCCATGATGGTTTTCCCCTCTTTAAAATAACAAAAACTACTACTACACAATTACTACTACTAAAATTACTTCTCCTAAAACTACACTATTTCTACTATTACCCTACTCCTACAACCATTACCACCATTACACTACTACTACTACCACTACACCACTGCTACTACCACCACTACACCAATACTACTGGCATCACACTACTACTACTAGCACTATACTACTACTACCACTACATCTACCATTAAACTACTACTACCACTAATACTACTATTACCACTACTCCTACTAACACTACACTACTACCACCAATACTAGTGCTTTTACCACTAAACTACTACGACTTCTACCTCTACACTACTACTACTACCACTACTACTACTACCACTACACTGCTACCACCACTACTACTACTTCTACCACTACACTCCCACTACACAACCACTACTTCTGCCACTACACTACCACTACACTACTACTACTATTACAACTACTTCTACTGCTACTACTTCACTACGACTACCACCACAACTACTACTACCACTACACTAATACGACTTCTATCACTACACTACTACTACTTCTACCACTACACTACTACGACTTCAATCACTGCATTACTACTACTACTACCTTCACCACCACTACTACTACTAAAACTTCTACTACTACCACTAAACTATTACTACAACTACTACTACTTCTACCACCACACTGCTTCTACTAATAATAACAATAATACTACCACAACACTACTACTGCTTATATCACAACAGTACTACTACTATCAATACTAATAGTGACAATAGTAATAACAATAATCATAATAATACCACTACTACTACCACTACGCTACCACTATTTCTACCACTACACTACTGCCACCAGTACTACTACTTCAACCACTACACTACTACATCTACCACCACACTAATATTAATACTACTGCCACTACTACTTCAACCACTACACTACTACTACTTCTTCCACTACACTACTACTACTACTACCACCACTGCTACCACTACATTAGTACTATCACCACTGCTACCACTACTTCTACCACTACATTAGTACTATCACCACTACTACCACCACTTCTACCACTATATTACTACTATCACAATTACTACCACCACTTCTACCACTACATTAATACTATCACCACTACTACCACCACTTCTACCACTACATTAGTACTATCACCACTACTACCACCACTTCTACCACTACATTACTACTATCACCACTACTACCACCACTTCTACCACTACATTAGTACTATCACCACTACTACCACCACTTCTACCACTACATTAGTACTATCACCACTACTACCACTACTTCTACCACTACATTAGTACTATCACCACTACTACCACCACTTCTACCACTATATTACTACTATCACAACTACTACCACCACTTCTACCACTACATTAGTACTATCACCACTACTACCACCACTTCTACCACTACATTAGTACTATCACCACTACTACCACCACTTCTACCACTACATTACTACTATCACCACTACTACCACCACTTCTACCACTACGTTAGTACTATCACCACTTCTACCACTACATTACTACTATCACCACTTCTACCACTACATTACTACTATCTCCACTTCTACCACTACATTAGTACTATCACCACTACTACCACCACTTCTACCACTACATTACTACTATCACCACTACTACCACCACTTCTACCACTACATTAGTACTATCACCACTACTACCACCACTTCTACCACTACATTACTACTATCACCACTACTACCACATCATTACTACTATCACCACTACTACCACTACATTACTACTATCACCACTACTACCACTACATTAGTACTATCACCACTACTACCACTACATTACTACTATCACCACTACTACCACTACATTACTACTATCACCACTACTACCACTACATTAGTACTATCACCACTACTACCACTACATTACTACTATCACCACTACTACCACTACATTACTACTATCACCACTACTACCACTACATTACTACTATCACCACTACTACCACTACATTACTACTATCACCACTACTACCACTACATTACTACTATCACCACTACTACCACTACATTAGTACTATCACCACTACTACCACTACATTACTACTATCACCACTACTACCACTACATTAGTACTATCACCACTACTACCACCACTTCTACCACTACATTAGTACTATCACCACTACTACCACCACTTCTACCACTACATTAGTACTATCACCACTACTACCACTACATTACTACTATCACCACTACTACCACTACATTACTACTATCACCACTACTACCACTACATTAGTACTATCACCACTACTACCACTACATTACTACTATCACCACTACTACCACTACATTAGTACTATCACCACTACTACCACCACTTCTACCACTACATTAGTACTATCACCACTACTACCACCACTTCTACCACTACATTAGTACTATCACTACTACTACCACCACTTCTACCACTACATTAGTACTATCACCACTACTACCACCACTTCTACCACTACATTAGTACTATCACCACTACTACCACCACTTCTACCACTACATTAGTACTATCACCACTACTACCACTACATTAGTACTATCACCACTACTACCACCACTTCTACCACTACATTAGTACTATCACCACTACTACCACCACTTCTACCACTACATTAGTACTATCACCACTACTACCACCACTTCTACCACTACATTAGTACTGTCACCACTACTACCACTACATTAGTACTATCACCACTACTACCACCACTTCTACCACTACATTAGTACTATCACCACTACTACCACCACTTCTACCGCTACATTAGTACTATCACCACTACTACCACCACTTCTACCACTACATTACTACTATCACCACTAATACCACCACTTCTACCACTACATTACTACTATCACCACTACTACCACCACTTCTACCACTACATTACTACTATCACCACTACTACAACCACTTCTACCACTACATTAATACTATCACCACTACTACTACCACCACTTCTACCACTACATTAGTACTATCACCACTACTACCACCACTTCAACCACTACATTAGTACTATCACCACTACTACCACCACTTCTACCACTACATTAGTACTATCACCACTACTACCACTACTTCTACCACTACATTACTACTATCACCACTACTACCACTACTTCTACCACTACATTAGTCCTATCACCACTACTACCACCACTTCTACCACTACATTACTACTATCACCACTACTTCTACCACTACATTACTACTATCACCACTACTACCACTACTTCTACCACTACATTACTACTATAACCACTACTACCACTACTTCTACCACTACATTAGTACTATCACCACTACTACCACCACTGCTACCACTACATTAGTACTATCACCACTACTACCACCACTGCTACCACTACATTAGTACTATCACCACTACTACCACCACTGCTACCAGTACATTAGTACTATCACCACTACTACCACCACTGCTACCACTACATTAGTACTATCACCACTACTACCACCACTGCTACCACTACATTAGTACTATCACCACTACTACCACCACTGCTACCACTACATTAGTACTATCACCACTACTACCACTACTTCTACCACTACATTAGTACTATCACCACTACTACCACCACTGCTACCACTACATTAGTACTATCACCACTACTACCACCACTGCTACCACTACATTAGTACTATCACCACTACTACCACCACTTCTACCACTACATTAGTACTATCACCACTAATACCACCACTTCTACCACTACATTACTACTATCACCACTACTACCACAACTTCTACCGCTACATTAGTACTATCACCACTACTACCACTACTTCTACCACTACATTACTACTATCACCACTACTACCACTACTTCTACCACTACATTACTACTACTTCTTCCACTACACTACTACTACTAGTACAAATACCACTATCACTACACTACTACTATTGCTGCCACTACACTACTACTACTGCCCCTACTACTGCATCTACCACTACACTACCAAATCTACCGCTACACTATTACTACAACTTCTACAATTACACTACTACTAGCCCTACACTACTACACTACTACTACCACTTCACTACTGCTACTACTTCTATCATTACACTACTACTACTTCTGCCACCACACTACCACTACACTACTACTACCAGTACTACTTCTACCACTACATTACTACTACTTCTGCGACCACATTACCACTACAATATTACTACAACTACACTATTACTAATGCTACTGCTACCACTACTACTACTACACTACTACTACCACAACACTATTACTACGACTTCTACTACTAATACTACTACTAGATTCTGGGGGGGGGGCAAAGAACCGTTTACGTTTTTCTCAGAAAAATCAAATCCTTTTAAGCGATCTGAAATAATTTAAAGATCGCCAGAGATACAAAGAAGGGGATCACTACCTTCACCCAGCAAAGAATTATATGAACAGAAGGTACGTTTGAATAAATAATATATTGACTTAACAGACTCCATTCCTCAAGAACAAGAAATGACGACCAGAGAAGTAAAAAGAAAAAGAATAGAAACTCCTAAAAAAATTAGAACTGAAGAACAAGATATACTCTTCCTTGACAAAGTCCGGAAAGAGTACTCGATGTATCAGACGTTAATGGAGAAAATTTAAAAGGAAACCGAAGCTCTCCAGAGAATGATAAAGAATATCCCAAACACAAAAAAGGAAATAAGAAATGCAGTCTGCCATTTAGAAGACATAGACTTGCAAGTGCATATCGCACAACATCCACCAACGCAATACAAGTGATTGCAGGAACAATACCGCCCCATTCATTAGCAACCGAGCATACATTTTATAAACAAAAACATAATGGAGCACAAAAAGAAGCGAAAAGGAAAATTACAATGAAAAAGTGGCAGGAGGAATGGAATGACGAGCTTGAAACGGCCCAATGGACTAAACGCCTTATTCCAAAAATGTAACCATGGCAAACAGACAACACGGAGAAGTTGAGTACTCTTTTACGCAATTCATAACAGGACATGGCCGACTTGGAAGCTATTTATACAAGATGAAGATAATTGAGACTGAACAATGCAGATATTGTAAAAAACATAGACACACCAGAACACACTATTTTATTATGTAAAAGATGGAATGTCATAAGAGCAAAAACCTTAAGCGCTGCAGGAGACGGAGGTGGTTTTTAGCCGTTAAGAGTCCGACACACCAGGGCCACCTTCCCTGAAGTCCATGAGGATTTTCCCCTCCTTAAAAAAAAAAAAAAAAATACAACTACTACACTACTACTACTCCTACTAAAACTACACTACTACTACTATTACTATCGTTACTATATCTACCACTACACTACTACTATTAATACCACTACATCTACCAATACACTACTACTACTCCTGCTTCTACCACTACGCTACTACTATTACTTCTGCCACTTCTGCCACTACACTACCACTTCACTACTACCACTATACTACCACTACACTTACACTCACTACTGCCACTATACTACAAATATTTCTACCACTACACTACTTTTACTACTACTTCTACTGCTACTACTCCTACACTACTACTACTACTTCTACTACTACAACTACACTACTACCAGTACACTACAGCAACTATTACTACTACTAAGACTACCGCTAAACTATTACTACCACTGTTACTACCAGTACACTATTACTTTTGCTACCACTACTACTACTTTTCCTACTACTACTACTACACTACTATTACGGCTACACTACTACTACAATAGTACATTACTACTACTCCTACCACTACACTACTACACTTCTATTACACTACTACTTTTACACCACTACTTTTACTATCACTACACTACTACTACTGTTTTTACTACTACACTACTACTACTAAATTACTACTGATGTTACTACTACTACAACAGCACTATTGCTGTTTCTACTACAGTACTACTCCAACAGTGCTACTACTACAGTACTACTGCTGTTACTACTACAGTACTAATACACTACTACAGTACTACTTCTGTTACTACTACAAGAACTACTACTACGGTACTACTATTGCACTACTACTACTACAGTGCTACTGCTGTTAATACTACTACAGTATTACTGCTGTTACTACCACACTACTACTACAGTACTTCTCCTGTTACTACTACGACAGTATTACTACACTACTACAGTACTACTACTGTTACTACTACAGTACTACTACTACAGTACTACTCCTCTTACTACTGCAGAAATACTATTACAATACTACTGCTGTTATTACTACAGTACTACTACTACTAAAGCATTACTGCTGTTACTACTACAGTACTACTACACTACTACAACAGTAGTACTGCTGTTACTACTACTACTACTACACTACCACATTACTATTGCTACTACAGTACTACTCTTATTCATTATGGCTTCACGGGTGATCGGCCGTGTCAAGTGTATAAAATCCAAGCTTTCGACCATGGATTGTGCACAACATCCACAAAGGCTATACAAATGTGTGCAGGAACAATACCGCTCCATTTATTAGCAACCGAGCACACATTTAAAAACGAAGAACATAATAGAGCACAAAAAGAAGAGAAAAGGAAAATTACAATGAAAAAGTGGCAGGAGGAATGGGATGACGAGCTTGAAACGGCCCAATGGACTAAACGTCTTATTCCAAAAATTGAACCATGGCTAAACAGACAACACGGAGAAGTTGACTACTTCATTACGCAATTCTTAACAGGACATGGCCGATTTGGGACCTACTTATACAAAATGAGGATAATTGAGACTGAACAATGCAGATATTGTAAAGAAATAGACACACCAAACACACTATTTTATTATGTAAAAGATGGAACGCCATAAGAACAAAAACCTTAAATGGAATTATCACCAAACAATATAATACAAAATATGATACACAAGAAAGAAATATGGTACCTCATTACAGGAATGATTAAGAACATCCTACAAGCTAAGGAAAAAGATGAAGGATAAACTTGAATGCTGCAATGTGAAGAAATGCTGAGAGGCGGTTCCGCAGCGCTGCAGGAGACGGAGGTGGTTTTTAGCCGGTAAGAGTCCGACACACCAAGAACCCCTTCCCTGGCATCCATGAGGTTTTTCCCTCCTTAAAAAAAAAGCTACTACACTACTACATTACTACTGCTGTTACTACTACTACTATTACACTACTAGACTACTACACTACTACTGTTTTCACTACTGCACTACTACTACATTACTACTGCTGTTACTACTACATTACTACTGCTGTTACTACTACATTACTACTGCTGTTACTACTACATTACTACTGCTGTTACTACTACTACTACACTACTAGACTACCACATTACTACTGTTTTCACTACTGCTCTACTACTACATTACTACTGCTGTTACTACTACTACTACTACTACTACTACTACTACTACTACTACTACTACTATTACACTACTAGACGACTACATTTCTACTGTTTTCACTACTGCATTACTACTACATTTCTACTGTTTTTCACTACTACACTACTACATTACTACTGCTGTTACTACTACTACTACTACTACTACTACTACTACTACTACTACTACTACACTACTACTATTACGCTACTAGACTACTACATTTCTACTGTTTTCACTACTACACTACTACTACATTTCTACTTTTTTCAATACTACACTACTACATTACTACTGTGTTGCTACTACCACTACACTACTACTACTACACTACTACTACTACTACTACACTACTAGACTACTACATTTCTACTGTTTTTACTACTGCACTACTACTACATTTCTACTGTTTTCACTACTACACTACTACATTACTACTGCTGTTACTACTACTATCACACTACTAGACTACTACATTTCTACTGTTTTCACTACTGCACTACTACTACATTACTGCTGCTCTTACTACTACACTACTACATTACTACTGCTGTTACTACTACATTACTGCATTACTACTACATTACTACATTACTACTGCTGTTACTACTACACTACTACATTACTACTGCTGTTACTACTACATTACTACATTACTACCGCGGTTACTACTACACTACTACCTTACTACTGCTCATACTACTACACTACTACATTACTACTGCTGTTACTACTACATTACTACATTACTACTGCTGTTACTACTACATTACTACATTACTACTGCTGTTACTACTACACTACTACATTACTACTGCTGTTACTACTACATTATTACTGCTGTTACTACTACACTACTGCATTACTACTGATGTTGCTACTACACTACTACATTACTACTGCTGTTACTACTACACTACTACATTACTACTGCTGTTACTACTACATTACTACTGCTGTTAATACTACACTGCTACATTACTACTGCTGTTACTACTACACTACTACATTACTACTGCTGTTACTACTACATTACTACAATACTACTGCTGTTACTACTACACTACTACATGACTACTGCTGTTACTACTACATTACTGCATTACTACTGCTGTTACTACTACACTACTACATGACTACTGCTGTTACTACTACATTACTACATTACTACTGATGTTACTACTACTACTACTACACCACTATACTACTACATTTCTACTGTTTTCACTACTGCACTACTACTAAGTTACTACTGCAGTTACTACTACTACTACTACTACTATTACTACTTCTACTACACTACTATTACTACACTACTAGACCACTAGATTACTACTGTTTTAGTACTACCTTACTAATGCATTACTACTGCTGTTACTACTACTACACTACTAGATTATTACATTACTAATGTTTTTACTACTACACTACCATTACATTACTACTGCTGTTACTACTACTACTACTACTACTACTACTACTACTACTACTATTACTACTTCTACTACACTACTATTACTACACTACTAGACCACTTGATTACTACTGTTTTAGTACTACCTTACTAATGCATTACTACTGCTGTTACTACTACTACTACTACTACACTACTACTACTACTACTACTACATTACTACTGTTGTTACTACTACTACTACTACACTACTACTACTACTACATTACTACTGTTGTTACTACTACTACACTACTACTACTACATTACTACTGTTGTTACTACTACTACACTACTACTACTACACTACTACTACACTACTACTACTACATTACTACTGTTGTTACTACTACTACTACAATACTACTACTATATTACTACTGTTGTTACTACTACACTACTACTACTACTACTACACTACTACTACACTGCTAGACTACTATATTACTACTACATTACTACTGCTGTTACTACTACTACTACACTACTACTACTACTACTACATTACTACTGGTGATACTACTACATTACTACTGTTGTTACTACTACCTTACTACTGTTGTAACTACTACTACACTACTACTACATTACTACTGCTGTTACTACTACATTACTACTGTCGTTACTACTACATTACTACTGTTGTTACTACTACTACACTACTACTACATTACTACTGTTGTTACTACTACATTACTACTGTTTTTACTACTACTACACTACTGTTGTTACTACTACATTACTACTGTTGTTACTACTACGTCACTACTACACTACTACATTACTACTGCTGTTACTACTACATTACTACTGTTGTTACTACTACATTACTACTGTTTTTACTACTACTACACTAATGTTGTTACTACTACATTACTACTGCTGTTACTACCACATTACTACTGTTGTTACTACTACATTACTACTGCTGTTACTACTACATTACTACTGTTGTTACTACTACATTACTACTGTTGTTACTACTACATTACTACTGTTTTTACTACTACTACTATACTACTGTTGTTACTACTACATTACTACTGCTGTTACTACTTCATTTCTACTGTTGTTACTACTACATTACTACTGCTATTACTACTACATTACTACTGTTGTTACTACTACATTACTACTGTTTTTACTACTACTACACTACTGTTGTTACTACTACATTACTACTGTTGTTACTTCTACATTACTACTGTTTTTACTACTACATTACTACTGTTTTTTCCTTCTACATTACTACTGCTGTTACTACTAGTACTACACTACTGTTGTTACTACTACATTACTACTGTTGTTACTACTACATTACTACTGTTGTTACTACTACATTACTACTGCTGTTACTACTACATTATTACTGTTGTTACTACCACATTGCTACTGCTGTTACTACTACATTACTACTGTTGTTACTGCTACATTACTACTGTTTTACTACTACTACACTACTGTTGTAACTACTACATTACTACTGTTGTTACTTCTACATTACTACTGTTTTTACTTCTACATTACTACTGTTTGTACTACTACATTACTACTGCTTTTACTACTACACTGCTGTTGTTACTACTACATTAATACTGTTGTTACTACTACATTACTACTGTTGTTACTACTACATTACTACTGTTGTTACTACCACATTACTGCTGTTTTTACTACTACATTACTACTGTTGTTACTACTACATTACTACTGTTTTTACTACTACTACTACTACACTACTGTTGTTACTACTACATTACTACTGCTGTTACTACTACATTACTACTGTTGTTACTACTACATTACTACTGCTGTTACTACTACATTACTACTGTTGTTACTACTACATTGCTACTGTTTTACTACTACATTACTACTGTTGTTACTACTACATTACTACTGTTTTTACTACTACATTACTACTGTTGTTACTACTACATTACTACTGTTGTTACTACTACATTACTACTGTTTTTACTACTACATTACTATTGTTGTTACTACTACACTAATTATACATTACTACTGCTGTTACTACTACATTACCACTGTTGTTACTACTACTACTACTATACAACACTACTAGACTACTAAATTACTACTGTTTTTATTACTACTACTACTACTAGACTACTAAATTACTACTGTTTTTATTACTACTACTACTACTACTACTATTATTACTACTACTACTACTACAACACTACACCATTACTATTGTTGTTACTACTACATTACTACTGCTGTTACTACTACATTACTATTGTTGTTACTACTACATTACTACTGTTTTTACTACTACATTACTATTGTTGTTAATACTACATTACTACTGTTTTTACTACTACATTACTACTGTTTTTACTACTACATTACTATTGTTGTTACTACTACATTACTACTGTTTTTACTACTACATTACTATTGTTGTTAATACTACATTACTACTGTTTTTACTACTACATTACTATTGTTGTTACTACTACATTACTACTGCTGTTACTACTACATTACTACAGCTGTTACTACTACATTACTACTGTTTTTACTACTACATTACTATTGTTGTTACTACTACATTACTACTGTTGTTACTACTACAATACTACTGTTTTACTACTACATTACTACTGTTGTTACTACTACATTACTACTGCTGTTACTACTACATTACTATTGTTGGTACTACTACATTACTACTGCTGTTACTACTACACTACTACATTACTACTGCTGTTACTATTAAAATACTACATTACTACTGCTGTTACTACTACACTACTACATTACTACTGCTGTTACTACTACACTACTACATTACTACTGCTGTTACTACTACTACTACTACTACTACTACTACTACTACTACGCCACTAGACTACTATATTTCTACTGTTTTCACTACTGCACTACTACTAAGTTACTACTGCTGTTATTACTACTACTACAACTACTACTACTACTACTACTACTACTACTACTACTACTACTACTACTACTATTACTGCTCCTACTACACCACTCTTACTACACTACTAGACCACTAGATTACTACTGTTTTAGTACTACCTTACTAATGCATTACTACTGCTGTTACTACTACTACACCACTAGATTATTACATTACTAATGTTTTTACTACTACACTACCATTACATTACTACTGCTGTTACTACTACTACTACTATTACTACTTCTACTACACTACTAGACTACTTGATTACTACTGTTTTAGTACTAACTAATGCATTACTACTGCTGTTACTACTACTACTACAACTACATTACTACTGTTGTTACTACTACTACTACTACTACTACACTACTACAACTACATTACTACTGGTGTTACTACTACTACTACTACTACACTACTACTACACTACTACTACTACATTACTACTGTTGTTACTACTACTACACTACTACAACTACACTACTACTACTACACTACTACTACATTACTACTGTTGTTACTACTACTACAATACTACTACTACATTACTACTTTTGTTACTACTACTACACTACTACTACACTACTACTACTACACTACTACTACTACTACTACTACTACTACACTGCTAGACTACTATATTACTACTACATTACTACTGCTGTTACTACTACTACTACTACTACGCTACTACTACTACTACTACATTACTACTGCTGATAATACTACATTATACTGTTGTTACTACTACATTACTACTGTTTTACTACTACTACACTACTGTTGTAACTGCTACATTACTACTGTTGGTACTTCTACATTACTACAATTTTTACTTCTACATTACTACTGTTTGTACTACTACATTACTACTGCTTTTACTAATACTACACTGCTGTTCTTACTACTACATTACTACTGTTGTTACTACTACATTACTACTGTTGTTACTACTACATTACTACTGTTGTTACTACCACATTACTACTGTTTTTACTACTACATTACTACTGTTGTTACTACTACATTACTACTGTTTTTACTACTACTACTACACTACTGTTGTTACTACTACATTACTACTGCTGTTACTACTACATTACTACTGTTGTTACTACTACATTACTACTGCTGTTACTACTACATTACTACTGTTGTTACTACTACATTACTACTGTTTTACTACTACATTACTACTGTTGTTACTACTACATTACTACTGCTGTTACTACTACATTACTACTGTTGTTTCTACTACATTTCTACTGTTGTTAGTACTACATTGCTACTGTTGTTACTACTACATTACTACTGTTTTTACTATTACATTATTACTGTTGTTACTACTACATTACTACTGTTGTTACTACTACATTACTACTGTTTTACTACTACATTACTATTGTTGTTACTACTACACTAATTATACATTACTACTGCTGTTACTACTACATTACCACTGTTGTTACTACTACTACTACTACTACTACTACTATACAACACTACTAGACTACTAAATTACTACTGTTTTTATTACTACTACTACTACTACTAGACTACTAAATTACTATTGTTTTTATTACTACTACTACTACTACTACTACTACTACTACTACTACTACTACTACTACTACTACTACTACTACTACTACTATTATTATTATTACTACTACTACTACTACTACTACAACACTACACCATTACTATTGTTGTTACTACTACATTACTACTGCTGTTACTACTACATTACTATTGTTGTTACTACTACATTAATACTGCTGTTACTACTACATTACTACTGTTGTTACTACTTCATTACTACTGTTTTTACTACTACATTACTATTGTTGTTACTACTACATTACTACTGTTGTTACTACTACAATACTACTGTTTTACTACTACATTGCTACTGTTGTTACTACTACATTACTACTGCTATTACTACTACATTACTATTGTTGTTACTACTACATTACTACTGCTGTTACTACTACACTACTACATTACTACTGCTGTTACTACTAAAATACTACATTACTACTGCTGTTACTACTACACTACTACATTACTACTGCTGTTACTACTACACTACTACATTACTACTGCTGTTACTACTACTACTACTACTACTACTTCTACTACACTACTAGACTACTATATTTCTACTGTTTTCACTACTGCACTACTACTAAGTTACTACTGCTGTTACTACTACTACTACAACTACTACTACTACTACTACTACTACTATTACTACTTCTACTACACTACTATTACTACACTACTAGACCACTAGATTACTACTGTTTTAGTACTACCTTACTAATGCATTACTACTGCTGTTACTACTACTACACCACTAGATTATTACATTACTAATGTTTTTACTACTACACTACCATTACATTACTACTGCTGTTACTACTACTACTATTACTACTTCTACTACACTACTAGACTACTTGATTACTACTGTTTTAGTACTACCTTACTAATGCATTACTACTGCTGTTACTACTACTACTACAACTACATTACTGCTGTTGTTACTACTACTACTACACTACTACAACTACATTACTACTGTTGTTACTACTACTAATACACTACTACTACATTACTACTGTTGTTACTACTACTACACTACTACAACTACACTACTACTACTACACTACTACTACATTACTACTGTTGTTACTACTACTACAATACTACTACTACATTACTACTTTTGTTACTACTACTACACTACTACTACACTACTACTACTAC
The DNA here is from genome assembly GCA_030762935.1 of Hymenopus coronatus. Taxonomy (NCBI): domain Eukaryota; kingdom Metazoa; phylum Arthropoda; class Insecta; order Mantodea; family Hymenopodidae; genus Hymenopus; species Hymenopus coronatus. Next base: position 97,137,391 of record CM060891.1, on the reverse strand, counting down.
ACTACTACTACTACACTGCTAGACTACTATATTACTACTACATTACTACTGCTGTTACTACTACTACTACACTACTACTACTACATTACTACTGCTGATACTACTACATTACTACTGTTGTTACTACTACACTACTACTGTTGTTACTACTACTACACTACTACTACATTACTAATGCTGTTACTACTACATTACTACTGTTGTTACTACTACATTACTACTGTTGTTACTACTACTACACTACTACTACTAGATTACTACTGTTGTTACTAATACATTTTTACTGTTTTAACTACTACATTACTACTGTTGTTACTACTACGTCACTACTACACTACTACATTACTACTGCTGTTACTACTACATTACTACTGTTGTTACTACTACATTACTACTGTTGTTACTACTACATTACTACTGTTTTACTACTACTACACTACTCTTGTTACTACTACATTACTACTGCTGTTACTACCACATTACTACTGTTGTTACTACTACATTACTACAGCTGTTACTACTACATTACTACTGTTGTTACTACTACATTACTACTGTTTTTACTACTACACTACTCTTGTTACTACTACATTACTACTGCTGTTACTACTACATTACTACTGTTGTTACTACTACATTACTACTGCTGTTACTACTACATTACTACTGTTGTTACTACTACATTACCACTGTTTTTACTACTACTACACTTCTGTTTTTACTACTACATTACTACTGTTTTTTCCTTCTACATTACTACTGCTGTTACTACTACTACTACACTACTGTTGTTACTACTACATTACTACTGTTGTTACTACTACATTACTACTGTTTTTACTACTACATTACTACTGTTGTTACTACTACATTACTACTGTTTTTTACTACTACATTACTACTGTTGTTTCTACTACATAACTACTGTTGTTACTACTACATTACTACTGTTTTTACTACTACTACTACGCTACTGTTGTTACTACTACATTACTACTGCTGTTACTACTACATTACTACTGTTGTTACTACTACATTGCTACTGCTGTTACTACTACATTACTACTGTTGTTACTACTACATTACTACCGTTTTACTACTACTACACTACTGTTGTAACTACTACATTACTACTGTTGTTACTTCTACCTTACTACTTTTTTTACTACTACAGTACTACTCTTTGTACTACTACATTACTACTGCTGTTACTACTACTACTTCACTACTGTTGTTACTACTACATTACTACTGTTGTTACTACTACATTACTACTGTTGTTACTACTACATTACTACTGTTGTTACTACTACATTACTGCTGTTGTTATTACTACATTACTACTGTTTTTACTACTACATTACTACTGTTGTTACTACTACATTACTACTGTTTTTACTACTACTACTACACTACTGTTGTTACTACTACATTACTACTGCTGTTACTACTACATTACTACTGTTGTTACTACTACATTACAACTGTTGTTACTACTACATTACTACTGCTGTTACTACTACATTACTACTGTTGTGACTACTACATTACAACTGTTGTTACTACTACATTACTACTGCTGTGACTACTACATTACTACTGTTGTTACTACTACATTACTACTGTTGTTACTACTACTACTACTACTACTACTACTACTACTACAGCACTACTAGACTACTAAATTACTACTGTTTTTATTACTACTACTACTACTACTACTACTACTACTACTAGACTACTAAATTACTACTGTTTTATTACTACTACTACTACTACTACTACTACTACTACTACTACTACTACTACTACAACACTACTAGACTACTATATTACTACTGTTTTTATTATTACTACTACTACTACTACTACTACTACTACTACTACTACTACTACTACTACTACTACTACTACTACTACTACAACTCTACTAGACTACTAAATTACTAATGTTTTTATTACTACTACTACTACTACTACTACTACTACTACTACTACTACTACTACTACTACTACTACTACTACTACTACATTACCACTGTTGTTACTACTACTACTACTACTACTACTACTACTACTACTACTACTACTACTACAACACTACACCATTACTATTGTTTGAAAATCTTCTCGGGCTTCTAGCCAGGTAAAAACTTGGTTTGACACCAACGTTTCGAAGAAGTACATCTTCCTCTTCTTCAGGGTGAACTGATGGTTTGAGCTTGGGGAGACTGGTATTTATAAGAGCTGGGATAAAGCTAACATCTGATAGGTTCGCGTGATATAATGGTTTTTTTTTTTGGTTTTTTTTTGTGGCGGCCCCACACCCGCCGCCCCCGGTGACGATCATCCTCGGAGGCTACATCGTCTCCCCATACACATGCTGTTAGGCTAGAACATGCGAAACATTCAAGAGCAAGGGGTGCTTGTTAGTGTAATGCTGTTAGTATTCGGGTTCCGCTGAGCACCCCGGTTACTGACGGACAGACTTCCTTGCTTGGCGCACACACGCACAAGCAAGTACCGGAAATTTCTGGGTGCTACTCATACCTAGGTCTGAGCAGCACCCAGGAGTACTGCGTTGTTAAGGTGTTTGAGGTGGTTATGGTATTAGGTTAGTTGGTGAATTACAGACGGACTGGCTTGAAGTCACACAATAATACTTGAAATATATGCATGCTCTTGGCTACGTGAGACGGACGGACTTGACATTAATAGAGTTCATGCATTGAAGTACGGGAATGCCTTGGTGAGGGTGGGTTTAGGTTTGGTTGACGTGTGTGTTGTGTGTGTGTGTGTGTGTGTGTGCGTGTGTGTGTGTGAATACCTGTTTGCCGTCATCTGGGCACTGTTAACTTTGAGTTTGTTGCTTGTGACAGCGATGGCTATTCTGGTGTTGGTCTTCTGACCGTTCATCGGGATGCGTTGTGTTGGTTGCTATGCAGGTAGAAAGAGAAGCAGAATTTGTTTAATTAGTCGGGTTCATGAGTCTGTATAGGTGTACAGCTATATCTATGGCTGAGGTGTTACTTGATAGGGATCTATCAAATAGGTGGAGTGGTCTGTGATGTTTATTGTCATCAGTTATGTAGTTGCCTATTTGTTGTATAAGTGGGTTGTGATGTAGTTTGATGCGGTCGTAGAGGTCGGAGGCCAATTTTTTAATGAACTCTTCGAGTGTGTGCATCTTGAGTTCCTCATGTAGCTTTCTTGCCGGTGCGAAATTTGGTAGATTGGTGGTCAGTCGTAGGATTTTATTTTGGAATTTATTTAGTGATGTGATATGTGTTGGAGCAGCGTATCCCCATACAGGGCAGGCATAGGTTAGTATGGGTCGGATTAGAGTTTTATACAGTGTGAGACCAAGTTTAGGACTGAGGGCATTGTGGAGGTTAATGAGAGGATGTAGTTTGCGTAGTTGAGCCTGAGCTTTGTGTCGAATGTCGGCTACGTGGGCTTTCCAGGTTAGACTTTGGTCCATTGTGAGGCCCAAGTATTTTACCTGAGGCAACCAGGAGATGTCTTCGCCAAATAGGTGTAACGGTCGGAGTGCGTGTGTAGGATATCTGTGTTTGTTTCTTTTTGTGAAGATGATGGCTTGGGACTTTCAGTTGTTTACCTTTATACGCCATTTTTCAAGCCAAGGCTGTAGTGTGGTCAGTGCAATTTGGAGTCTGCTACGAATTAACTTGGGTTTGCCAGATTGGACTGTGATGCAGGTATCGTCAGCATATAGGGATAGTTGGGTGTTGAAAGTTTTAGGGATGTCGTTTATATAGATGTTGAACAATACGGGTCCAAGTAGGCTGCCCTGGGGGACTCCCGCTCGCATTATATGTGGGTTGGACATGGTTTCGTCCACGGTTAAAACGAATTGTCTATCTCGGAGATAGTTTGCAATCAGTTTGATCATAGTGTCTGGTAGGCGGATGTTAATTAATTTCCGCAGCAGTCCACTATGCCACACTCGATCAAACGCGTTCTCTATGTCGAGCAATATTGCTCCTGTGGATTTGTTTATGTTGAATCCGTGTGTTATATGTTCAGTATTACGTAGTAGTTGAAGCGTGCTAGAATGTTTGGCACGGAAGCCGAACTGCTCATTAATGAGAATATTGTGTCTTAACAGGAATGCGTTTAGTCGTTTTAGGATAATTTTCTCAAAGAGCTTGCTCAGTGTCTTTAGTAAGCTGATCGGTCGATAGTTTTTAGGGTTAGTTAAGTTTTTTTTCTTTTTAGGGAAGTGAAGAATTTTGGCTGTTTTCCAGGCTTCTGGGAAGAACCCGTTCTCAAGAGAGAAATTGAAGATTTGGGTGATTCTTTTCAGTGCTGTATCAGGAAGTTTTTTGAGTATGATGTTAGGTATGTCATCAAGTCCTGGTGCTTTACGATTGGGTAGGTGCCGAATGATTCATTTTATTTCAGGGGTGCAGGTTTTCCGTATCTTGCTATGCGTGCGAGCAATGTGCAGTTCGCGGGTAAGAATTTCCGTATCATGTATGAAATGTGCATTTGATGGCAACATATTCGGGGTTAGAGTGTCTTGTAATGCATCCGCGAGCATTTCAGCTTTGTCTCGATCAGAGGTTGCTACAAGTTGGTTGATTTCTAGGGGAGGGACAGTGGTTTTCTGCCTGGTGAGATATCTGGAAATGCGCCAGACATTGTCGTGATTGGCGTCCAGGTTTTCGAGTGTGTAGGCCCATTGGTTGTGAATGAGCTCTGTTGTGTTACGCCTAAGAAGGTATTGAGCGTGATGTAGCTCAGCTAGGTCTCTGGGCTGTCTTGTCTGCTGCCGCTTACGTCTAGCGCGGTTTCGGAGTCTCGTTAGATTCTTAATGTCCCGTGGTAGTTGGGTGTCCCTGTAGGATGGAACAGTGAGTGGGACTGCGTTTATTGTCGCAAATTTGATGCAGTTTTCGAGGTTTATTACTGCCTGATTTAGTTCTGTCATCGATGTGATGGGCTCATGTGTGATTTCCGTAGTCATTGTGGCTTCAAATTGAGTCCAGTTGGCCTTGTTGTAGTTGCGCTGAGGCGAGAGCACCTTAGGAGCTAGTGAGCCTTGTATGGTGATGATAACTGGCAAGTGATCGGAGGAAAGTTCATTGGCAACAGTGAGGGTAAAACGGTAATTAAGACCGCGGGTGAGTGTTATGTCCAGTACGTCTGGATTCAGTTGTCTGTTGTTGGGGATAAACGTGTGCTCTGCTGGGGCATGTATTACATAGTCTGAGTTGTTTTCGTGTCGGAGGAGAACGGTACCCTCTTGATTTGTTACGCGAGAGTTCCAAATTTGGTGCTTCGCATTCAGATCTCCTGCAATGATGATAGTGTGATTTAGTGCCAGAAGGGCATCTAGGTCCGCGGTAATTAGGTTGCCTGGAGGGTTGTATGCTGATATGATTAGTGTTCTGGTCCGATTTAGGTTAACATATATCCCCGTGGCTTGTATCCTGCTGAGGGCAGGCAAAGGGGCAGCTTCGTGATCTATTGTGTTTCTGATAATGATCGCTGTCCCTCCGCCTCTTCTGTCTCTGTCGGTGCGGTAAATTTTGTGGTCTGGTATGGAGTATCTGGTGGTTTTTGCAAGTCGGGTTTCCTGTATGAGGAGTATGTCTATTTGGTGTCTGTTGATGAAGTCTGTGAGTTCAGATTTTCGTCTGGAAAGTCCATTGGCGTTCCACGTCAGTATTTTTGGGTTTGCGTTATCCATCAGTGGTCATGTTCAGGGTCAAAAAGGTTGGCTTCAGGGTCAATGAAGAGGGCGAAGAAGCCGGAGTAAGTGGAGAGGAGAGTGTGGGTGTTTTCGGGTTGGGTGAGGAGCTGGATGAGGATGTTCACAACCTCGTGACGTGCCTGGTACCAGGTCATCCTTGGGAAGAGGAGGGATTGCTGGAGCTGGGTAGCGGAAATGGTTGGAGGGAGAAGGGTGTTACAGTGTTGTGCCGGGGTGTGGGCAGGAGCAAGGATTTGGGTAACCGGGGGGGTTGGGTTGTTGGGTTGTTGGGTTGAGCAGGATGGGGTGGAGGGTTCGCATTGGTCTGTGGAGCTGGGTTTCTGGTGTTGGGATTTCGGGTCGAAGGTGCAGTTTGGTTTAGGTTGGATGCAGAGGATTGCGGATGGGAAGGGAGGAGGTCCCTAGCAGGGGGAGGGGCAGAACGGGTGTCTGGAGCCTCCCTGGGCTGCCATTGGGAGGCATGCTGCTGTGCTCGGCTTGGGTGGGCCCGCGCATCTCGAATGCCGGATATTATGGCTTTTTTTTATTGATGATGGGGGAAAAGGCAACTAACGCCCTAACCCCAGGCAAGCCTGGGAGTGTGAGACTCCCCATCCTGGACTCGAACCAGGGTGGCACTACTCACAAAAAACCCCCACCGGAAGTAGGAGGCCCATGCCTCTCTGTTGCAGTACCGCATTAAGCACCTGCGCATTTCTGTTGATAGTGAATGCTGCCTGCCAGTGGCAGTAACAGCGAGTGATGGTGATATTAGCCAGTGGACACACATGACTTGCGCCCTGAGTGCCCCGCTGGAGAAGTAATTGGTGATAATGAAGACTAGTTAATGGTGATGTTTGTGAAAGTTAATTAGGTGATGCTTCCTGGCGTTCCTTTGATCTGCGTGGTATTCTCTGAACAATTGCGTCGCTGTCTTAGGCTGATGTGGGACTGGTCCTTCAGCTACTTGAACCAGAGGTTCAGGGTCACTGTGGTGGTTTGGTGGCCATCCTGGCGTCGTCTTCGGGGCCGTCATCTCCTCCCTGATGATGAGCCGGATGTCGCTGAGGAGTCTGTGGTTCTTAAATAGTGGTGACGAATGTTGCTGCTGGCATTGCTGGTCCTGTTGTAGCTGCGTTAGGACGCTGGCCATCCGGTTGGACAGCTCAGCTGTGGAAGACTGTAGAGTGGTGATGGCGGCGGTGGTGGTAGCTTGTAGGTCCAGCAGCTTCCTGGTGATGACGCTGGTGAAGGCCTCTTCTAACTCAGCTAAGCGAGCGCCGATATACAGATCTCCGCATGGAGGTCCTGAATGGCTTCTCGCGTCACTGCGTCTGTTGAGAGTGCAGGTGGTGAGGCCTCAGTGGTTGATGTCTGCGGTGGAGTGGTGCGGCGGGCAGGAGGTGATGAGGAAGTGCTGCTCCTTGGGTAGAGAGGGCACTGGGCTTGCCCTGTGTAGTGTCCTGTGCCACGACAGGTAGCACAGAATCGGCGGCGACGGCGGAGATCATGCCCAGTGCACTCGGTGGTGGTGGAGTTGGTACCGCAGTAGTGGCACCTCGGTGGCGAAGAGCAGACTTCAGCTGTGTGGCCGTAGGCACAGCAGCGTCGGCAGGGCCGATGGCGTTCCTGTCGGCTAGCCTCGACGACCAGAAGTCGCCCTAATAAGGGCAACCCTGACGCCAAGGCAGCTTCCAGGTTAGCCTGGTCCTGTAACTCCAAACGAACGAGCGGCGTTGGCCCCCGGTCGCAGTAAATGCGGGTGGCCCTCAAGCAAGAAGGCCACCGCGACTGCACGGCGGTGAGCAGATGCCGGGTGGTAAGGTCCCTAGGGACCCCCCGTACCACGGCACTGAACCGGGGCAGCGTCGTGGAGCTGGGTGGAGGCGTCGGTGGCGGTGGTGTTGGCGGCAACTGCGGCTGCAGTTGTGGCGAGACTGCGGTGGCGGCCGGCGGCGAAGCAGGGCTTGCCGGGACCTGTGGCTTCGGAGTTGCTACCTCCTCGGCGGCTGCCGGGGAGGAGGCGTCGGGTGCTGCCTTAGCAGCGGCGAGTCTGCGTTGTCTCTTCTTAGCCATCCTTAAGAGTCGAAGAATTTTTTTTTTTTTTTTATTTTTTTTTTTTGTTAGTGGTGGGGGAAAAGGCTACTGACGCCCTAACCCCAGGCAAGCCTGGGAGTGTGAGACTCCCCGCCCTGGACTCGAACCAGTGCGGCACTACCCACGAAAAACCCCCACCGGAAGTAGGAGGCCCATGCCTTGCTTGTGCAGTACCGCATTAAGCACCTGCGCATTTTTGGAGAAAATGGAAGCTGCGTGCCAGTGGCAGTAACAGCGAGTGATGACTGAAGTGCCAGGGGACACACATGACTTGCGCCCTGAGTGCTCCCTGGGTGGGAGTTGGAGGTGACATAGGTTGTAGTTGGAGGTGTATTTGTGTTGTATACATATCAGTTTTCTGGCCTCGTCAGGAACGGGTTACCTGAAGGAAGGTGTATAAGTTCGCCTAGTGGCTTTAATAAGTGTTTTTACTTACATGTATTCTTGAGTCATGACTTATCTTAACAGTTTGATTCTTGGTGTACTTATTTTCTAGTATTTACTTGTATAGAACGATCCGCCGAGGGCTTCATCCATGTGCCTTAATTTCTATGGTTAATTATTTTTTTTTATTTTTTTTTATATGCGTGCTTATCTCTAAATAGTTGAAGTGTATTTCCGCCTGTCGGCTTCATCTTGAGTATATATACATATATATGTGCTTACTGCTAGTATTTTATTTGTATATACAGTGAAATTATTACCGCCTGTCGGCTCTGTCAATTGTATCTCGTTAACCAGTGTGTAGCAAGGTTGTATAAAGTGCACACATGGCGGGCTGTCTGCCTTAGTGCAGGAGCGAGCCTGTGCCACTTGCGGGGGGACCCTCAACCCCCGGGGCCGCCTTGGTTGTGTAACACAAGGACTTGAGGGCAGCGAAATTTTGGTATGTGTGTGTAAGTTCACGCGACCTGCATCATGGCTAGTGCATTAGGGTGTTTAGATACTCTTCTATGTTAATTTCTGGTTCGCCAATGCCAATAGTGCGATCAAATAGTGACAGAGGACGGAGGTGCTTGTCGTGTGCCATATCGTATTCTCCTAGCATTCTAATGTGATCGTTGTAGTTTTTGTTCTTTTTCGCATACAGGTTGTAGCTTAGGTGCTTGATAAATTGCTCAATTGTCAGCATTTTCAGCTCTTCGTGCATTTCAAACGCGGATTCGAAGAATTTTTTTTTTCTTTTTTTTTTTTTACCGTGAAGGGGAAAAATGCATTCCTGCATTCGACCCCAAGCCTTAGTGCAATGGCTTGGATATGTGGAGCTCCCCGCAGAGTGCGGTATATCCACTAAAAAACCCCTCCACGTGTTAATCGTTATATATAGAGTACTTTCGTGCAAACATGCATTAGTCGGGTCCCGCATAGCACCCCGGTTAGTAAGTGAGAGCTACTTAGCTGGCATGCATTGCATGCGAGCGCGTTAATGCTACTTACTGGGATTGTCCATGAAACCTGAACAATACCAGTGGATAATCATGCGCTACTTTGTAGGTGTTTTATTCGTTAATGATTGTGTTCTATTTCTGCAGGGTGTGCCTGCTTGTCATATTAAGTAAAATGTTATCTAACATGCACTTAAATTTAGTCTTATAGTATATGTTTAGAATAAGTTCCGCTTCTGCGCTGTTGCTTCGGGAGATTTCTCCGTCCGTCAGTGGTTGCGCAGCCGCTCGTCGCTAGTAGCAGTACCGGGCTCATAGGCCTTCGTCATCTCGTTTGCCATGTAGTTGCCAAGGTCGTCTAAGTGATTGACTCCATATTGCAGCTGCCCGAAGTACGCTGCCCGCGTCGATCACAATTTTTTTTTTTTTTTTTTTAGTTTCAGGTGGAGGGGAAAAATCCACCTTAAGGACTAACCCGGGCTGGCAAGCCCGGAGTGTCGGGGTCTCCCAGGATGGGCCTACCGACTAAAAAACCCCTCCACCGGTATTGGAAGGTGAGGATACTGCGGTACCGCTGTTGCACCCGCGCAGTAAAAGGTAAAGGTGAACTGGCCCGCTGTGCGGCCGCCAGGGGTGAGGGTTGTGCTAGTAGACCGGCTTGACCGAGGCCCAGCCGGCCCCCGTAGCGAATTATAGGTGAGGAGTTGAGGAAATTGTGGGTGGTTGGGAGTTGTTGGTGAAATATGGGATTGGAAGTGTAGGGAGAGCTGCCACTCTCTCCCTGTGGTGATGATGACGGCACCACCGGTTCGTCCTTCCCCTGGGGGCTGGACCGGTAGCGATGTAGGAGAGAATGTCCTTGGTAAGTCCTGTCTGAAGGTCGTGTAATTGCTTCGATATTGATTGGTGAAGTTGGTGCTGCAGCTCTCGGACACCCACGACCGAAGCCTCAAGAGACCCCAGCCGCGGGCACTGGTCGTCGCTGTCCTCGGAAGGTGGATGGACGAGGTGGCTCTCTGTGCGGTCCAGCTGGCGCTGGATGGACGCAAGCACCGCGCCGTTTTCACCTGCGACTCGATCTGAGTCCTGGTGCTTGGCCTCCAATTCTGCGAGTCGTTCGTTGGTTTCCCTCTGAAGTTCCTCGAGACGGAGGCCGAGTTGGTGTGTAGCCGCCTGGATGGTGGCGATGTTCTGCTTAATAGATTCTACGGCGTCCTGCAGAAAGGTGTCCGTCGGTGAAGTGTTCGGTGTCGAGTCTGGTGGTGGTGATGGTTGGTGGTGCTGCTGTGAGTTTTGTGGAGGTGAAGGTCTACTCCGGGGATACAGGGGGCACGTGGCTTGCCCTGTGAAGTGCGAGTTCCCGGAGCAGGTAGCGCAGTAGCGGCGTCGACGGCGTAGATCATGGTTGGAGCAAGCGGCTGTGAGCGAGCTTGCCCCACAGTAGTGGCACTTCGGTGCGGCGTGGCAATCCTCCGAACGATGTCCGTAGGTGCAGCAGCGTCGACAGGGGACCGGACGTTCACTTCTGCTAGCCTCGACACGTAGCTGCTGCCCTAATAAAGGCAGGCGTGATGTCAAGGCAGCTTCGGCTTCAGGCGCGGACCCCAGGTGGAGGCGGACCAGCGATGTGGGTCCCCGAGGTGATGTGATCCGGTTGGCCTTTACTGTAGAGGGCCAAAGGCGGCGTGCGGCATCCAGCACGAAGCGGGATGGGAGGTCCCTCGGGACCCCTATGACGACCACTGTAAGGTGGCCATCATGGTGCGAAGAAGGCCGCACCGATTCCCGGGTGGGTTCCGGTACGGCGGTGGAGGCGGTTGGCGGTTGGGGCCGGGCCGGTTCCCGGTTGGGTTCCGGCACGGCGGCTGAAGCAGTCGGCGGCTTGGGCCGGGTCGGTTCCCGCTTGGGAGCCGGCACGGCGGCGGAGGCTGTCGGCGGATGAGGCCTGGTCGGTTTCCTACTGGATACCGGTGCGGCGGCGATGTGTGATGTCTGCTCAGTAGCGGTAGGTGGCGTGGCAGGAGGCGGCTTAGTAGGTGGTGCGGAAGGCGTCTCCATTGTCCGCAGCAAGGCGGCACGGCGCGCCAGCGCCCACTGACCTCTGGCATGGCTAGCGGTGTTGTAGAAGGCCATGCCTGCGTCGAATGCTGCCCTTGTAGCTGGATCCATCTATAAGAGTCGAAGTGGGTATTTAAGATGACTGAGAAATGGGCACTTTTTTTTTTTTCTTTTTTTTTGGAAAGGGGAGACAGAGAGAGAGTTGGAGGGTTGAAAGAATGGCTTATCTCGCCATTGGGTGAAGATTGGAAGGGAATAGTGCAAGGGAAAGTCAGGTGAGATAGGAAAGGAAGAGTGAATGGGGAATGATGGAGTTCCGCGATAGCACCTCCGTGATTAGTGGTGAAGTTGATGTTGCTGCAGCACATGGGGCTGCAACAAGGAATGGCTTATCTAGTCTGTAAACATGACCCGAGGGCCCTGAGTACAGCGCTAGGGAGTCTTGGGTGTGCTTTAGTACTGATGTCTGGTGGAACGGGTGTGTGTGAGAGGGCCTGAAGTTTTGGTGGTAAGGTCCTGAAGAATCCGTTGGTGACTACTTGCAATTTGTTCGGCTACATTGTTGACTGTTAGTTCTTGGCTGTCAAGAACTGCAGTATAGCACTTATTGATGTCCTTTCGGGTTCCTTTGAGTAGGTCTTCCAGAAATGTGAGGCGTATTGGTAATTTTGCAGTTTGAACATAGAGGTCCTGGTTGGCCTCCAAGATCCTGGCGTTGACGTCGTGGATTTCCTGTAGCAGGGTGTATAGGACGTCCAGCTCCAAGAGGAACTCAGACGTGACCTTCTTCTGGGCTATGGCATCGGTGTCTTGACGGTTGGCTGTAGAAGTGGTGTGGGCGTCTGAGATGGCTGCAGTCATGGTAGTCAGGGCTTCTTCCAGCGTGTTCAATCGGCCGCTAATGAGCAGGACCTCTGAATGCAGGTCCTGCACGGCGTCTTTAACGGCGCTGTCGGATGGCGCTGCTGCCTGTGGAGTGTTAGTGGCGGCAGGCAGGTGATGGGTGATGGAGTCTTCCGTCTGCGTCGAGGTGGTGGTTGTTGAGGTCCTCGCCTTTTTGTCTATGGGTGTGGCGGCAGAGGCTGGTGTCAGGTGGCGGCGGCTGCGTGGGTAATAGAGGCACTGCGCCTGTCCTGTGAAATGACCAGAGCCATCACAGGTGGCGCAGTACCGGCGTCGAGATCTTAGGTCGTGGGCTGCACATTCGGCTGTCAAACTCGGCGCCCCACAGTAGTGGCACCGTGGGGGCTCGGCGCAGGTGTCGGCGGTGTGGCCGAATGTACAGCATCGGCGACATGGGAGCTGGCGACTACCTCTGCTAGCCTCAACTGAGTGGCGGCGCCCACAGATGAGCAGACCGTCTGTCAAGGCTGCAGTGTAGTCTACTGCCTCGGCCATTTCGAGGCGCACCAATGGTGTTGGACCCCTCGAGCTAGTGATGCGGGAGGCCCGTATCACTGAGGGCCACTGGTGGCGAGCTGCTGCGGTGATGAAGCGGTGGGGGAGGTCCAGCGGAACTCCCCGAATCACCGCGCTGTGCCTCACAGGAATTACAGCTTGGTTGGGCTGCGGCGGCTGAGTTGTACAAGGCTCGTTCAGAGCGGCGGTGGTTGGCAGTAGTCCGTCACTTCCACTAGTTTCCAGAGTTTGTGTGTGCTGCGATGTCTGTGATGTCTGTGATGATGCAGTTGGAGCAGGAGCTGGAATTGCTGCCGAAGGCAGCGTCGGCGTCGGAGTCCTTTTGGGTTTTGTGAGTGCGGCGGTGGTCGGTAGTGAAGGCGGCGCTGAGGCCGGCAACTGCGGCAGCAGTTGCCGGGTGCTTAAAACAGCGGCGACCGGCGTTTGCTTTGGCGGTTGCCCGGCAAGAGCGGGAGCTAAAGCCGGGGAAACCGTCCAGAAAGCGCTGCCATTCCTCGGTGATGGCGGCGGCGACTCACCCGGTTCAGGTGTGGATGACGGTGAGGTTGCGGCGGTGCTCTTCTTCCTACGGCGACCTTTCTTTGTCATCTTGGCGAGCCTCTCACCACCTACCACCACCCAAAAATGCATCGTCCTCCGCCGGGTTTGATGCCGCGACAATATGGGCACGGTTTTTTTTTTTTTTTTTTTTTTTTGGAAAGGCGAGACAGAGAGAGAGTTGGAAGGTTGAAAGAATGGCTTATCTCGCCATTGGGTGAAGATTAGAAGAAGGGAAAAATCGGGTGAGATAGGACAGGAACAGTGAATGGGGAATGATGGAGTTCCGCTATAGCACCTCCCTGATTATTGGTAAAGTTGATGTTGCTGCAGCACATGGGGCTGCAACAAGGAATGGCTTATCTAGTCTGTAAACATGACCCGAGGGCCCTGAGTACAGCGCTAGGGAGTCTTGGGTGTGCTTTAATACTGATGTCTGGTGTTGCGGGTGTGTGTGAGAGGGCATGAGGTTTTGGTGGTAAGGTCCTGAAGAATCCGATGGTGACTATTTGCAATTTGCTCGGCTACATTGTTGACTGTCAGTTCTTGGCTGTCAAGAACTGCAGTATAGCACTTTTTGATGTCCTTTCGGTTTCCTTTGAGAAGGTCTTCCAGAAGTGTGAGGCGTATTGGTAATTTTGCAGTTTGAACATAGAGGTCCTGGTTGGCCTCCAAGATCCGGGCGTTGACGTCGTGGATTTCCTGTAGCAAGGTGTATAGGACGTCCAGCTCCAAGAGGAAGTCAGACGTGACCTTTTTCTGGGCTATGGCATCGGTGTCTTGACGGTTGGCTGTAGAAGTGGTGTGGGTGTCTGAGATGGCTGCGGTCATGGTAGTGAGGGCTTCTTCCAGCGTGTTCAATCGGCCGCTAATGAGCAGGACCTCTGAGTGCAGGTCCTGCACGGCGTCTTTAACGGCGCTGTCGGATGGCGCTGCTGCCTGTGGAGTGTTAGTGGCGGCAGGCAGGTGATGGGTGATGGAGTCTTCCGTCTGCGTCGAGGTGGTGGTTGTTGAAGTCCTCGCCTTTTTGTCTATGGGTGTGGCGGCAGAGGCTGGTGTCAGGTGGCGGCGGCTGCGTGGGTAATAGGGGCACTGCGCCTGTCCTGTGAAATGACCAAGGCCATCACAGGTGGCGCAGTACCGGCGTCGAGATCTTAGGTCGTGGGCTGCGCATTCGGCTGTCAAACTCGGCGCCCCACAGTAGTGGCACCGTGGGGGCTCGGCGCAGGTGTCGGCGGTGTGGCCGAATGCGCAGCAGCGGCGGCATGGTGTCGGACGGGGTTCTCGGCTAGCCTCGATGCTTAGGCGCCGCCCAAACATGGGCAGGCCCTCGCGCAAGGCAGCATTGAGATCCCCGGCCACGGCGAATACAATCCGAACTAGAGGGGATATCCCTCTGGCGGACATAATCCTTGTGGCCCTCATTACTGAAGTCCATCTCTGGCGTGCTGCGGCGGTGATGAGCCTAGTAGATAGGTCTCGTGGGACGCCCCTAATCACAGCACTGTACCTCTCGATGAGAAGCGGCGGTGGCGGTGGCGGCAGATGCTGTGGAGGCGTCGGTGCTGCTTTGGAAGGTGCGATGGTGTTGGCTGGAAGCTCTGGTCCTGAGGTGGTGCTGGCTGTAGAAGCCGGCATTTGCCGGGCTTCTTCGGCGGTGGGTGACTGGCTGGCCGGCAGGTGCGGCTGCATCTGCCGGCATTCTGCAGCGGCTGGAGGCGGAAGGGTGGCACTGCTCTCAGCCGAGAAGGCCGGTTGGTGCTCGGCTGTGGCTTCGGCGGTGTTTGAGGCGGTTTGGTTTCGGCGTTTCTTTTTGGCCATGCTGATGATCTGCGGCGACCTTACTGCGTCGAAGTCTTTTTTTTTTTTTTTTGTTAGTGGTGGGGGAAAAGGCTACTGACGCCCTAACCCCAGGCAAGCCTGGGAGTGTGAGACTCCCCGCCCTGGACTCGAACCAGTGCGGCACTACCCACGAAAAACCCCCACCGGAAGTAGGAGACCCATGCCTCGCTTGTGCAGTACCGCATTAAGCACCTGCGCATTTCTGGAGAAAATGGAAGCTGCGTGCCAGTGGCAGTAACAGCGAGTGAAGACTGAAGTGCCAGGGGACACACATGACTTGCGCCCTGAGTGCTCCCTGGGTGGGAGTTGGAGGTGACATAGGTTGTAGTTGGCGGTGTATTTGTGTTGTATACATATCAGCTTTCTGGCCTCGTCAGGAACGGGTTACCTGAAAGAAGGTGTATAAGTTCGCCTAGTGGCTTTAATAAGTGTTTTTACTTACATGTCTTCTTGACTTATCTTAACATTTTGATTCTTTGTGTACTTATTTTCTAGTATTTACTTGTATACAATGATCCGCCGAGGGCTTCATCCATGTGCCTTAATTTCTATGGTAACTTTTTTTTTTTTTTTTTTATGCGTGCTTATCTCTAAATAGTTGAATTGTATTTCCGCCTGTCGGCTTCATCTTGATTATATGTACATATATATGTGCTTACTGCTAGTATTTTATTTGTATATACAGTGAAATTATTACCGCCTGTCGGCTGTGTCAATTGTATCTCGTTAACCAGTGTGTAGCAAGGTTGTATAAAGTGCACACATGGCGGGCTGTCTGCCTTAGTGCAGGAGCGAGCCTGTGCCACTTGCGGGGGGACCCTCAACCCCCGGGGCCGCCTTGGTTGTGTAACACAAGGACTTGAGGGCAGCGAAATTTTGGTATGTGTGTGTATGTGTGTGTGAGTTCACGCGACCTGCATCATGGCTAGTGCATTAGGGTGTTTAGATACTCTTCTATGTTAATTTCTGGTTCGCCAATGCCAATAGTGCGATCAAATAGTGACAGAGGGCGGAGGTGCTTGTCGTGTGCCGTATCGTATTCTCCTAGCATTCTAATGTGATCGTTGTAGTTTTTGTTCTTTTTCGCATACAGGTTGTAGCTTAGGTGCTTGATAAATTGCTCAATTGTCAGCATTTTCAGCTCTTCGTGCATTTCAAACGCGGGAGCTTCTTCGGGTAGTTTGGCAATTATTCGCAGTATTCTGTTTTGCATCGTTTGGAGGCGCTTCATGTGCGTTTGTGCCGCGTATCCCCATACGGGGGCAGCGTAAGTTAATATGGGACGGATCAGCGTCTTATATAACGTAAGTCCCATCTGAAGTTTAAGGCTGCTGTTAAGATTTATGAGCGGGTAGAGTCTGTTAAGTTGGCCATTGGCCTTTGCTCTAACTGTGTTTATGTGGTGTTTCCAACTGAGGTATTCATCCATCTTAACACCTAAGTATGTAACATTAGTTTCCCACCCGATTGGTTCCTGTCTATAGGTGAGGGGTGGGAGAGTTCGCCTCCTGTGTCTGTGCAGATTTCTTCTGCTAAAAAATGATGGCTTGGCATTTTCTTGAATTTAGTTTAACCCGCCATTTGGTGAACCATGGTTCCATGGCATTAAGAGCGTTCTGTAGCCTTAGATGTATAATGCGCGGCTGGGTTGATTGTGTAGCTAAGGCCGTGTCATCAGCGTATATGTATTTATCTACTCTGACTAATTGGGGAAAAGTCTTTTTTTTTTTTTTTTTTTTTTTTTTTTTTTTAGTTTTTTTTTTTTTTAGTTTCAAGTGGAGGGGAAAAATCCACCTTAAGGACTAACCCGGGCTGGCATGCCTGGAGTGTCGGGGTCTCCCAGGATGGGCCTACCGACTAAAAAACCCCTCCACCGGTATTGGAAGGTAAGGATACTGCGGTACCGCTGTTGCACCCGCGCAGTAAAAGGTAAAGGTGAACTGGCCCGCTGTGCGGCCGCCAGGGGTGAGGGTTGTGCTAGTAGACCGGCTTGACCGAGGCCCAGCCGGCCCCTGTAGCGAATTATAGGTGAGGAGTTGAGGAAATTATGGGTGGTTGGGAGTTGTTGGTGAACATGGGATTGGAAGTGTAGGGAGAGCTGCCACTCTCTCCCTGTGGTGATGATGACGGCACTGGATATTGATGGTGAAGTTGGTGCTGCAGCTCTCAGACACCCACGGCCGAAGCCTCAAGAGACCCCAGCCGCGGGCACTGGTCGTGTAAGTGATGGGTAGTTATTGGTGATGTCTGCCAAGTTTAAGATGACTCTTCCGGGTGTACCCTTGCTCTGATTGGAATTCTCTGAGCAATTGCTGCGGAGTCTTAGGCTGCTGAGGGAATGTTCCTTCAGCTACCTGCTGTTGATACTTTTGGGCGCTGGCTATCCGGTTGGACAGCTCAGCGGTGGAGGCCTGTAGAGTGGAGATGGCGGCGGTGTTGGCAGCTTGTAGGGCGTCGATCCTGGTGGACAGGTCGGCGGCTGTAGTCTGCTGGCTGGTGGCTGCTGCGTCGTTAGAAGCTTGTAATTCCTGTAGCTTCTGTGTGAGGAGACTGCATGTCTCTTCCAGGGCAGCTAGTCGAGCGCCGACGTTCAGGATCTCCGCGTGGAGGTCCTGAATGGCTTCTCGCGTCGCTGCGTCTGTTGAGAGTGCAGGTGGTGAGGCCTCAGTGGTGGTTGTCTGCGGTGGAGTGGTTCGGCGGGCAGAAGTTGGTGATGAAGTGCTGCTCCTTGGGTAGAGAGGGCACTGGGCTTGCCCTGTGTAGTGTCCTGTGCCACGACAGGTGGCACAGAATCGGCGGCGTCGGTGGAGATCATGCCCAGTGCACTCGGTGGTGGTGGAGTTGGTACCTCAGTAGTGGCACCTCGGTGTCGAAGAGCAGTCTTCAGCTGTGTGGCCGTAGGCACAGCAGCGTCGGCAGGGCCGATGGCGTTCCTGTCGGCTAGCCTCGACGACCAGAAGTCGCCCTAATAAGGGCAACCCTGACGCCAAGGCAGCTTCCAGGTCAGCCTGGTCCTGCATCTCCAGACGGACGAGCGGCGTTGGTCCCCGGTCGCAGTAAATGCGGGTGGCCCTCAAGCATGAAGGCCACCGCGACTGCACGGTTGTGAGCAGATGCCGGGTGGTAAGGTCCCTAGGGACCCCCCGTACCACGGCACTGAACCGGGGCGGCGTCGTAGAGCTGGGTGGTGGTGGCGGCAACTGCGGCTGCAGTTGCGGCGAGACTGCGGTGTCGGCCGGCGAAGCAGGGCTTGCCGGGACCGGTGGCAACGGAGAAGCTGCCTCCTCGGCGGCTGCCGAGGAAGAGGCGACGGGTGCTGCCTTAGCAGCGGCGAGTCTGCGCAGTCTCTTCTTGGCCTTTTTTTTTTTTTTTTTTTTTTACCGTGGAGGGGAAAAATGCATTACGCATTCAACCCCCAGCCGAAGTGCAATGGCTGGGAGGATATGTGGGACTCTCCGCCCTGCTGCGGCATACCCACTAAAAAACCCCTCCACGTTATATCACGTAGTTTGCTGTATTTCATCGTAGTTTTGCGCGGTCCCGCAATTGCACCCGCGGTAGTATGTGGAATCTGGGATGCTGCCGCACTATGTGCGGGAGCGGGTAAAGGTTATTTGTAGGCTACAGCCATGAAACCTGACTGCAGCCTAGGGAATTAAAGGTGATATTGGGAAGGAATGTAGGTGAAGGTTGTGCAGGAGTTTTAAGTGGTGAACTTACATGTGAATCTGACGATTCATGTAGTCATGTGCGAGCTTTGACCCCGCTGCCCTGGTGTTCGAGCGGAGCTGTACAGGAGCGTTCCGGAGTTCGGTGTTGTGTCTGTGCCCCTCAGCCTGTGCAGGAGGAGGAGCGCTGTTTTGCTGGCGATTTGATCTGAATAACTCGGCGGAGTAGGCAGCTTGCTGCAGGAGAACCTGTTTGAGCTGTGCTGAGATGCCTTCTACACGTGCTGACAAGTCAGCTGCTGTAGACTGCAATGTTGTGATTGCTGTGGTGGTGGAAGCTTGTAGTTCCTGAAGCTTCTCGTGTATGACGCTGGAAAATGCCTCTTCTAGCGCAGCTAAGCGGGCGCCGACGTTCAGGATCTCCGCGTGGAGGTCCTGAATAGCATCCCGCGTCGCTGCGTCAGTTGAGGGTTCAGGCGGTGTGGCGTCGGTGTTGTAGTTCTGCGGTGGTGTTTTTCTAAGCCTCGGGTATTGAGGGCACTGGGATTGTCCCGTAAAGTGACCTGTGCCACGACAGGTGGCACAGAACCGGCGGCGGTGACGAAGATTATGACCTCTACAGTCTGCGGTGGCGGAGTTGGCACCACAATAGTTGCACCGCGGCGGAGAGGTACAGGCTTCGGCCGTGTGGCCGTAGGCACAGCAGCGTCTGCAAGGCTTGCGTCGTTCCCTTTGGCTCGCCTCAACAACAAGAAGTTGCCCTAACAAGGGCAACCCAGTCGCTAAGGCAGCCTCCAGATCCGCACGATCTCGTAGCTCGACCCTCATCAGTGGTGTTGGTCCCCGGCCATTGACTATGCGAGTAGCCCTCAAGCATGAGGGCCACTGCGACTTCGCTGCGGCGGTGAAGAGCCGGGTGGAAAGATCCCCCGAACCACGGCGCTGAACCGGGAAGTGGAGCTCTGCGTAGTCGGCGACTGCGGCTGCAATCGCCGAGGTGAAGCGCTGCTAGCGGTCGGTGAAGTAGCGGCGGCTGGCGGAGGCGATTTAATCAAGGCAGGAGTTGCCTCGGGTATCACCGTCGATGTTGAGGTAATACTCTCGGCGGAGGTGGCCTTCCTAGAGGCTGCGGCTCGGCGTTGCTTGTTCTTCCCCATCGAAGCAGAGACGAAGTGTGTCTTGGCCATCCTTTTTTTCTCACCCACCACCGCCTGGGCACGGACTTCGTAGAAAACTATTTATAGCAGTTATTCGGCTAATATTTTGTGTTTGAGCACGCACCTGCTAGAAAATAAGTCTTGGAAGACTGCAGGTAGAGCATTACCTACACACACGGATCTTTATCTCAACGCAAACAGCTTCCACCATAAGTTACAACGAATGGGCATTCTCAACACATTGGCACATAGAGCAGTTTCTGTATCAGACCCAGATAATCTGCAAACGGAATTTCAACACACACTCCAACAAAATGGATATTCAGCCAAGGACATCATATCAGCGCTGAAAAGAGCCGGACGAAAAAGAAACCCCAGCAAGAACACTCAACAAAAAGACAAGCCAACCGCCATAGCCTATGTACCGTTTACCGGCAATTTTTCGGGAAAGATTAGTGGACTACTCTACAAATATAATGTCAAAACCATCCATAAGAAACCACCTAAAATCAAACATTTGGTCAGGCCAGTTAAAGATAATCTAGCTCTCAGAGTACCTGGTGTCTATCACATTCCTTGTGAATGCAGCGCAGCGTACATTGGCCAAACAGGTCGCACTATTGCCACACGCGTTTCTGAACACCAAAGATCAATAAGGCTTATGCAACCCGAAAAATCTGGATTGGTTGAACACTGTATAGAACAAAGCCACAGAGCTAGCTTTACCAACACCAAGATAGTGGCAAAGTGTTCGAACTACTGGGAAAGGAGAGTAAAAGAAGCTTTAGCCATCTCATCTGAAACAAATAATCTAAATCGCGATTCTGGCCTGCAATTAAGTTCAGCATGGACACCAATGTTAAAGAGCCTTAATACCTAATGCTCTACCTGCAGTCTTCCAAGACTTATTTTCTAGCAGGTGCGTGCTCAAACACAAAATATTAGCCGAATAACTGCTATAAATAGTTTTCTACGTAGTCCGTGCCCATTTCTCAGTCATCTTAAATACCAGGCCATAATTTTTTTTTTTTTTTTTTTTTCACCCTGAAGACGAGGAAGATGTACTTCTTCAAAACGTTAGTGTCAAACCAAGTTTTTACCTGGCTAGAAGCCCGAGAAGATTTTGAATAAATACGTCGCCAGGAAAGCTTCAGTTCTTATTTTATTACTATTGTTGTTACTACTACACTACTTATACATTACTACTGCTGTTACTACTACATTACCACTGTTGTTACTACTACTACAACATTACTATTGTTGTTACTACTACACTACTTATACATTACTACTGTTGTTACTACTACAGTACTACTACACTACTACTACTCCTGTTACTACTACAGTACTACTACTACGCTACTACTACTCTACTACTACAGCTGTTACTACTACAATACTACTACTACTATTACTACACTACAGTACCACTACTGCTACTACTACACTACTACTATACTACTATACTACTACTACTGTACTACTACTGCTACTACTACACTACTACTGCTGTTACTACTACAGTACTACTACTACTATTACTACACTACACTACAGTACCACTACTGCTACTACTACACTACTACTATACTACTACTACTACTACTACTGTACTACTACTGCTACTACTACACTACTACTGCTGTTACTACTACAGTACTACTACTACTATTACTACACTACTACTACTACTACTACTACTACTACTACTACTACTACTAATTCTAGAACTGCTAGAACTTTAACTTTACTACTACTAGGACTACAACTACACTACAATTTTACTACTACTAGAACTATAACTACAACTATTACTACACTACACTACTAGTACACTACGCTACTACTACACTATTACTACTAGAACTACAACTATACTACTGCTAGAACTACAACTACAACTATTACTGCTACACTACTTTCACTATTACTAGAACTACTAAAACTGCTACTTCTACTACCAGTCCACTACTACTTTAACTACTACTACAACTATTGCTACACTACTACCACTACTACTACTACTACTACTACTACTACTACTACTACTACTACTACTACTACTACTACTACTACTACTACTACTACTACTACTAGAATTGCTACTACTACACTACAACTACTGGAAGTATTAGAGCTACTGCTACTTCTACTATTACCAATAATACTACAATATTGGGGTCGCGGATGCCGTAATTTGAAGTACAGTAATATTAG
This sequence comes from Hymenopus coronatus, assembly GCA_030762935.1. Classification (NCBI taxonomy): domain Eukaryota; kingdom Metazoa; phylum Arthropoda; class Insecta; order Mantodea; family Hymenopodidae; genus Hymenopus; species Hymenopus coronatus. The sequence continues at coordinate 97,115,292 of CM060891.1, read as the reverse complement.
CAATAATAGTACATAATAACAAGTATTTAAATTTGTTACACAAATAGTCACCCAGCAAGTATTGTAAGGATGATGAATTTCTTAGTCTCTGAGAGTATGTTGTTGAGTATGTTGTTTCTTAGATAAGATCTCCCCAAAAATTGTGGAAAATACGGAAAATAAAAAAAATCCTGGGTTAGCTGTTTATAGCAGAAATATTCTATAGAACTAAATTGCATTGGTGAGCTTATGTTTAAGGGTGTGTAGCTCTATTTCTCGCCTGAACTCCATTTGCACTGCCACTCATAACAGCGGCACCACCATATCATTGCCCTATTAATTTATGTTTCTGTTCTTATATAGGCTCTATCTGGTAATGTTGTGTTAATTCATCAAATACAGCATTAGCCTCTCAGGCAACAGGTTTTTGAATACCTCAAAAGCTCTCAACAGCCTAACCCTTTCACTTCCTAGGTGAATAACAGTTCTTGCTGAGTAGACACATCTGGCGTTTCATCGGCCATGACTGCTATGTAATGAGCTACTTTTATTTGTTCAGATATAATTTCCCTGCACTCAGAAAGTATGCAGTCGAGGATGTCATTCTGCGCCGTTTTTGGAGCTTACAAAATTAACAGGCCCCGAAACTACCGGGGTTTTCAGAATTCTACCGCTCGCCATGACCGCGTAGTGCTACTTCAAATGATTCACAAAGTTTTGCGCGGTCAATTAGCCTAGAGAGAATGTACCTATGTTTGTCAACTTGGTCGTCGTGTCTCTAGCAACTGCCTGTACAGTTGAGTGCTGATATTCACCGACCAAGCACGGCAAACTGGACACATGCGTTCTTATGTGCTTGTGAATTTTCATGCTGTTTATCTTCCCATCCTTACTGGTGGTCACATTGGAGCTAAACATAAGCTTCGAAAACAATACAGCGAGTTTCTGATACTGCAACCGCAAAGGCATTTGCATGTTGCGTACACATTGTATTAATTTTACGTCTGTAGTCACACATTGAGTTTTTCTCACATGCTCAATTACCAAATCGAGCTGCGGACGTTCCAGTCGTTTTATTTCTATTTGTTCCTTAAATGTAAGTTTATCATAGCTTTTTAATATCCAGTCCACTGAATTCATAGCTACCTTTGAAAAGTCACAAGAATTGAGTACGACGTGGTCAGTTGCTCAACACAAGAAAACATTGTTTTTAGCTAACAAAGTCTAAACAAAAAAACAAAACAAAACAAAACAAAAAACTCAGGTGTGAACGTGTTAGGAATTCCATACCAGTCTCACCTGTTAATCACTCAAGTATTGTCACAGTAAGTTAGTCACATTGTATCAGAAATAACTTAAAAACACTGCAGCACACGCAAGTCTTAAGCTTAACTCTCGCATAAAATGCAATTTACTAAGAAAAAAAGCGCGTGTTATCAAATCTGTAACTGTACTTCCGGATAGTTTCAGTTAAATGTTAAAGATAGCAGCACCCTCCGGTGATAAACAGAACCCTGGAGGTATTAATGAAAGTGCACGGTCGCACTGTACCCATTTCTGGTTGTAAAATAGCGCAGAGCTACTAAAAGTTAGTTATACGCCAGCACAAGAGGCCTCTGCTATAAACGTTATTGCCACATAGTTAGGTTTTCGGCTTTATTCAATCCGAAGACCAGAACGCGATATATTTAAACAAGTGACACCAGATAGCGCATTTTATTAAACGTTCCGAAAGAGAAAAAAGGATATCCACTAAGAAATATTGGAGGTCCACGTGCTCTTGTGCTCCTACACAACGCCGCTGCTGATTGTTGATTTGATGGATTATAACTAGAAGCATCTTTCTACCAGAGAAACAAATGTTTGTGTCGGGAGCCTCGCATTTGAAATTCTACCTTCTGACAATTATCTTCGACATCATGCTGATCAATTTTACTGTTCTCTGCTATAAGAAGCTTAATGAAAGATGAAAGTTTACAATCGAAACATCGAGCACATGTAAGAGGATCATTCTAATCAACAATGTTTTTTTTCATTGTTGCTCATTTCAAGGGCCTCTTTGGGCGTTAAGTTCTATTGTGTTTAATGTAGTATAAGGATGAAATCAGCTCCGGCCACCAGCTTTCTGCTGCAGACAGTGCAACAAACAACGTCGGTTTTCCTAACTGTCCGATCATTGTTATTACATATGTTTTCCTTTTTTCTCTCAGAATGCTGGGCTGGACCGGATGTCTTTCGTGAACTGATAGCCGCTTTCAACTTTAAGTAAATTATTGACAATTTTTTTATTTTGTAAATTGTCTGCATTAATGTTTGTGCAAGATCTTTTTAATTGTCCTCAAGCACATGTTTGCTACGCATTGACTTTCTATCTTCTGTTTGGCCATAAACAGCAGCTTACATTAAGATTTAACGCGGTTGTTGAATGTCGGATATTTTGACATATTAAAAGGTTGACCCGCGAATATTTTAAGAAAAGAAAGTTCATCAAAGTGTTCTATTAAATGCAAAGCGACTGAATTTTAGTTTTTTTCCTGGAGCTATTATGTTTCCTCCTACTTTATTTCTCGACATTAAAAGTACTTCTTCGGCGTCCTCACTGTCATTGAAGGTCGTTTTAATTGCAGCTGCATTATTGTCATATGATTGAGAGATGTGAGTAAAACATGGAGGCACTCGTTGACATGAATTGGAATATTTACAATCCAGCCCTATACTTCAAATTGTAGATTAAGTGAAAAGGCTTTTTAATGTCGCATTTGCATACACGATATAAGGAGTATACAATCGCTCCTCCAGAGGAGACATTCCGGAACATCCACAAATGTCATACCACAGCGTGTCGCCATTTTCAGCACTTGCAGTTTCATAATGTAAAGAAGAAAACTGTTTGTTTCTACTTTCAAGAAGTGCTTGAAAACTGTCGTCACCTTGTTTTCTTTTAATCAAATTCGTGTTCAGTTTAGTAACGGAGTGCTGAAAAAATAGACCTTCACAACAGAAGAACACATACTTTGGTATGTTTTTTTTTTTTTCTAGATCGGATAAAATCCAATTTTAATCTAGTGAAATTGTTATCTGTTTGCACTAACTTGATATACAGATAGTGTATGAAAGCGTTACTTCTTGTATCAATATTAAAGCTTTATTCCTTATATTTCGCTACCTATACAATGCTCATCTTTTCTAATTTGCTTCATATGCTCCCTATTTTTCTCTCCTTCCGTTTCTCTGTAATTTCCGTCCATTCTGATTTGTTGCACGTGTTCTTTGTTTTTCTCCCTTTCAAATTCTCTATAATCTTCGTCTTTTCTAGTTTTCTCTATATTCTTTCTATTTCTCGTCCTTTCAAATTATCAGTAATTTTCGTCTTGCCTAGCTTGGTCCATTATCTTTCCATTTCTCTCGCTCTCAGACACTCTGTAAAATTTCTCTTCTTCAGCTTCTTGCTTAAGGTTCGTATTTCTCTGTCTTTCAGAATTTTTATAATATTAGTCTTGCCTTGCTTGCTCCATATTATTTCTATTTCTCTCCCTATCGGATACTTTGTAAACTTTTCTTCCCTAGCTTGTAGTTTGAGCGTTGTATTTTTCTGTCTTTCAGAATTTTTATAATATTAGTCTTGCCTAACTTTCTACATATTATGTCTATTTTCTTCTTTGTCTTCCCTAGCTCGTTGCTTAAGCTTTGTACTTCAGCTCTTTTGTATCCTCGTCTTGCCTAGCTTGCTGCATATTCTTTCTCTTTTCTCCCTCGCAAATACTTTGTAAGCTTCGTCTTTCCTAGCTTGCTGGTTATCCGCTTTATTTCTTTCACGTTTCAATTCCTTATATTCTTTAGTTTCACGCAATTTTGTCATACTAACTTTTCTCTTTTTTGTGCACTGTGAATAGGATTGAGGCAAATTTCTCTTGTATAAGTTTGTTGAAATATTAGTTTAACAGTTACTACATGGTAAAAGTCACTACTCGCTACAGAACTGTTAAACACAAACCGTTTGCTATTAAATTCAATAAACTGTTTAAGTTGTAGAAACCAAGTACAACAGCTACTCCTTCTGCATCATAAATTGAACTGTGTGGATCAAACAACCAGACTTGAACTGCTGAAAAAACATTAGTTAAATCCATTGACATGAGCCATCATGTAATTCAAAACTGTTTGTCACTGCATTACTGATTATTTTTCCATAATCAATTATGATATTTTTCAGCCACACCTCATCAGTAAGGTGGGCATGGTACACTACCACTATAGTTTGAAATTGATTCAAATGCAAATCATTACCTAAATGAAGAATTTTATCAATTACGATATAAGTCTAAGCATTAACATTTATTACGCCATCACCGAGTTACTTGTGCACTGGCTTTTTTAATATCACCAAATATGTCACTTTTTTGGCTATAAGAACCAGCAATCACCTTAGTAGCTTTAACAGAAAAGGAATTCTTAACATTAAAATTAAAGCTGGTTCGCTTTTCCTTAGACATTTTGAAAACTGAAATATAAACAACAAAATTAAAGAACAGAATCTGAAAGAAAAACCATTTGTAAACACCACTTTAACAAATAATAAAATACAATTAAACTTTAAATGAAACAGTTTTACAATTTGTTCCAGTCCGCATTACTTTAAACAGAAAGCCACTAGCTCAAATGTACAAAATGTATTTTAATAATGCTAAAAGAGATATTGAATATTTGCGTTTATACTATCACAGAGTTATAACTAGTTTCTCCATGAAAATTATTCCCAATAATCAACGAGTGCTGTGTAAATCACGGCGCAAATTAAAAGAGTTATTATATAGTGTTACCTCTTGAAGAAAATCATCATTTATTAAAACTCTATCAAAACTTAAAGAAGGGGATTAGGTATCCGTATGATACTATGTACTACCAAAATCGATATAGAAAACAATATATTCTATCTTATTTCATGTTAATATCTTGAAAGAAAAGTGTATTAAAATGCAGCAAGACACTATAGTTGGCCATGAGCTCTTGGATCAAATAAATGATAGTGTCATTCATGTGAATACAAAGTTGGCGCCTTGGAAATTGAAGGAAGAATGGAGGGGGAAACTGCAATCATTGCCGTTAGCTAGTGCTTAGGACAGACCTAAACATTTACACGAGAATATTTAATATAACTATTTTTTATGATGTTCTCGATAGGCTATTTTATTAACAAAATTTGAAGTAAACTGCACTTACAAATCTTACATATTTACACACTTTGCACATAGAGCTAGATGTAATACAAAATTACTATAAGATGTTACTCTTGAAAAATAATTAGCTTTCTTCGAAATATTTATAAAACGTTTCAAAGGTATATGATTATCTCTCATTGTTTTCATTGCAGAAAAATCTGTCCCATATTTGTGCTGGCATAAAATACCTAAGCTAGTATATATATATTTTTTTTTTACTTTATTTCATGAAAAATAATTGTTCATACACTAATACTTTAGAAAATAAAACCTCTGACAGAGCCGACCTAAAATCCCTATTCCAGAGGCGGGAATCGAACCACGAAAACCTCAGCACGAAACCACTGACCTACACTAGCGCCCATCCAAAAATTAAAAACATCAAATACAGTTTATTAAAACATCTTCATCTCCATAACAAATTACACAGGTCAATATTAATTTTGTTGTGTTATTCAGGTCTTTTTGGAGTAATTTCCATGACCTGATTCCGAAAATGAAGTCCATATTGTCGTATCACATACAATTTCTTTCAAGTTCATATCTTCCATTTTTATTTATTTGTGTACCTTTTATGTGATCATTAACCATTGACATACTACAACAATGCCATCTATTGGATTATAGCTATTAAAAGGAAATAGTTATGTGTTTTATGACAGATGGCAGCACATTCTAAGCTGCTTACACCATTTTGTATAGAGAATTAATATATTACAGAGCTTAGTGATTGTTGTATAAAGCAAAAAAATAGTATTTAAATAGTACAATTTTGCTACTTTTATGCTATGTAACTCAGTACAGCGCAATGGAAAGAAGGTGCTGTGTAAATAATCCAAATTCTTTGTTATATGTGTTATATTTGTAGCAGTTTTGTTGTAAAGAAGCAGAGGAAAACATAACCTCATTTATAAGGAAAGCGTACAAGGCTTACTTCGGAATTGAAATAGGAGATTTAGGGCTTCTCATGATGTTAGCAATGTTTGTGTTGAATACTTACGAAACTGGACAAAGGGGAAGAAACAGTGACTACGTTTTGGAATAGCAACAGTATGGCATAGTAATACTGACTGTTACTTTTGTGCATGCAATGTGAAGAGTTTTAATGCAAAGAACAAAGCAAAACACAAACTGCTCTAAGACCAGTGGCCCATGGTCCTGGCATTTCTGTACCTAAGCCTCCTTCAGACAGTAGTGAACCTTTTTCAGATACAGAGAGTAACAGTGACTTACTTGTGTCTGAGGAGTTTGTTCCTGAAACATCACATGCGCCCCAACCATTATCACAAGCTAAGCTAAATAATATGGTAAGAGATTTAAATCTTCCCAAGGATTCAGCTGAAGTGTTAGGTTCCAGACTACAGGAAAACGACTTACTTGCAGCTGATACATCAGTGATTTTCTACAGGAACAGAGAAAAGGATATTCTGCAATATTTCAGCGAAGAAGAAGATTTAGTTTACTGTAATAACATTCCAGACTTAATAAAAAACATAATCAACATGAATGGAGGTCATTTATTGATACTAGTAAAAGAAGTCTTGGTGTGCTGCTTCAGTGCTTCTTCAGTTCCAGTAGCGCACTCAGTGCAGCTGAAGGAGAGTTATGAAAGTTAGCAGTATGTTTTGGAGAGAATTAAATAGGTTGAACAACAATGGTTGATGTTTGGAAATTTGAAAGTAATCTGCATGATATTAGGCCAACAACAGGGATTCACAAAATTTCCATGCTATTTATGAGAGTGGCATAGTAGGGCAAAATACAAAAATTGGAAACAAAGACAGTGGCCCAAAAGAGAAAGTTTAACGCCGGGTAGTAAGAACATAATATGGTGTAGTCTAGTGGATCATAAGAAAATTATTTTACCACCTCTTAATATAAAACTTGGTGTAATGAAACAGTTCTTAAAATCACTTGATCAAGATGGAGAATGTTTCAAATATCTGTGTCAAATTTCCTTCTCTTTCTGAGGCAAAAAATAAGAGTCTTTGTAGGTCCGCAAATCAGAGCTCTATTTAAAGATAGGCAATTTTAAATTGCTATGACTTCTAAAGAGAAACATGCTCGGAATGCATTTAAAGAAGTCACAGACGACTTTTTAGGAAAAAATAAACATCCTGACTACCTTAACATTGTGAAAAACATGCTACAGAGGTTCAAAACGCTAGGATGCAACACGAGTCTCAAATTACACTTTCTGTTTTCACATTTCCTGACAACCTGGAGGCAGCCAGAGAGGGACAAGGGGAGAGGTTCCATCAGGATGTTCGAGAAATGGAGAGGAGTTACCAAGGACGATGGAATTCTTCACTAATTGCAGATTACTGCTGGATGCTGTGTAGGGATTCCACGAGAACACACAAGAGAAAACATAAGATACCAAACAAATAAGACCTGCTATTTATAAAATGAATTGAAATGTGATATCGACAATAAAAAAAACTTACAAATTCATTTGTAGCTCATATACAACTCATGAATATACATATCTTTCAAAGAAAAAATGTAATATTGTAACTTTGTTTTCTAAAAATACCTAATGTGATGGAGAAAAACGGAAGTCATTTTTTAAATCCGCAGTACTGAATATTAAGAATCAATTTTCAAATGTAAAATACCTCACAAACATTTTTATTTGTAGACCTGTGTTATTGTTAAAAAGCTTATTCTTTCACTTCACACAAATCCAAATAAATATTAGCAAAACTTGTCTTATTTCTCGCTTCCTATTACGTAGATGAGAAATAAGCGAATACTCTAGTAGAAAGCCATCGTAAAATTTTACAAACTGATTTTCATGTACTAAAATCAGTTCTTTGTACTTTACAAATTCCCGCATGAGACAACTTTTAAACTACTTTAATAATGAAACCAATTAAAAAAATATGTATTATAACATAAATAACTTGTCAGCTACACGAAAAAAGTGTATATGACATAAATTGTGTATTTTAAGATTTACATTTTTGTGTAGTATGATTTTGCCTTCTCTTATGATTATACAGTTGTGCAAAGTTAATCAAAATTCACCCTGAATAAAAAGTTTTTCGGAGATAATTCCCATAAAATGCAAGATATACATTTTATTTATGAAGGAAGCGAAATGAGGGAGTACCATAGGTTAAAATGATAGCCAAAAGCTCGTTACTGTGTAACTTTGTTCTTTTGTTTGTATGTACAGGAGAGTTGTATGAGAAAAGTATGTTTTTCAAAGCTGAAACGAAAAACCAGGAATATCTTAAAAATTTTCAACTGCACGAAAAAAAAATGTATATGACATAAATTGTGTTATTTATCGTGAGCTACATTTTCTGTGTAGTAAGGTTTTGTCCAGCTCTTACGGTTCAGCAGTTATGCACAATTCCGTAAAATTCATGCAGAATAAAGCAGTCTTCAGAGGCTATTCACAGAAAATTGAAGATATATATTTTATTTGTCAGGTAAATATCTTTAATATATGATATTTTAATCAAAATCCTTCCAGCCATTTTTAAGCACATCAATATTTTCGAAAATGTTTCTATGTTAAGGGTAGTTTGGGGTGGGGGGATTTTCTTGAAAATGTTCGTGTCGCATCCTTGGAAGATACCAAATTTAAATACCAAGTTTGGGCTTTAACGGTCGTTTCGTTTTTGAGTTATGCTGCCCACAGACACACACAGAGAGACAGACGACACACACACACCCGGACATTTTTCTAAAAATGATCTTTTTGGATTCAGGGAGTCTCAAAATATGTATTTCCTGTGAAATCTCGGTTTCGAATTTTTGGATGCAATACAATACCTTTTTACACTATGTACATAGTTCGTATAGGGAAAATAAAAAAAAATCTGATGTCTTCCATTCACACGACTTTCTCTACATCTCTGCAACAAATCATTGTTAAAAAGCTTATGCTAATATTTATTTCATCAAATCGAGAAAAAATTGGCAGAAATAGCCTTATTACTTGCTTCTTTGCAAGTAGAAAGAAATAAGGGAGTATCATAGGTTAAAGTGGTAGTCAAAAGCTGGTTGCTATGTGACTGAAGTTCCTTTGTTTGTACGGACATGAGTTGACAAATTTCAATATGAGAAAATAATGTTTTTCAAGGTTGAAACCAAAAATAAGCAATATCTAAAAACGATCACTCCACGAAAAAAATGTATATAACATAAAGTGTGTGTTTTAATGTGCTCTACAATTTTTGTGTGGTACGTTTTTGTCTATCTCTTACGGTTTACCAGTTATACACAATTCCGTAAAATTCGTCCAGAATAAAGTAGTCTTCAGAGGCTATTCCCAGAAAATTAAAAATATACATATCGTTTGTCAGGTATATATCTTAATAAACGATATTTTAATCAAAATCGTTAGAGCCATTTTATAGAAAATAAAAATTTTCGAAAATTTTTCCATGTGAAGGGTAGTTTGGGGTGGGGGATTTTCTTGAAAACCTTCGTGTTGCATCCTTGGAAGATACTGAAATGAAATTCCAAGTTTGGTGTTTAACGGTCTTTTGGTTTTTGAGCTATGCTGCCCACAGGCACACGCACATATACACAGACACACGCAGACAGACAGACAGAAAATGCTTTTTTTTTTAATTCAGGGTATCTTGAAACATGTATTTCCGGGGAAATCTCGGTATCGAATTTTTGGGTGCATTACGATACCTTCTCTATACAATATGTACCATCATGGAAAAAATGATTGAGTGCACCGTGAGAGCAATATATTTCAGTCCCACTTGGTATCGCAGCGAGGTTTACAAGGGTAGCTATTTCCAATATGCAGCTAGACTTACCTAACAGTGTCTGCGACATACGTTATCGTCTGCCGAACACATTAACAGGCTGTGTCTTGCACCGTGTTTCGTAATTGTATTGGTTCCTGATAAAGAATTCGGCAACAAGCGCCATGCTACCCATTCTTCGTTAGCCAATTAGTAAACAAAAGTGTTTCTACCTGATGCTATGCTCATTTGTAGTTATACATATACGTGGAGCAACCAATTCCCAATCATCTGAATCAACCAATGAGCTGGTTCAGAAGTCATGAAGTACTCGGAATACGATAAATGATTCAGGTTATCATAAGAGCCATGACTAGTACTACAGCGCATATATGAATATGTCAGCAGACGTCTTTTGTCCTATACAAATGTAGCTTAGAGGTAACGCAAGCGCTTTGAAAATTGCCGGACCTAAGTTCAAACCTGTACAAGAGCATAACTTTTTTCTCCCACAATTATGTTGTTTCTCCTATCATATTTTCTATTTAACATTCTTAATTTATACTAATACAGACCTTCCGCTATATTAGTTATTATTTGAGTATTAGATAATATGTAGATATATATTATGTATAATAGAGAATTTGTTAATAAGTTTGATCTCTTTGTCGTAGTTGTGTTTCTTTCTGTGTTGGTCAAATGTTTGTGCTTGGTTCCATTAGTTGCCGAAAGAGGTCCTAATCACTACTACAACGACGCATTCATTCATACTTTATCAATGACAGAAGCAGTTGATAAACTTTCTGCTGTTCTCACCCTGGTTTCATAGGGTTATACGGCCACCAGAGCGGGTAGCATTTGTGGTGTTCCACAGTCTAATGCGAGAAAGTGGCAAAGTTATATCGTGAAGAGGGGACAGGTTGCTGCAAGCAAGAGACTGGTCGCTCGCGTGTATCTACCGAGAATGAAGACAGGCCTCTCATGGCAGAGGTCGAAAGAGATCCATTTCTGACGGCCGCTGAATACAAGGCTTTATCTTTATTCCCGGGTAGTGAACGGACGGTTAGCAACCACCGTAGAGATGCCGGAATTCAGCGTAGACGTGCGGCAGCAAAGGAAGTGGTCACTAAAGCCCACAAAATTGACAGGTTGGCATTTACTGTACAGCATGAGAACTTCGATTGGAGCGAAGTAGTTTTCTCCGACAAGCAAAGCTCTACTGCAGATGTCAATTCGACTGTGTTTGTTTACAGGCCTAGTGGTACTCGATATGACATGCCACTTGAGCAAGGAGTGGTTTTTTTTTGTTTTTTTTTATATAGTAGAGGAAAATCTTTCAAAGACGAAACTCTGTGTGTCAGTTGGATTTTCACCAACTCAAAAAACCTACTTCATATTACGTCTCTTGGAACTGCTGGAGACATTACTTCAAAAGACGATGACGCTATGATGTTTATTTTTCCTGTTTCATTACTTCAGTTTCAGTTATCTCTATTTTGATTTGATATCATTATTTTGCCATACTTATGTCTCTCCTGCAGAATTTCCTTGATAAATGTTGGTATCGCCAAGTTATAAATAGGATTATTAAAGCTGCTGAACGACGAAGTCACGGATGTAATATAGGAAACAAAGGAGTAGTCTGGACCATTCAAAAAGGTGACCAAAAGCAGAATCAACATTTAATGAAGCATTTATTATTAAAGAAATTTTCAGTACGGATACTTATGAGCTAGCCAACCCAAGCAGCTATAAAGTAAATGGCAGATACCACAAAGACGTGTTGACACCATTTGTTCCTGACGAGGATGCTTAAAAAAATAGAGAAGAAAGAAATGTTGAAGAACGACATAAAAAGGGTGAAAAAATAATTAGAAATGTGCGGTAGATTGGGAAACTTTCAATTCTTTTCTATCTCAGAATTAACTAACTATTTAATTATTTATTATTTAATATACTTTTGTAGTATGGGAAACTTATCAAAGATACAACTTCTTTATGTGTCATTTGTGAAAGTCTATTTTAGTCATGTTTTAACAGTACTTATCTTAAGGTGTTCAGGGCTATAATTATGAGAACAAAAACTATATGTCAAGTCTCACATATGCCACTTCATATATGTAATTACTGTATATATGTTTATTAAAAGTGTCGAAATGTCTTATGTGGTAAAGAAAAAAAGGAAGAAATGACGAAAGGTTCAAAAACAGTTACATTACTTGTGAAATGAGGTGACATGCAAGACACAAAATCTTGTTAAACTGTAAATATTTTTCTCGTCATTCTATGCGTTATTGTTCCAATGAATAATTTGTATTATTAGTTTTTATAATATTGTTAATTGCATCCAAACTAGAAAGGTGTGCACTAGTTCGACGTTCAATTGGATAATCCTGTATTGGTGTACGAGTGTATGTAGAAAAGTGTAAGGAAGCGACAAAGCCATTAACAGGGATGACCGAATCTGTTCAACCATAATGGTACGAAGTCATTGTCCTGGTAAGTCAGCTGGACAGGCTCCACGTCAAAATACAAAAATGCATTTCTCTCGTTACAGAAGGAAAGCTATGTAGAATTTTCAGTTATTTTACTCTAAGAGACTCTAACTTCTCCACAGGAGTATATGAGAACGTAACTCTTTAACGTGACTGTATATCGCTTATTTGGTAAGACAGGGCCTAAGTGAATACAAACTTGTTTTGAGATAAAGAGCCCCAAGGTTTCTAACCTTGTTATCTTTCTTATATACTTTCAATTTGTATTATATTTTGGTTCTAGTGCTAAACATGGTATTCTCTTGATGTATGTAGAATGCATATAGAACATGTATTGAATGGATATTTATAAGAATTGATTGTTTATGTGATGCAGGTATTGACAGTTTGAACCGAGTCAGTTACAGATATATAAATTCTTTTGCAATACAAGGTTCTAATTACAATTTCCAGTATTTTAATAAAATTACAACTCAATAAAATATGTAAATGAATCAAAAGTAATTTTATTTTCTTGTTGCATCCATTATAGAACACCATACCGATGTTGGTAAACTAAAATTATATCCCCATTTATATTGTGAATAAAAAAAATAAAAAGAACATACACAATTTGTAAATAACACTGTTTAAGAACCTTTTTGGAACAGCACCCAATAGTGCATGGCCATTGCAAAAGCAATATTATTTTTGCAATAGTGTTTGGTAATATTTCCGGTCTACCTCTGGCATGTAGGTAATTCAAGTCTTTCTTTATTTCTTCTGATATCTAAGCGGATTTTCTTGCTGGTTTTGATGTAACTTCTATGATATTCTTTTGAACAACAGATGCATAGTGCAGTTGAACGAAAAACTAGGAAGTTCTGGTTTTGTAACTTGATTACTTTAAAAGGCTGAGATTAATTTATTTGTTTAAATGCAGATTTTTAGAGCCTTTTCTATCAAACTATACTTCCTGGCAGCAAATGAGCGGGTACAGAGTAGCTCATAGCTAAAGTATTTATTTCAACATGTTCTCGCAGATACTGAAGTACTGCATTAGAAATGTGCGAATTGCGGTTCTGTGAAACACAGGAGTCACTCCATGTAACCAAGTCATAAAATTCATTTTCTACAGAAACTGCTTCTAATATTCTTTCAAAGCCGCTAAATAAGCAATTGCCACTTCTACCAGACAGGGTTTCATTCTATACAGCACACTAAATAGTCTTTTTTGTGGTAAAGTAGACTGTTAGATTGTATAAAATGAGCGTTATTCTGTAGTAAAAAGAACCTATTTCAGATTTGGCAGGTTAATTACATTTTGTAGAAAAACAATTAGCACTGTTATTTCCTATTTCTTATCATTCTCTCTTTCAGCTCTCATCATCACTTTTTTATTTGTGTCTCTCATAATCCTGTTCCATTTTTTCTGTTGTATTGTGCTCCCTTTTAGCCAATCTGTACAACTCAGAGCAATCACATTTGTCTGTTTTTGGTACATGGAAGTTCAATTAAACTCTGTGTCAAATATTCTGCGGTACATTGATAGTTTCACAAGTGAGATGTTATCTTGTTGACAGTTTTCTTTGTACAGTGAATACATTTTTGGTACAAATAAATTAGAGTCAAGGTAGTATCTTGCTCTGTTTGACCTGTATTAGTGAGACTATATGTTAGGGAAGAACTCGATGTGATTTTTTGCAATCCTTTTCTATTCTTCGGGTACTTTCCGAAAACAATTACAGACTTTCATCTAATATCAGGAGGTGGTGTATTCGCCTCAGAATTCTTTGTTTTACGAAATTTTTAAACTGGCTTTGGATTAAATATTTACTCTTCCAAGATAGAAAGAAATCTTTGCATACTTCAACTTTTGATTCCCTTACTGTAAACAAATATGAAAACGAATAGCTTCTTTGTGAAGATTCAGCTGTTCTTGAATGTTTAGACAAAACACGCACAGTCGAATTAAGATGAAAGTGTCGTTTCTCAATAGTACACATTTTATAAAAAGATTGAACACACTTTTTCTTTCATTATCATTTATTTTAGGATTAATTGTTCGTTTGTATTGCACTTTACAAACTTCAGTTGCTTTGGAACTATCTTTCCCCTTCTACTCACATATAATTGGCTACTTTCATGTTCCTGCTTCCTGATTACGTCCTATCATTTACTTCTATCAGATACCTTCTTCCTATTCTTCGTTCTGATGAGGAAGCTTGGCGATCTATTTAACACGCATTACAGGCCTCAGCTAACCTCAGTAACCGGTTACTCTGTCAACAGTCAACAAATAAAGGAAAACTGGTTACAGTGAAAATCCAATAGGAGACTGTAGTTACAACTGTGATATTCAAAAGACAGACGTTTGTCATAATAGATAGGAGCTTAGCATTCCACTAGTTTCAAGTTACATGGCACATTAAATGTTACATATTGTAAAACATCTCCCTAAACTAAGACAAATTCGCAAATAAAAGCATTTTGTTTATAATTAGTGGTCAGAACCTTGTCATTTCAAGCAAGCGATATGGTGATTATTAATGTATTAGTGTAAGTATTGATTTCTGTATGTAAGCTAGAGTCTATTCTGTATATGAGAATCTCTCAGCAAACTCATACGTTCACTTTACTTGTTACAAGATGTTTTCGTCAGTCTCCTTTGTGCTCTACGAACACTGACCTACTTTAAAAACCTTTGTAATGTTGCGTGCAATAGAGGTCTAAGTATGTTCTGACAAGTAATCCCCAAAAATTAAGAAATCAGGGAACCTTTCTTTGTAGAACCTCATCACGAGGGTATACAACAATAACATACACCATTTGACCTCGTGATGCCATAACTTAGATGCTAAAAAGCTGACTAATGGCATTATAGCACCAAACGCTCAGCAATAGAAGGTGCCTAGTCTCTCAGCATTACTCGTTGCTGGGGCGTGTTGCTGAAAGCTCTGTACAAGTGTTTATTAAATATTTTAAGTGAAAACTCAATGTATTATAGGAAGACACCCGCAAAAATATAAAGTGTGCAGTTTAACTAAACGTGAAGCTAAGAGAGAGTTTCTTAGTGTTGATTGATGTATTTATCTACAAGCGTGTAGACTATAATTTATATCTTGGTGCTAAAATGTTTAGATGAGGAGCTAGTGCCACTAATAAGTTGATCTAAAATCTGAAAGTCTATGGAAATAAACGTCAGATACGTTCAGATTAACCATCAAGTGAGTTCATACATACTACTTACATAATACATACATACATAATACATACATACATACATACATACATACATACATACATACATACATAATACATACATACATACACACATACATACATACATACATACATACATACATACATACATACATACATACATACATACATACATACATACATACATACATACATACATACATACATACATACATACATACATACATACATACATACATACATACATACATACATACATACATACATACATACATACATACATACATACATACATACATACATACATACATACATACATACATACATACATACATACATACATACATACATACATACATACATACATACATACATACATACATACATACATACATACATACATACATACATACATACATACAGTACCGGCGCAGATTAATAGTTATTGGCGAGAGTGAGAGTCCAGCAAATTAATGTATTATTTTCATTTTCCAATTGATTCAGATATTTAAAGGTATGTTTGTAAAGATTTGAAAAAATATTGTGGAATAATGGGCTCTTGCTATGAGAGCTTAACTTGTTGATGACTAATTGTTGAATCAAAGTTAAATACTTATTTATTATTCATTTATTCATGTTTTCTGCTTGATAATATTTTGTTATAATTGCTAAACCATAAAAATTCCATATTTTAATATTAATATTTCTTTTTGCAATGTTAC
This sequence comes from Hymenopus coronatus, assembly GCA_030762935.1. NCBI lineage: Eukaryota > Metazoa > Arthropoda > Insecta > Mantodea > Hymenopodidae > Hymenopus > Hymenopus coronatus. The sequence goes on along the minus strand of CM060891.1, from coordinate 97,098,958 downwards.
TGCATTTGATAATTATTACAGATTAAACATTGTCCATCTGCGCTTACTTATTGTTGTAAAGTATTTTAATCAAATCAAATTTAAGGATTTTCACTCTAGGAGAAGTTGTCAACCTTTCTGTGTTCGATCCTCGCCGGAGTAATTTTAGATGTTTGATATATTTGTATCAGAACTGACCAGTATTGCCTATTTAGAGGAAGAGGGTTTCGGAAATCCGGCAGACAGTGGCAGCTTTTGTGACATGTTCAAATCTGTGGGAATTATTATTACATTGTTTTAGCAGAATTTACATAACTGTCAAATGTCATGTACTGCACAATAGCACTTCGTTTTATGCCTTTAATGTTTGTAAACATACATTCCTCCGTTAATATCGAGGGCACACATATGAAGTTACACTCCGACAAATCGTTAGATGATTTTTCGGTTATCCTTATCTTTAAATTATTCCGACACATTTTTGTTTTTGTGCGGAGCGAGATGAACCTACAGGGTAATCAGAGGTTTGTACATGTTCCAGACATCGTAGTCTGCCCTGGTACACGTTATCCGTTGTGAATGGATGAATGAAGGAGTCCGTGTCCATGTGCATGCGCTTCAAGTTTTCAATTCCATAATTCGGCAACAGTACGCCATATTGATATGACTACATGAGAGCTTTCGAGATATCCCGTATATTCATTCTGAGTATATTGGCCTGTTGAATACATTCTGTCATGATGCCATATGAATAGCTACCAGGTTAAGTTCATATATGCTTTTATTTATGAATGTACACCTAGCAATAGCTTTCCCTATGTTTTCTCGTTTGTCACAAGTTGTATGTCCATTCGATTCCATAGCTTTTTCAAAGAACTAAAATCACTGAAAAAATAGGCTGTATGCTGTAAATTTGTTATAAAGCAATACAAACACTGAAAAATAATGTAGAAACGTCATCAAAATGCAAAAATCGTTAAAACATGTCTGAATTCAGGGATAGCAGTAAGGAGCTTAAAAGGTGTCTAAAGTGCTGAAAAATGCTTCTAATACTTTGAGTCTAGCTTAGGTTCCTACCCACTTCTAGGATGACTCTTTGAAGCTCCTATCTTCCCTGTGTTAGCAGGTGGCCCAGCTCTGTCCTACTATCGTCGTTTCGAGAAGTTACATGACTTGTGTTTGTTCAGCTATTGTGTTCGTGACGCGGGATTATTAAAGACTGGGACAATAGCTACTCGGCAGCTCGCAGTATTTGGACCGCTGTTAAAATGCAATGATAACATCCCCATTGGGAAACCAATTCTTATCCTTAGAGACTATTTTTAGTCGTTCTAGCTACAGCAATAATTGCTATCAAATTCTTTGAAACTGTGAACGGTTTTATGTACATTAATTTTAAAATAATAATCTAGTATTTCATTATAAAAAGTTGATATACTATTTGAAGTTGACTGCAATTAATTTGATGGGTTTTTCTACAGATATTTGTTGTAATATAGAATTTATTTTGTTGTTGTAAGCCTTTTAGAACACTTTAATTGACAGTTTACTTTCTTGTATATCCTTTAAATGAGGAAAGTATTTTCGATACATATAAAAAGACTAAACAATTCCCAGATATATTTATAACAGAGCTTCAGTTTCTCACTTAGATTACTATTCCACTCAATCTACCTTTTCTTCACTTTTACGGATCTGGTTTTCATTGCCCTATTCGTTATTTACTCTGGTCGCTGTCAACATGCCTTCAAATATTTCCTTTATCACTCTTCTTAAGCTATCCTAAGTGTCCAGTTTATATCTTTATAGCCAAATTTCAGTAACAATTACTTTGTAAATATTTTTCACATTTTTTGCTACAATGGTTTTAATTATCCAAGCAAAATGTATCATGTGTCCATAATATATCCATTTAATTTTCCTTTGAATAGATTTCCCATCTTATTTGGACATGTCTGGGATTCATAATATACGTGCTAAGATTGATCAATTTTAACATATTCTGAAGCATTAAGGTGTCCTGTCCGCAAAACCTTTACTTCCTTCTAATAATTAATGTGACTGCCTTTAATTATTTTAGGAAATTACTTATTCATAGAAAAATTACTTCTTGATATTGTTTTACGTTAATAAATAAATAGTCAAAATATATCTTAAGAGCAAACACTGATGCAGGGAGTTGCTGCTGGTACCTCCTTAGAGTCTCTAGTCTTTCCAGTATTTTCCAACTCTGTCTGTCTTTGTCTCACTTTATCCGTCTGCTGGTTTACAGTTGTCTCTCCATCATGGTTTTTTACCACACTGAGTCCTATTCTTGGGCCCCATTATGTAGTTCGCTGGGTTATTGGCAGTGGTGTATTCTGGCCAAGTGGTCTCCCCATCTCCATTTAAGCACAATGATAGATGGAATGAAGATTATATTATATATTCGATATGACAGTAAGGTGTTCTTGCGAGAAATAAGATTAAAAATTGTAAAGTGATAGTCTGATATGTTGAATTCACATAACTTTCTCTACTCACTCTGGTGCTACTATTTTTACTATAAATGCTTACTGTTTTGTGTACATCTATAGAATAAGGATAAATTTGGATTTTCTCTAAAATGGCTCTAAAGATTTTGATTAAAATGTCATATGTTTAACATAATTTCATTAGAAATGAAATGTTATCTTTATTTGTCAGAGTAGTCTCTAAAGACTTCTACATTCTGGATGACTTTCATATAACTCGCAAACCATAAGAGGTAGACAAAGGTTTCCCACATAAAGTATAGATATCTTTAAAACACAGTTTAAATCATGCACATTTTTTTGTATAGTTAGCCGTTTCCGAGATATTCCTTGCTATTGGTTTAAATGTAAAACTACTAAAACATTTCTTAAGAGAAAGTCAACTTTTGTTTCATCTCTTTTGTCTTACTTTCGGGAATACAAAAGAAAACCAAATTTCAGTTATTTCACATAGCGATTGCATTTAATATATTTGACCGTCGCTCTAGTCTATGTGTTGCCTTATTTCCCTTATACTTACAAGGAAGAAAATAGTAAGATATTTCTATTTATTTTAATCTCGATTAGATTGATGTAGATAAAAGAATAGTAGTTTGTAAGGAAAGTTTCTTTGTCAAGCAGCTAGAGAATGGAACACACCAGATTTTTTGTATCGTAAAGTTGTGTATACCTTGTTTACCACAGTATTCATTCGAGGTAAAAAGGCTTTACATGTTAATTGCAGAAAATTCAAGATACACATTTTATTTGACATATACTGCCTAAGACCTGTCATTTAATACAAATCGCAGCAATAATTTGCGAAGAAAACAGGAACAGCTTTCAGCATGTAGGGTAGCTTGAGTTGGAGCAACTGACTGCTGTTTGTAGGTGCCAGATAAATTAAAAGCGACCTGCTATATGCTGGTTTTGAAATCAAAAGGAATAAGGTTTCTCAGAAGGTAATGCGTTTGTAATCATCAGACATTTTTATTTTCGCTACTCGTAGGTATTGTATTACATTCAAAAATTCGACACCGAGATTTCACAAGAAATAAGTATATGTTTTGAAACTACCTGGATCCAAAAATAATATTTTTAGAAAAATGCACATAGGGTGAGTGTGTGCGTATGTCAGTGTCTATAGGCAGCCTATCTGAAAAACGAAAAGTCCGTTAAATACCAAACTTGGTATTTAAGTTCAGTGAATTCCAAGAATGCGACACGACAGATACTCAAGAAAATCTCTCCACTCTCAACTACATTTTACATGAAAAAAATTTCGAACATTTTAATGTTCTTAAAAATGGCTCTAACGATTTTAATTAAAATGTTCTATATTACAGATATTTACATGACAAATAAAATGTATATCTTGAATTGTCTCGGAATAGCCTCTGAGGACATCTTTATTCTGGATGAATTTTACGGAATTTTGAATACTGGTAAAGCGTAAGAGATAGGCAAAAACTTACTGCAAAAAATGCAGAGCTTGCCAAAACACACAATATACGTCATATACTTTTTCTCGTGTAGTTGGCCATTTTTTTAGATATTCCGTGTTATTGTTTTTAATCATAAAATGCACTTTTCTCATAAGGTAGCTTGTCAACTCCTGGCAACAGCATAAAAAAAAAAAAAAAAAAAAAAAAAAAAAAAAAAGGATTTGAATCCCATAGCAACCACATTCTAAAACATTTGACTATCAGTTTAGCTTAGTGTGTTCTCTTACTTCACTTTTACTTATAAGAAACTACGTAACAGGAACATTTCTGCTAATGTTTATCCCGATTAAATGGATAGAAGAATAAACTTACTCACAATAATTTGTTACAGGGATGTAGAGAAAGTATATGAACGGAACACATCACATTTTTTACACTCTCTATACGTACTATGTACATAGTGTATAGAGAAGGTATTGCACTCCACCAAAAATTCGTTACCGAGATTTCACCGGAAATATATGTTTTAGGGTCCCCTGTATAAAAAAAAAAAGGATTTTCAGAAAAAGGTCCGTGTGTGTGTCCGTGAGCCTGTGAACACGATAATTGAAAAATGAAAACTCGGTAAAATACCAAACTTGGTATTTAAGTTTAGTATCTTACAGGGATGCGACACGAAGATTTTGAGAAAATTCCCCCCGCCCCAAACTTCACTTTACATGGAACTTTTTTCGAAGATTTTGATTTTCTTAAAAATGGCTCTAACGATTTTGATTAAAATATCGTATATTAAATATATTTACATGACAAATAAAATGTATATTTTGAATTTTCTGGGAATAGCCCCTGAAGACTACTTTATTCTAGGTCAATTTTACGGAATTTTGCATAACATCTAAACCGTAAGAGATGGACAAAAACTTACCGCACAAAAAATGTAGAGCACTTTAAAACACACAATTTATGTCATATACATTTTTTTTCATGGAGTTGATTGTTTTTGAGATATTCCTTGTGTTTAGTTTCAGCTATGAAAAGCTTTTACATTTCTCATACAGGAATTTGTCAACTCCTGTTCATTCAAACAAAGGAACTTCAGTCACATAGCAACCAGCTTTACACTATCACTTTAACCTATGGTACTCCCTTATTTCCCTTCTACTTCCAAGGAAGCAAGTAATAAGATTATTTGTGCTAGTTTTTTTTTCTCTCTCGGTTAGCATGAAGTAAATAGAAGCATAAGCTTTTTAACAATAATTTTTCAGAGTTGTAGAGAAAGACATGTGAATGGAACACATCAGAATTTTCTCCCAAGGCGCTTCTGACCTATTCTTAAACAGCATGATTACATCTAGATTTACAATCATTATACAATTGAAAAATATTTGAAGACGTAGTACAATTTAAACCACAATTTCAATTTAGTTATTTCCACTAGACTGATTGGCATACATTGGTAAAAGGCTTGCTTTTTCCTAATTCAGATGATATCAATTTGACGTTAGGAGTTAAAAGTTTGAATAAGTGGCTGTTAGCTTATATTTCTATGCCTAGAATATAACTTAAAACTTTAAACCAAAACAGGCGAAGGCAAAAACCTGTGAACAAAGACAATGTCATATGATTTAAAGTATTGCTAGTTTCGCCAGACTTGTGTGGCATAACTGACCAAAGATCCGTCCAGATCTGTCAAGTATTAGCTTTATGTGCTCGAGATTGAAATAATGATACGATACAGTTTTTGCAAAGCTACAAAATAATTAATCATCTCTTTTACGAATCCTTAAGCTTACATTTGTATACACAGTGTTGTTATATTTAGCAAAAGTTTGAAAATAAAATGGGGTAATGTTTGAATTTTGAAAGTAACCTACTACTTTCGTGTGGCCCATAGCATATACATATATAAAATCCTTCCAGATTCCTGAAATGGCGTTTTACGCAAGTATTGCCAGACGTAGCTTTTTCAACTTTTAGTTTAATTTATTATATATGTTTCCTGTCTCATAGGGTTGCTTGGCGTTTTGTACGGATAGGCCTATTCTTAATTATAGCAAAAACATTTCTAGGTTATGTTCTACTTTGAGGACAAACATCCTTTTAGGGAGCTACACTAATTAGTAATTTATTATCAGTTATTCCTTATTTAGGTACTGATTTAGTTCAATGGGTTAGAGGCGGATTTGCTATCAGGATTTCTTATGCTCAATCCAACCGAGAAAATTTTTGTCTCACCATTCCTATTTAAAGGATTTTAAGCGTCTCTTTTATTCCTTATATCTGAAATACCCCAAAACGGATAGTTATTTCCTGTAAACAAAGAACATATTATCTGATTTTCAGATCTAAGGAAACTACTCTGAAAATGACTTCCATTTCTCTGTAAATACCCTAAATTTTTTGAATGTTTTAAATGTTTTTAGTTTGTGCATAAATTAATTAAACTAGATTATAGCTCTTGAGATTCATCTGAATATTCCTACAAACTGCCTCAAATTGTAACTCTAATAGAGATAATGTATGAAAAGAAATATTAATGGCATTTAATTTCCTCCCTCCCCTTCTTTAACATAAAAGTTTGACGAAAGCAATACAGTTGAACATAGCTGACAAAGATTTACGGTAGCTGTCTATTCCCGCAATCTTGGCACGAATTGTTCGTGTAGTGATATTTGCACCCTTTCAATTTGCACTTGATTCCAAAGCTCTTAATGGAGCTAAAGTAGTGCTCGATGCCACTTCCCTGTAGCCTCTTTGCTAAATTTTTCCCTAACAACTTCGAAATCCGCTCCTGAATTTAAATTATAGACCTCCAACCGGAAGTAACTGGCTAGAAAAAAGAAAGAAAGAAGGAGATTGGAAGTGGTCTCTCCCCATTTTTGCCTCCTTCTCCTTATTCTCATTAAGTGAAGTCGTGTGGAAAGGATTCGATATTGACTTCGACTTTGTTTCTTTCTCATCCTCGCCTCAAGGCTTCTTCATTTTCTCCTTGTCTTGTTTACCGACACAAGGTGGACGTGCAGTGACGAGCTACGGGAATAACGCTTCGTGGTTGTTAGTGTTGAGGTTTAAGCGCATCCACATAAACATTATCAATCGCCTTTATCATGCCACTGTTTTAGTGTCTCTAGCTAGAGTTAATGTTGCATACTACAAACATAATCCAAATGTTTATCGAAATTAGATGTCTTTAAGGCCTTGTGTACGAAAAAGCCACTCAAACAAACCTCAGTATTGAAAAAAAAAGTATTTCTTTATGATTTATAAAGGGTTTCGGTTAAAATACAAAATTTTGAGCAGGAATGATGAATAAAATGTGTATATTGGAGCTGTTGTGAATAAGGTCATGTGTCACGATTATGTACAGTTTACCCACGACTTTACATATTTACTTTCCAGGTGTTTATTCTGTGGGAAAAATGGGAGATAATAAGTTTAACGGAAAGTATGTTGTATGTAATTGTATTAACTCTCAAGTGACAACCATAAAAGACTAATCAATGAAATGGCGTGAAACTGTATCACAATTTAGCATTAGACAATTAGCCACCTAGGGCTAACCGGGCTACCTGGTTTAAGGTCAACTTCCGCTGACGACAGAAGCTTGTCTGTGGTTTGGTTAATTAAACACAATGTGAAACAGTAAGGAAGGTAAGATATTCGCTGAATATATTTATTAATTAATTTTGCTGAATCTTAGTCACCTAAACAAATAAACTAGGATAAGAACCTGTACACGCTTATCACAATGTTGCATTTAAAATTGCTGTTGAGATAAGAGATCAATTGCAGTTTGCCAATCGATCAAAATATCAGATAATTGCGTGAATTGTCATAATTTCAAACTTTGGACATTTAAACGACTCCAGGTGACCCAACTGCCCCGTATTTGGCGCATGTGGATATCCTGTGTTAAAGAAGCTGCAGAACAAATTAAAAAGCCGCCAGAGGAAAAGCACGAGAGCGGCCCACTCACAGTCTCCGCCGATAGCAACACATACAAAGGAAGGTCACTCGAGAGTACTCCACTGACAGGCTTTTAACTTGAAGCAATCCCTTTGAGTTCTGCAACTGTTTTAATGCACACGTCAAATACGGAGCAGTTGGACCAACTGTGTAAGTGTGATATCCTTTTTGGTGCTTTGCATAATCATAAATTGATTGAGAAGAGCCTTTAATGTTAGTCTATTACCCCGTCCGTGTGTACAAGAGTCTGTCTGCAGTTCAAGTGCCTCTGACGTCTATATGCAAACACCTACCATTGTACAAACATATCTAGATGGAAGTGTTTATGTTAAACGGAACCAATCAATACCGTCAGCTCCTACACATAAAGTGAGTTAATTTGCTGCCCCACAGGCTCAAGCACGTCCTGCAGATTGGATCAAAGGAACTTGGAATCCAACATGCTTGGTTGGGCTTCCTTTATAACGGAGTTTCTGCAAGTTGGATACAGAACAGAGGAATTAACTTCTGTGCGGTGATTTGGTGGGCTCATCACTAGCTTAATTCTCATTAAAAGAAACTCATGACGCATTTACATGAACAGCAAAACAGTTTAATTTAAATATTGTAATCGTTAGAGTGAATTCATTTGTGACAACATGCACTACTAAAATACAAGTATTAAGGGTATAGGTACAGATATTTTGTTAAATGGTATCTTAATGTGTCTCCGCTTCGGAAGTTAGATTTTCTTCTCTACACCTAACGTTTTTCCAACAAACCAATCACATACTTTGCTATGTGTATTGCATGATTTTACTGCGTCGCACAATGAATAGCACCTGCCAATATATACCATTCGTTTTGTTTCCAGGTTTTCACATTTCAGTACGTGACCTACTGGCCTTCCAGAAAGCATTCAGTTCCGATATAACGTTTGTATAGCGATGCCTACACACTCAAAGCTACGCCTTCAGATCAGCTCTTTTGGGGAACATAAATACATGTTTCTTTTGTGTGCCACGCCAGCTTGGTGGTATTAACCAATCTCAACAGATGATATTCTTAATAACTAAAATTATAAGTCCTAAACTAAAGCAAATGCTAATGTAGTGTTATCCACTACAGTATTCTTAATTGTCAATACAATTATTTTAACTTATATGCCTAACAACTTGTATGTGATCTTAATTCGATCCACTAAAAACGTATTCTTTGAGACTGTAAATAGTTTTATAAATATTTACTCAGTTAAGAATTGTCGAGATACATAATTAGTAAATGTAAAAGCTTTTAACATGTATAAATTTTGAAAATAATTTAAATGGAAGAAGGTTTTAGACCAATTTCCAATGAGTTTTACTTTTTCCACTGCTTCATGTCTAGGGTATGAAAAGCAATTTCGTTCTTACCTAAATCAGTGTTGGGATTTTTTTCCCTTTTGTTGCTCTTGTTTCAACTGTCTTATTCTAGTGGTAAAAAGTCTATAAAATACTGTATGAAGCCAAAATCAATTTTGTATGTATGTGTGTAAAAAAATAACTCTAAATCAAAAGCAGACGAACATCAACCTTCCTGTTTGTACCTGTCACTCTCGAGGAATGTAAAATTAAAATTTCAATCTAACCGAGGTGACTGTGGTTTACCTTATAACATAAACAAGAGTTAGCTTTTAAAAATGTGTAGATATTGTTGAGTTTTAAAATATACCGCATTAACATGGATACATTTTTGCATTGGATGACACGAGCCCTTAAGCAATGACGTCACTCTTCCTGGGCCCCTCCAGTTTATCGTAATGTTCCAGTGCTTTATATCATGAAGGAGTTATAGCAGGTGAGGGGCAAGGGCTGCTTGTTTTCACGCAGTGACGTCACCCTAAATGTAACTTTCGGGAGCAGAGAATGTTGACGATAGCAAGGACAATAACAAGCGTTGTAAAGCGAAGTCTGAATACTTTGTATATCCACAAAGGAATGTTATTGCAGACATTAGGAAGTATAAACAATAATGCTTACCTTATACAGACAAATCGTGAAGTTTGTACTTTAAGCAGAGTTAGACTCTTGCTCTAAGATACGTATAGTTGGATGATATGTAAACAGTTATTCATGCAAAACATTATTAATGACAGTAGCCTAATTAGATCAAGAGGTGTATTTATAAATAACAACAAGTAAACTGAATAAGGTGTAATTAATTATATCTTGATGATGATAATAATAATAGTAATAATAACACTAACAATAATAGTTATCTACAGGATTAATCATAACGTTCCATTGAAATGACCACGTTTATCATATGCTTCTTACTTTCAACCTACACTTAAGGATACAATTAAACCCAAAATGCAAAATATCATAGTGTTATATTTATTAAATACTTGCAAAAATTTTACTTCATTTCTCTGCAGTAAGATGAATGTCACGGGAAATGTCCATTTAATACCTAGAAATACAAATTCCTTTAAAACTAAGATTAAAAGTAAAAATTGTTCGTGAAATAATGTGAACAAATGATTCAAAAGAAACAGAGATGGAGTGTCGGCACATACATTAAGCGCTTTTAAAGAGCTTAAACGTCAGAAACAAGATAGTTTAGTGTTGTAATTTTAAACTGTTTTTCTTTTTTTTCGAGTTTTCACGTGTTGCAACTTTCTGACTTTAAAATTGTTCCACGCAATGCAGTTTTCATAGCTATATATGCGTGACTTTTTTTTACATTTTAATTATTTTATATAATTTATAGGTTTTACAGCGGTAATTACTTTAATAGCAACAATAATTATGATCAGATAATGCTTTGTTAATAAGCTTAGTTTTGAAGTAATTACACAATAATGTGAATGCAGTGCAAATGTTTAAACGAAAACTGAGGTCTGTATTTATCATTTCTTTCCAACTACATAACAAGATAATTAAACATTATCTATATAGTTTGCTCACATGCTATTAAAGAGTGAAATTATGACACATTAATATTTTAAAAACATAACAATGTTTGGGGCATGTTTAAAGTAGTAAAAACTATTAAAATATGTAGTAAATATCACGGGAACATAAGTATGATATGTTATATGCATTATACCTTAATACTATATTAGGATGAAGCATCAAGTGAAAAATAAAAAATGCAATTTTATTTTTATTTGTGCATAACTTGGTATTTCCTTAATTAAAGTATTAAAATGTTCACCATTATAAATTAATTTAAAAATATTTGTGTTTGTTAAAATTGTAAAGGTTTTATAGGAGTACTTATTTTAAATGTGAATTACTTAAAAGCAAATTTTCAAAATAAATGCCCCGTTTCGCTTGAAATTATAAGATGTATCCCATAAAAGGTTTACTACAATCACAATTATCATGCGCAGTTGATTTAGTTGAAGTTTCTGGAAGAGTTTATTTTTACTTTCTCTACACGTATTAATTATGAACATATTGCACCCGAAAATTCGATACCGAGGTTTCACCGGAAATATATGTTTTGAGACCGCGTGATGCCAAATAAGCATTTTTAGAAAAATGTCCATGCGTGTTGTGTGTGTGTGTGTGTCTGTGGGCAGCATAGCTCAAAAATGAAAAAGATCAGACTTGGTATTTAAGGTGAGTGTCTTCCAAGGATGCAATACGAGGATTTTCAAGAAACCCCCCCACCACAACTACCATTTAGATGAAAGATTATTCGAAAATTTGGATGTTTTCAAAAATTGCTTTAACGATGTTGATTTAATACATTATGTTTCAGATAGCTTTATAAAAACAAAATGTATATCTTGAATCCTCTGAGAATGACCTCTGAAGACTCCTTTATTTGTATAACTGGCAAACCTTAAAAAATATACAAAAACTTACTGCACAAAACATGTAGATCTCATTAAAACACACAATTTATGTCATACACATTTTTATGTATAGTTAATCGTGTTTTAGATATTCCGGATTATTGGCGTCAATGTAAGTCATTTAAACATTTCTCAGACGGGAAGACATATCTCTTCTGGTTTCTCGTTTATTCGCTCCTGGCAAGCAAAGAGATTGGATTTTCAATTAATTGACATAGCGATGGGCTTTTAAATGACGAGACTATCCTTTGAGCTGTGCATTTTCTTATTTCCCTTCTAATTGCAATGAAACTAGTAATAAGGCTAATTCTGCTTATGTTTATCTTGATTAGCATTATATAGATAACAGATTAATCTTTTTAATAAAAGGTTAGTTTGCCAAACAGCTAGAAGATATATAAACGGAGCACATTAGATTTCTTCCTTCTACTTACAAGGAACCAATTTCTGCTATTGTTTATCTCATCATGAAGTAGATAGAAGAATAAGCTTTTTAACAATATTTTGTTACAGAGATGTGGAGAAAGTCAGGTGAATGGGACACATCAGATTTTCTAAAACATAAGATATTAGACATTTTATTGAAAATTTAGAGATTTAAAAAGAAACTCAGTGCCTCAGACATTTTACAGGTATTTAAAAATCATAGTAATTCTTTATTTTAAGAAAACTCAGCAAAACTAATGGGAACATGTACTGAAGTTACAGTAACCCATGGATAACATCGTCAAACACATATTTTGAGTTTAGCAGAAATTATAAAGGAAAAATAATATCCTTAATAATAATATTATAAAGTAATTATGTAATATTATACTGTTCTTGCTTCTATTAATTATAAAATATTAACTTACATAATTTAGCTTTGGAAATGATGCTCGCATTCTTTCACGAATGTATTTATATTTTGGAAATAAGAAGTGTTTTGGTCATTTTGCTTTGTTTTTCATAATAATTATGATACCATTACTAAACAATTGATCATTTTGACTCTGAAACTCATACATAAAAAAGAAAAATATTAATTCCTCACACAGCTATCGTATATGCATTAAAGCGCTTAAGATAGCAATAATGAATTGTCATCAAGTATTTGCGAGAAGGAAGACGTCCGGTTAACTCCGTCCATAAGCGCAATCCTTCACAAGTTTATTTGAATCATGGCGTCGTATGTAGACCAAAAAGTGAATTTTATGAGGAAAAATAAATCACAAGCCATTAGGTTAGGGCTGCACGTTTAAGAGTCCATGGTAGTTCTTTAGGGCATCCAGCCACCAACTTTTTAGTTTCTTGTATGTGTGCGAGAATGCGTTGGAGTGACTTAAAATTATTTTTACTTTTGGAGCTGTTCATGAACTTTTTGCATAATATGCGATAAAAAGACATTATAATACCAGGCAGCAGACATGGTGTTTCTATCTTCTAATCCAACAATAGCATAATGACCCATTACGAAAAGAAAGAAAAAGCAACACTATCAATCATGTTTTTACTAGCACTGTCAATTCGTCCGATTTTCGTAGCATTAGGTTCTGATCGAAATGTGTCGCTCTCAGTTTTTCTGCACCAATAAATGCTTTGTCGATTTTGATCGGGAATTATGTGGAATTCATCGACAACTTCGTTTTCTCACCTTCAATGTTTTGCACTTTACTCATACTAATTCCCAATGCCGGCCAAATAAATTAATTAGATGTCTGTCGATTTTATTTAAGCATTGCTCGAAGAGCGCTAATATTTTAAATAGTAACATTATCCATCTTTAAAGAAACTAATAACTTTGAAATTCACTGTAGTAATCTATTGGCTTGATTGGGGCCTTCTTTTCGAAAGCATTTATAAGCCGATCTTGTGCGTGCGTGCGAGATCTGATAGACTCGTGGTGTTGCTGCTGTGTACCTACCCTGGTAAGGGTTTAACACAGGAAGGAGATTGAGGTTTGGAGCGATGGTGTTAATGAGGTAGCGCTAGATAGGCTCCTCGAGCGGTTGCATTTTCAGGAGCAGCATCCTTTCCTCTGCTGCGCTGCTGTTTAATTTGTGAAAAATTGTTTTTGTTGGAGAATTTGGTTTGACGACTCCCAATGGGTGGGGGGGGGAATGCTTAGTTCATGTATTTTGCTGTTGGGTGGTAGCCGATCTTGATATTGTTTAGGCGCTAATGACGAGTTAAAGTCCAATAATGATAACGTTCTACCCAAGTTCATATTTAGCTGTACACAACATTTTAAATGATGGTAATGAACAAACCATAAAAGTAAATTAAACAGACTACACAGCTTCAGATACAAACAATTGTTATGTTTTCTATAAACAGGACAATTAACATGTTTCGGTGTCGCCCTCATAGTACTCTAATAAATTAAATGTTATCTCTAAATGTTCTCTGTACCCTGTAAGCTTATTTTGAGGAACCTACTATTGAAAATACAAATGTGTGTATTTTACCCAGTCCACTCTTTACGTTAGCATGCTTTCAAATGCATTCTATTCTTACAAAAGGTTATTGTTCTATCTACTTCATACCATTCGAGATAAATATTTTCACCAATGTCTTATTACTTAGCTCCGTATAAGTAGGAGGAAAACAAGGGAATCCATAGGTTAAAGCGATAATCCCATATTTTTAAAACTGTCACTAATCGACATTGAAATTTGGTTCTCTTTGCTTGAACAGGAGTAAAACAAAAGAAAAATACATCACAATTTCCTGTAAGTATTTTAAATTGGTACCAGTAGCAAGGAAATTCTCAGAAACTCCACAAAGAAGATGTATCTAACACAAGTGTGCTTTAACGGCATCTAAATGTGTTCTCTAATAAAATTTGGTCTATCTCAAACAGCTTACAACATGTACAAAGTGACGCAAAATAAAGTGGGCTTCAGAAAGCATCCCCAGAAAATTCAAGCTATAGATTTTATTTCATGCAAATATATTTAATCAAAATCATTGGAGACATTTATTATAAAACCGAAAATTTCGAAAAATATTACAATTAAGGGTAAGTTAGGGTATATGTTTCTTAATAGCTTTGTGAAGCATTTTTCCTGCACTTAAACACTAACCGACTTTTCGTTTATACGAACCATTAAATAAAGTGTTTTTTTTTTTTATTTAGGTGTCCTAAAATATAGCACAAAAGTTTCGGATGGAATGCAGTACATGCTCTGCTTATTAGGTACAATTTAAGGTATGAATGAATAAATTGGTGTTTATAAATGCAGCTGTAACTGTATGTGTCAGCAGCGAATGATTATTGGCATTTGACGGCTTCTGACAGCAAGGGCTACCTGCTGCTTCACAGTATCTTCACGACCTATGCCACGTTTTACCAGTTGGGCAGTGTTTTTCAAATAATGCGAGTATAACGATATCATCTATATGATACTTTCTCTCCTATTTAGAAAGTACGGAGAAAGTTTATCCGGCTTTCTTGTGTGGAATGGATTTTGCTATTAGGTAGTTCATTGCATCTGTTGGTTATCTTAAAAAACTTTTGTGAATTTGTGTATGGTTAATGACAAAAGTAAAACTTTGTTGTGCTGAATTATGCAAAATGTTAACTATTTAACATTCTGGTAGGTCTAATAAAGATTAATATTAGTCTAAAAGACAACACAATTGTCAAGGTTTTTGCCTTGTTAAGAACCATTTGTTGGTCTATTAATTTGTGTATTTATGCGTAGCTCATTTTATAATTTCAAAAATTAAGCTGTGGTAAACAATCATTCAAGCTAGACTACTCTTATGGTATGTTTTCTTGTTATATTGTCTATTACATTCCAACCAAAAAATTAGATACCGAGATTTCACCAGAAATAAAAGTTTGAACCTCCCTTCATCCAAAAAAAGCATTTTTAGTAAAAGGTCCGTGTTTGAGTGTGTGTGTGTGTGTGTGAATGTATTAATGTCTGTGTGTGCGTGAGTGTGTGTGTGTAAGTATCTATGAGTGTGTGAGTTAGTCTGTGTGGGTGTGTGGTTGTGTGTGAGCATGTGTGAGTCTGAATGTTAGTGCACGTTCATGTGTAGTGTTCATGAATGTGTGTGAGTGTGCGTGGGTGTATGTGTGTGCGTGTGTGTGTGTGTAGGTATGTATGTGTGTGTGAGTTAGTCTGTGTTGGTGTGTGGTTGTGTGTGAGCATGCGTGAGTTTGAATGTTAGTGCACGTTCATGTGTAGTGTTCACGAATGTGTGTGAGTGTGCGTGAGTGTATGGGTGTGTGTGTGTGTGTGTGTGGACAGCATAACTAAAAGCGAATAGTAGCACAAGTATGAACTTGGTATTTTAATCTGTCAAGGATGCGACACGAAGATTTTCAGGAAAACTAACAAACAAACCTTTATATAGAAAATTTTTGGAAAAGTTTATTATTCACAAAAATGACTCTAAATTTTATTAACATACCATATGTTTAAGATACTTTCATGGACAACGAAATATACATCTTAAATTTCTGGAAATAGCCTCCAAAAATCTGTTCATTCTCAGTGACTTTTATATAACTGGTAAACCATAGGAGACCCACAAAGCCCTACTGTACAAAAAATGTAGGTATCGATAAAATACATAACTAATTTCATATAGGGTTTAGGGAATTAACCGTTTCCAAGATGTTCCTTCTATTGGTTTCAATTTTAAAGTACTTACATTTTTGTCAACGGGAGGTCATATTTCGTTTCCTACCTTTTTTGTTTTACTCCTGCACATGCAAAGAGAACTGGACATAAATTTAGCGACCGCTTTTATAAGATTTTACTATCACTTTAGCCTTGTCTGCTCCCTTATTTCCCTTCTACTTACAGGAAGCAAGTACATAGACCATTTCTGCTCATGTTTATCTCGATTGTCATGATGTCCATAAAAGTATATGTTTGTAGGAACGGTTTACATACAGAAATGATAAAATGTGAGTGGAAAACATTAGATGGTTTCCCCTGCGATCCTACTCAATTAGGTGTGGGTAAATGTAAGGTACTCTACTCTGCTACTTGCGGTGGTCTCCTTTAGTTAAAACCAGGAATTTCAACACAGAAGCGTTAATTGTTCCTCTTTGTCTTCTATTGTGTAACAATACTCACTGAATAATATCATTCCTAATTGAACAGAATTGTTCCCCTTGTGTTCTATTGTATATCAATACTCACTGACTACTATCATTCCTAAGTGAACAGATTGTTCCTCTTTGTCTTTTATTGTGTAACAATACTCACTGACTAATATCATTATAAGCGAACAGAGTTGTTCCTCTTTGTCTTGTATTGAATATCAATACCCACTGACTAATATCATTATAAGTGAACAGAATTGTTCCTCTTTGTCTTGTATTGTATATCCATACTCACTGACTAATATCATTATAAGTGAACAGAATTGTTCCTCTTTGTCTTGTAATCTGTAACAATTGTCACTGACTAATATCATTATAAGTGAACAGATTTGTTCCTCTTTGTCTTGTAATCTGTAACAATACTCACTGATTAATATCATTATAAGTGAACAGAATTGTTCCTCTTTGTCTTTTATTGTGTAACAATACTCACTGACTAATATCATTACTAAGTGAACAGAATTGTTCCTCTTTGTCTTGTAATCTGTAACAATACTCACTGATTAATATCATTATAAGTGAACAGAATTGTTCCTCTTTGTCTTATATTGTGTAACAATACCCACTGACTAATATCATTATAAGTGAACAGAATTGTTCCTCTTTGTCTTGTAATCTGTAACAATACTCACTGACTAATATCATTATAAGTGAAGAGAATTGTTCCTCTTTGTCTTATATTGTGTAACAATACTCACTGACTAATATCATTATAAGTGAACAGAATTGTTCCTCTTTGTCTTATATTGAGTAACAATACTCACTGACTAATATCATTACTAAGTGAACAGAATTTTTCCTCTTTGTCTTGTATTGTGTATCAATACTCACTGACTAATATCATTATAAGTGAACATAATTGTTAATCTTCGTCTTTTATTGTGTAACAATTATCAAAGACTAATATTATTACTAAGTGAACAGAATTGTTCATCTTTGTCTTGAAATCTGTAACAATACTCACCGACTAATAGCATTACTAAGTGAACGGAATTGTTCCTATTTGTCTAGTAATCTGTAACAATACTCACTGACTAATATCATTACTAAGTGAACAGAATTGTTCCTCTTTGTGTTGTATTGTGTAACAATTCTCACAGACTAATATTATTACTAAGTGAACAGAATTGTTCCTCTTTGTTTTGTAATCTGTAACAATACTCACTGACTAATATCGTTATAAGTGAACAGAATTGTTAATCTTTGTCTTGTATTCTGTAACAATACTCACTGACTAATATCATTATATGTGAACAGAATTGTTCCTCTTTGTGTTGTATTGTGTAACAATTCTCACTGATTAATATCATTATAAGTGAACAGAATTGTTCCTCTTTGTCTTATATTGTGTAACAATACTCACTGACTAATATCATTACTAAGTGAACAGAATTGTTCCTCTTTGTCTTGTAATCTGTAACAATACTCACTGACTAATATCATTATAAGTGAACAGAATGGTTATTCTTTGTCTTTTATTGTGTAATAATACTCACTGACTAATATCATTTTAAGTGAACAGAATTGTTCCTCTTTTTGTTGTATTGTGTAACATAATCACTGGCTAATATCGTTATAAGTGAGCAGAATTGTTCCTCTTTTTCTTGTAATCTGTAACAATACGCACTGACTATATCATTACTAAGTGAACAGAATTTTTGGTCTTTGTCTTGTATTGTCTATCAATACTCACTGCGTAATATCATTATAAGTGAACAGAATTGTTCCTATTTGTCTTGTATTGTGTAACAATACTCGCTGAGAAATATCATTATAAGTGAACAGAATTGTCCCTCTTTGTGTTGTATTGTCTATCAATACTCACTGAGTAATATCATTATAATTGAACAGAATTGTTCCAATTTGTCTTGTATTGTATAACAATACTCGCTTAGTAATATCATTATAAGTGAACAGAAACGTCACTCTTTGTGTTGTCTTGTCTATCAATACTCACTGAGTAATATCATTATAATTGAACAGAATTGTTCCTATTTGTCTTGTACTGTATAACAATACTCGCTGAGTAATATCATAATAAGTGAACAGAATTGTCCCTCTTTGTCTTGTAATCTGTATCAATACTCTTTTAGTAATGTCATTATAATTGAACAGAATTGTTCCTATTTGTCTTGTATTGTATAAAAATACTCACTGACTAATAGCATTATAAGTGAACAGAATTGTCCCTCTTTGTCTTGTAATCTGTAACAATACTCACTGAGTAATATCATTATAAGTGAACAGAATTGTCCCTCTTTGTCTTTTATTGTCTATCAATACTCACTGAGTAATATCATTACTAAGTAGACAGAATAGTTCCCCTTTGTCTTGTATTGTATATCAATACTCACTGACTACTATCATTACTAAGTGAACAGAATTGTTCCTCTTTGTGTTGTATTGTGTAACAATACCCACTGACTAATATCATTATAAGTGAACAGAATTGTTCCTCTTCGTGTTGTATTTTGTAACAATAATCACGGACCTATATCATTATAAGTGAAAAGAATTGTTCCTCGTTGTGTTGTATTGTGTAAGAATACTCACGGACTAATATCATTATAAGTGAACAGATTTGTTCCTCTTTGTCTTGTATTGTGTAACAATACTCACTGACTAATTTCATTATAAAGGAACAGAATGGTTAATCTTTGTCTTTTATTGTGTAACAATACTCACTGACTAATATCATTTTAAGTGAACAAAATTGTTGCTCTTTGTGTTGTATTGTGTAACAATGCTCACTGACTAATATCATTATAAGTGAACAGAATTTTTGGTCTTTGTCTTGTATTGCATAGCAATACTCACTGACTAATTTCATTATAATTGATCAGAATTGTTCCTATTTGTCTTGTATTGTATAACAATACTCGCTGACTAATATCATTATAAGTGAACAGAATTGTCCCTCTTTGTCTTGTAATCTGTAACAATACTCACTGACTAATATCATATAAGTGAACAGAATTGTCCCTCTTTGTGTTGTATTGTCTATCAATACTCACTGAGTAATATCATTATAAGTGAACAGAATTGTTCCTATTTGTCTTGTATTGTATAACAATACTCGCTGAGAAATATCATTATAAGTGAACAGAATTGTCCCTCTTTGTGTTGTATTGTCTATAAATACTCACTGAGTAATATCATTATAAGTGAACAGAATTGTTCCTATTTGTCTTGTATTGTATAACAATACTCGCTGAGAAATATCATTATAAGTGAACAGAATTGTCCCTCTTTGTGTTGTATTGTCTATCAATACTCACTGAGTAATATCATTATAATTGAACAGAATTGTTCCTATTTGTCTTGTATTTTGTAACAATACTCACTGAGTAATATTATTATAAGTGATCAGAATTGTCCCTATTGTCTTGTAATCTGTAACAATACTCACTGACTAATATCATTATAAGTGAACAGAATTGTCCCTCTTTGTCTTCTAATCTGTAACAATACTCACTGACTAATATCATTATAAGTGAACAGAATTGTCCCTCTTTGTCTTGTAATCTGTAACAATACTCACTGACTAATATCATTATAAGTGAACAGAATTGTCCCTCTTTGTCTTGTAATTTGTAACAATACTCACTGAGTAATATCATTATAAGTGAACAGAATTGTCCCTCCTTGTCTTGTAATCTGTAACAATACTCACTGACTAATATCATTATAAGTGAACAGAAATGTCCCTCTTTGTCTTCTAATCTGTAACAATAGTCACTGACTAATATCATTATAAGTGAACAGAATTGTCCCTCTTTGTCTTCTAATCTGTAACAATACTCACTGATTAATATCAATATAAGTGAACAGAATTGTCCCTCTTTTTCTTCTAATCTGTAACAATACTCACTGACTAATATCATTATAAGTGAACAGAATTGTTCCTCTTTGTGTTGTATTTTGTAACAATAATCACGGACCTATATCATTATAAGTGAACAGAATTGTTGATCGTTGTGTTGTATTGTGTAAGAATACTCACGGACTAATATCATTATAAGTGAACAGATTTGTTCCTCTTTGTCTTGTATTGTGTAACAATACTCACTGACTAATTTCATTATAAAGGAACAGTATTGCTCCTCTTTGTGTTGTATTGTGTAACAATACTCAGTGACTAATATCGTTATGAGTGAACAGAATTGTTAATCTTTGTCTTGTATTGTGTAACAATACTCAGTGACTATTATCGTTATGAGTGAACAGAATTGTTAATCTTTGTCTTTTATTGTATATCAATACTCACTGACTAATATCATTATTAGTGAAAACAATTGTTCCCCTTTGTCTATTATTGTGTAACAATACTCACTGACTAATATCGTTATAAGTGAACAGAATTGTTAATCTTTGTCTTTTATTGTGTAACAATACTCACTGACTAATATCATTATAAGTGAACAGAATTTTTGGTCTTTGTCTTGTATTGCATGGCAATACTCACTGACTAATTTCATTATAATTGATCAGAATTGTTCCTATTTGTCTTGTATTGTATAACAATACTCGCTGACTAATATCATTATAAGTGAACAGAATTGTCCCTCTTTGTCTTGTAATCTTTAACAATACTCACTGACTAATATCATATAAGTGAACAGAATTGTCCCTCTTTGTGTTGTATTGTCTATCAATACTCACTGCGTAATATCATTATAAGCGAACAGAATTGTTCCTATTTGTCTTGTATTGTATAACAATACTCGCTGAGAAATATCATAAAAGTGAACAGAATTGTCCCTCTTTGTGTTGTATTGTCTATCAATACTCACTGAGTAATATCATTATAATTGAACACAATTGTTCCTATTTGTCTTGTATTGTATAACAATACTCGCTGAGTAATATCATTACAAGTGAACAGAATTGTCCCTCTTTGTGTTGTATTGTCTATCAATACTCCCTGAGTAATATCATTATAATGGAACAGAATTGTCCCTCTTTGTGTTGTATTGTCTATCAATACTCACTGCGTAATATCATTATAAGTGAACAGAATTGTTCCTATTTGTCTTGTATTGTATAACAATAATCGCTGAGAAATATCATTATAAGTGAACAGAATTGTCCCTCTTTGTGTTGCATTGTCTATCAATACTCACTTAGTAATATCATTATAATTGAACAGAATTGTTCCTATTTGTCTTGATTTGTATAACAATACTCGCTGAGTAATATCATTATAAGTGAACAGAATTGTCCCTCTTTGTGTTGTATTGTCTGTCAATACTCCCTGAGTAATATCATTATAATTGAACAGAATTATTCCTATTTGTCTTGTATTGTGTAACAATTCTCGCTGAGTAATATCATAATAAGTGAACAGAATTGTCCCTCTTTGTCTTGTAATCTGTATCAATATTCACTGACTAATATCCATATAATTGAACAGAATTGTTCCTATTTGTCTTGTATTGCATAAAAATACTCACTGACTAATATCATTATAAGTGAACAGAATTGTCCCTCTTTGTCTTGTAATCTGTAACAATACTCACTGACTAATATCATTATAAGTGAACAGATTTGTCCCTCTTTGTCTTGTATTGTCTATCAATACTCACTGATTAATATCATTATAAGTGAACAGAATTGTTCCTCTTTGTCTTGTATTGTCTATCAATACTCACTGAGTAATATCATTATAAGTGAACAGAATTGTTCCTATTTGTCTTGTATTGTATAACAATACTCACTGACTAATATCTTTATAAGTGAACAGAATTGTCCCTCTTTGTCTTGTAATCTGTAACAATACTCACTGACTAATATCATTATAAGTGAACAGAATTGTCTCTCTTTGTCTTGTAATTTGTAACAATACTCACTGAGTAATATCATTATAAGTGAACAGAATTGTCCCTCCTTGTCTTGTAATCTGTAACAATACTCACTGACTAATATCATTATAAGTGAACAGAATTGTCCTCTTTGTCTTGTAATCTGTAACAATACTCACTGACTAATATCATTATAAGTGAACAGAATTGTCCCTCTTTGTCTTGTAATTTGTAACAATACTCACTGAGTAATATCATTATAAGTGATCAGAATTGTCCAATTGTCTTGTAATCTGTAACAATACTCACTGACTAATATCATTATAAGTGAACAGAATTGTCCCTCTTTGTCTTCTAATCTGTAACAATACTCACAGACTAATATCATTATAAGTGAACAGAATTGTCCCTCTTTGTCTTGTAATCTGTAACAATACTCACTGACTAATATCATTATAAGTGAACAGAATTGTCCCTCTTTGTCTTGTAATTTGTAACAATACTCACTGAGTAATATCATTATAAGTGAACAGAATTGTCCCTCCTTTTCTTGCAATCTGTAACAATACTCACTGACTAATATCATTATAAGTGAACAGAATTGTCCCTCTTTGTCTTCTAATCTGTAACAATAGTCACTGACTAATATCATTATAAGTGAACAGAATTGTCCCTCTTTGTCTTCTAATCTGTAACAATACTCACTGACTAATACCATTATAAGTGAACTGAATTGTCCCTCTTTGTCTTGTAATCTGTAACAATACTCACTGACTAATACCATTATAAGTGAACAGAATTGTCCCTCTTTGTCTTCTAATCTGTAACAATAGTCACTGACTAATATCATTATAAGTGAACAGAATTGTCCCTCTTTGTCTTCTAATTTGTAACAATACTCACTGACTAATATCATTATAAGTGAACAGAATTGTCCCTCTTTGTCTTGTAATCTGTAACAATACTCACTGACTAATATCATTATAAGTGAACAGAATTGTCCCTCTTTGTCTTCTAATCTGTAACAATACTCACTGACTAATATCAATATAAGTGAACAGAATTGTCCCTCTTTGTCTTCTAATCTGTAACAATACTCACTGACTAATATCATTATAAGTGAACAGAATTGTTCCTCTTTGTATTGTATTTTGTAACAATAATCACGGACCTATATCATTATAAGTGAACAGAATTGTTGATCGTTGTGTTGAATTGTGTAAGAATACTCACGGACTAATATCATTATAAGTGAACAGATTTGTTCCTCTTTGTCTTGTATTGTGTAACAATACTCACTGACTAACTTCATTATAAAGGAACAGTATTGCTCCTCTTTGTGTTGTATTGTGTAACAATACTCAGTGACTAATATCGTTATGAGTGAACAGAATTGTTAATCTTTGTCTTGTATTGTGTAACAATACTCAGTGACTAATATCGATATGAGTGAACAGAATTGTTAATCTTTGTCTTTTATTGTATATCAATACTCACTGACTAATATCATTATTAGTGAACACAATTGTTCCCCTTTGTCTATTATTGTGTAACAATACTCACATACTAATATCGTTATAAGTAAACAGAATTGTTAATCTTTGTCTTTTATTGTGTAACAATAATCACTGACTAATACCATTATAAGTGAACAGAATTGTTAATCTTTGTGTTTTATTGTGTAACAATACTCACTGACTAATATCATTATAAGAGAACAGAATGGTTAATCTTTGTCTTTTATTGTGTAACAATACTCACTGACTAATATCATTTTAAGTGAACAAAATTGTTCCTTTTTGTGTTGTATTGTGTAACAATGCTCACTGACTAATATCGTTATAAGTGAGCAGAATTGTTCCTCTTTTTCTTGTAATCTGTTACAATACTCACTGACTAATATCATTATAAGTGAACAGAATTTTTGGTCTTTGTCTTTTATTGCATAGCAATACTCACTGACTAATTTCATTATAATTGATCAGAATTGTTCCTATTTGTCTTGTATTGTATAACAATACTCGCTGACTAATATCATTATAAGTGAACAGAATTGTCCCTCTTTGTCTTGTAATCTGTAACAATACTCACTGACTAATATAATATAAGTGAACAGAATTGTCCCTCTTTGTGTTGTATTGTCTATCAATACTCACTGCGTAATATCATTATAAGTGAACAGAATTGTTCCTATTTGTCTTGTATTGTATAACAATACTCGCTGAGTAATATCATTACAAGTGAACAGAATTGTCCCTCTTTGTGTTGTATTGTCTATTAATACTCCCTGAGTAATATCATTATAATTGAACAGAATTATTCCTATTTGTCTTGTATTGTATAACAATACTCGCTGAGTAATATCATAATAAGTAAACAGAATTGTCCCTCTTTGTCTTGTAATCTGTAACAATACTCACTGACTAATATCATTATAAGTGAACAGAATTGTCCCTCCTTGTCTTGTAATTTGTAACAATACTCACTGAGTAATATCATTATAAGTGAACAGAATTGTCCCTCCTTGTCTTGTAATCTGTAACAATACTCACTGACTAATATCATTATAAGTGAACAGAAATGTCCCTCTTTGTCTTCTAATCTGTAACAATACTCACTGACTAATACCATTATAAGTGAACAGAATTGTCCCTCTTTTTCTTCTAATCTGTAACAATACTCACTGACTAATATCATTATAAGTGAACAGAATTGTCCCTCTTTGTCTTTTAATCTGTAACAATACTCACTGACTAATATCATTATAAGTGAACAGAATTGTCCCTCTTTGTCTTGTAATCTGTAACAATACTCACTGTCTAATATCATTATAAGTGAACATAATTGCCCCTCTTTGTCTTCTAATCTGTAACAATACTCAGTGACTAATATCAATATAAGTGAACAGAATTGTCCCTCTTTGTCTTCTAATCTGTAACAATACTCACTGACTAATATCATTATAAGTGAACAGAATTGTTCCTCTTTGTGTTGTATTTTGTAACAATAATCACGGACCTATATCAGTATAAGTGAACAGATTTGTTCCTCTTTGCCTTGTATTGTGTAACAATACTCACTGACTAATTTCATTATAAAGGAACAGTATTGCTCCTCTTTGTGTTGAATTGTGTAACAATACTCAGTGACTAATATCGTTATGAGTGAACAGAATTGTTAATCTTTGTCTTGTATTGTGTAAAAATACTCAGTGACTAATATCGTTATGAGTGAACTGAATTGTTAATCTTTGTCTTTTATTGTATATCAATACTCACTGACTAATATCATTATTAGTGAACACAATTGCTCCCCTTTGTCTATTATTGTGTAACAATACTCACTGACTAATATCGTTATAAGTGAACAGAATTGTTAATCTTTGTCTTTTATTGTGTAACAATAATCACTGACTAATATCATTATAAGTGAACAGAATTATTAATCTTTGTGTTTTATTGTGTAACAATACTCACTGACTAATATCATTATAAGAGAACAGAATGGTTAATCTTTGTCTTTTATTGTGTAACAATACTCACTGACTAATATAATTTTAAGTGAACAAAATTGTTCCTCTTTGTGTTGTATTGTGTAACAATGCTCACTGACTAATATCGTTATAAGTGAGCAGAATTGTTCCTCTTTTTCTTGTAATCTGTAACAATACTCACTGACTAATATCATTATAAGTGAACAGAATTTTTGGTCTTTGTCTTGTATTGCATGGCAATACTCACTGACTAATTTCATTATAATTGATCAGAATTGTTCCTATTTGTCTTGTGTTGTATAACAATACTCGCTGACTAATATCATTATAAGTGAACAGAATTGTCCCTCTTTGTCTTGTAATCTGTAACAATACTCACTGACTAATATCATATAAGTGAACAGAATTGTCCCTCTTTGTGTTGTATTGTCTATCAATACTCACTGCGTAATATCATTATAAGTGAACAGAATTGTTCCTATTTGTCTTGTATTGTATAACAATACTCGCTGAGAAATATCAGTATAAGTGAACAGAATTGTCCCTCTTTGTCTTGTAATCTGTAACAATACTCACTGACTAGTATCATATAAGTGAACAGAATTGTCCCTCTTTGTGTTGTATTGTCTATCAATACTCACTGCGTAATATCATTATAAGTGAACATAATTGTTCCTATTTGTCTTGTATTGTATAATAATACTCCCTGAGTAATATCATTATAATTGAACAGAATTATTCCTATTTGTCTTGTATTGTATAACAATACTCGCTGAGTAATATCATAATAAGTGAACAGAATTGTCCCTCTTTGTCTTGTAATCTGTATCAATACTCACTGACTAATATCCATATAATTGAACAGAATTGTTCCTATTTGTCTTGTATTGTATAAAAATACTCACTGACTAATATCATTATAAGTGAAAAGAATTGTCCCTCTTTGTCTTGTAATCGGTAACAATACTCACTGAGTAATATCATTATAAGTGAACAGAATTGTCCCTCTTTGTCTTGTATTGTCTATCAATACTCACTGAGTAATATCATTATAAGTGAACAGAATTGTTCCTCTTTGTCTTGTATTGTCTATCAATACTCACTGAGTAATATCATTATAAGTGAACAGAATTGTTCCTCTTTGTCTTGTATTGTCTATCAATACTCACTGACTACTATCATTACTAAGTAAACAGAATAGTTCCCCTTTGTCTTGTATTGTATATCAATACTCACTGACTACTATCATTACTAAGTGAACAGAATGGTTCCCCTTTGTCTTGTATTGTATATGAATACTGACTGACTAATATCATTAAAAGTGAACATCATTGTTCCTCTTTGTATTCTATTGTATAACAATACTCACTGACTAATATCATTACTAAGTCCACATCATTATTCCTCTTTGTATTGTATTATGTATAATTAATCACTGACTAATACCATTACTTAGTCCACATCATTGTTCCTGTTTGTCTTTAATTGTGTAACACAACTCACGGACTAATATCATTATAAGTGAACAGAATTGTGCCTCTTTGTCTTGTATTGTCTATCAATACTCATTTTCTAATATCATTACTAAGTGAACAGATTTGTTGATCTTTGATTTGAATTGTAATTCAATACTCATTGACTAATATCACTACTAAGTGAACAGAATTATTCCTCTTTGTCTTGTATTGTATACCAATACTCACTGACTAATATCATTACAAGTGAACATCATTGTTCCTCTTTGTATTGTATTGTATAACAATCCTAACTGACTAATGTCATTACTAAGTCCACATCATTGTTGCCCTTTGTATTGTATTGATTAACAATACTCACTGAATAATATAATTACTACGTCCACATCAAAGTTCCTCTTTGTTTTGTATTGTGTAACAATACTCACGGACTAATATCATTATAAGTGAAAAGGATTGTTCCTGCTTGTGTTGTATTGTATATCAATACTCACTGACCAATATCGTTATAAGTGAACAGAATTGTTCCTCTTTCTCTTGTAATCTGTAACAATACTCACTGACTAATATCATATCTAAGTGAACAGAATTGTTCCACTTTGTATTGTAATCTGTATTAATACTCACTGACTAATATCATTACTAAGTGAACAGAATTGTTCCTCTATGTCTTGTAATCTGTAGCAACAGTCACTGACGAATATCATTATAAGTGAAGAGAATTGTTCCTCTTTGTCTTGTAATCTGTAACAATACTCCTTGACTAATATCGTTATAAGTGAAAAGGATTGTTTCTCCTTTTGTTGTATTGTATATCAATACAAACTGACTAATATCGTTATATGTGAACATAATGGTTCCTCTATGTCTTGTTTTGTGTATCAAAACTCACTGACTAATATCATTATAAGGGAACAGAATTGTTCCTCTTTGTGTTGTAAGGTGTAACAATACTCACTGACAAATATCATTATAAGTGAACAGAATTGTTCCTCTTTGTGTTGTATTGTGTAACAATACTCACTGACTAATATCATTATAAGTGAACAGAATTGTTCCTCTTTGTGTTGTATTTTGTAACAATAATCACGGACCTATATCATTATAAGTGAACAGAATTGTTCCTCGTTGTGTTGTATTGTGTAAGAATACTCACGGACTAATATCATTATAAGTGAACAGATTTGTTCCTCTTTGTCTTGTATTGTGTAACAATACTCAATGACTAATTTCATTATAAAGGAACAGAATTGTCCCTCTTTGTCTTGTAATCTGTAACAATACTCACTGAGTAATATCATTATAAGTGAACAGATTTGTCCCTCTTTGTCTTGTATTGTCTATCAATACTCACTGAGTAATATCATTATAAGTGAACAGAATTGTCCCTCTTTGCCTTGTAATCTGTAACAATACTCACTGACTAATATCATATAAGTGAACAGAATTGTCCCTCTTTGTGTTGTATTGTCTATCAATACTCACTGCGTAATATCATTATAAGTGAACAGAATTTTTGGTCTTTGTCTTGTATTGCATAGGAATACTCACTGACTAATTTCATTATAATGGATCAGAATTGTTCCTATTTGTCTTGTATTGTATAACAATACTCGCTGACTAATATCATTATAAGTGAACAGAATTGTCCCTCTTTGTCTTGTAATCTGTAACAATACTCACTGACTAATATCATATAGGTGAACAGAATTGTCCCTCTTTGTGTTGTATTGTCTATCAATACTCACTGCGTAATATCATTATAAGTGAACAGAATTGTTCCTATTTGTCTTGTATTGTGTAACAATACTCGCTGAGAAATATCATAATTAAGTGAACAGAATTGTCCCTCTTTGTGTTGTATTGTCTATCAATACTCACTGAGTAATATCATTATAATTGAACAGAATTGTTCCTATTTGTCTTGTATTGTACAACAATACTCGCTGAGTAATATCATTATAAGTGAACAGAATTGTCTCTCTTTGTCTTGTAATCTGTAACAATACTCACTGACTAATATCATATAAGTGAACAGAATTGTCCCTCTTTGTGTTGTATTGTCTATCAATACTCACTGAGTAATATCATTATAATTGAACAGAATTGTTCCTATTTGTCTTGTATTGTATAACAATACTCGCTGAGTAATATCATTATAAGTGAACAGAATTGTCCCTCTTTGTGTTGTATTGTCTAACAATACTTCCTGAGTAATATCATTATAATTGAACAGAATTATTCCTATTTGTCTTGTATTGTATAACAATACTTGCTGAGTAATATCATAATAAGTGAACAGAATTGTCCCTCTTTGTCTTGTAATCTGTATCAATACTCACTGAATAATTACCATATAATTAAACAGAATTGTTCCTATTTGTCTTGTATTGTATAAAAATACTCACTGACTAATATCATTATAAGTGAACAGAATTGTCCCTCTTTGTCTTGTAATCTGTAACAATACTCACTGAGTAATATCATTATAAGTGAACAGATTTGTCCCTGTTTGTCTTGTATTGTCTATCAATACTCACTGAGTAATATCATTATAAGTGAACAGAATTGTTCCTCTTTGTCTTGTATTGTCTATCAATACTCACTGAGTAATATCATTATAAGTGAACAGAATTGTTCCTATTTGTCTTGTATTCTATAACAATACACACTGACTAATATCTTTATAAGTGAACAGAATTGTCCCTCTTTGTCTTGTAATCTGTAACAATACTCACTGACTAATATCATTATAGGTGAACAGAATTGTCTCTCTTTGTCTTGTAATTTGTAACAATACTCACTGAGTAATATCATTATAAGTGAACAGAATTGTCCCTCCTTGTCTTGTAATCTGTAACAATACTCAATGACTAATATCATTATAAGTGAACAGAATTGTCCCTCTTTGTCTTGTAATATGTAACAATACTCACTGACTAATATCATTATAAGTGAACAGAATTGTCCCTCTTGGTCTTGTAATTTGTAACAATACTCACTGAGTAATATCATTATAAGTGATCAGAATTGTCCCTATTGTCTTGTAATCTGTAACAATACGCACTGACTAATATCATTATAAGTGAACAGAATTGTCCCTCTTTGTCTTCTAATCTGTAACAATACTCACTGACTAATATCATTATAAGTGAACAGAAATGTCCCTCTTTGTCTTGTAATTTGTAACAATACTCACTGACTAATATCATTATAAGTGAACAGAATTGTCCCTCTTTGTCTTCTAATCTGTAACAATAGTCATTGACTAATATCATTATAAGTGAACAGAATTGTCCCTCTTTGTCTTCTAATCTGTAACAATACTCACTGACTAATATCATTATAAGTGAACTGAATTGTCCCTCTTTGTCTTGTAATCTGTAACAATACTCACTGACTAATACCATTATAAGTGAACAGAATTGTCCCTCTTTGTCTTCTAATCTGTAACAATACTCACTGACTAATATCATTATAAGTGAACAGAATTGTCCCTCTTTGTCTTTTAATCTGTAACAATACTCACTGACTAATATCATTATAAGTGAACAGAATTGTCCCTCTTTGTCTTGTAATCTGTAAAAATAATCACTGACTAATATCATTATAAGTGAACAGAATTGCCCCTCTTTGTCTTCTAATCTGTAACAATACTCACTGACTAATATCAATATAAGTGAACAGAATTGTCCCTCTTTGTCTTCTAATCTGTAACAATACTCACTGACTAATATCATTATAAGTGAACAGAATTGTCCCTCTTTGTCTTCTAATCTGTAACAATACTCACTGACTAATATCATTATAAGTGAACAGAATTGTCCCTCTTTGTCTTTTAATCTGTAACAATACTCACTGACTAATATCATTATAAGTGAACAGAATTGTCCCTCTTTGTCTTGTAATCTGTAACAATAATCACTGACTAATATCATTATAAGTGAACAGAATTGCCCCTCTTTGTCTTCTAATCTGTAACAATACTCACTGACTAATATCAATATAAGTGAACAGAATTGTCCCTCTTTGTCTTCTAATCTGTAACAATACTCACTGACTAATATCATTATAAGTGAACAGAATTGATCCTCTTTGTGTTGTATTTTGTAACAATAATCACGGACCTATATCATTATAAGTGAACAGAATTGTTCCTCGTTGTGTTGTATTGTGTAAGAATACTCACGGACTAATATCATTATAAGTGAACAGATTTGTTCCTCTTTGTCTTGTATTGTGTAACAATACTCACTGGATAATTTCATTATAAAGGAACAGTATTGCTCCTCTTTGTGTTGTATTGTGTAACAATACTCAGTGACTAATATCGTTATGAGTGAACAGAATTGTTAATCTTTGTCTTGTATTGTGTAACAATACTCAGTGACTAATATCTTTATGAGTGAACAGAATTGTTAATCTTTGTCTTTTATTGTATATCAATACTCACTGACTAATATCATTATTAGTGAACACAATAGTTCCCCTTTGTCTATTATTGTGTAACAATACTCACTGACTAATATCGTTATAAGTGAACAGAATTGTTAATCTTTGTCTTTTATTGTGTAACAATAATCACTGACTAATATCATTATAAGTGAACAGAATTGTTAATCTTTGTGTTTTATTGTGTAACAATACTCACTGACTAATATCATTATAAGAGAACAGAATGGTTAATCTTTGTCTTTTATTGTGTAACAATACTCACTGACTAATATAATTTTAAGTGAACAAAATTGTTCCTCTTTATGTTGTATTGTGTAACAATGCTCACTGACTAATATCGTTATAAGTGAGCAGAATTGTTCCTCTTTTTCTTGTAATCTGTAACAATACTCACTGACTAATATCATTATAAGTGAACAGAATTTTTGGTCTTTGTCTTGTATTGCATGGCAATACTCACTGACTAATTTCATTATAATTGATCAGAATTGTTCCTATTTGTCTTGTGTTGTATAACAATACTCGCTGACTAATATCATTATAAGTGAACAGAATTGTCCCTCTTTGTCTTGTAATCTGTAACAATACTCACTGACTAATATCATATAAGTGAACAGAATTGTCCCTCTTTGTGTTGTATTGTCTATCAATACTCACTGCGTAATATCATTATAAGTGAACAGAATTGTTCCTATTTGTCTTGTATTGTATAACAATACTCGCTGAGAAATATCAGTATAAGTGAACAGAATTGTCCCTCTTTGTGTTGTATTGTCTATCAATACTCACTGAGTAATATCATTATAATTGAACAGAATTGTTCCTATTTGTCTTGTATTGTATAACAATACTCGCTGAGTAATATCATTACAAGTGAACAGAATTGTCCCTCTTTGTGTTGTATTGTCTATCAATACTCCCTGTGTAATATCATTATAATTGAACAGAATTATTCCTATTTGTCTTGTACTGTATAACAATACTCGCTGAGTAATATCATAATAAGTGAACAGAATTGTCCCTCTTTGTCTTGTAATCTGTATCAATACTCACTGACTAATATCCATATAATTGAACAGAATTGTCCCTCTTTGTCTTGTATTGTCTATCAATACTCACTGAGTAATATCATTATAAGTGAACAGAATTGTTCCTCTTTGTCTTGTATTGTCTATCAATACTCACTGAGTAATATCATTATAAGTGAACAGAATTGTTCCTCTTTGTCTTGTATTGTCTATCAATACTCACTGACTACTATCATTACTAAATGAACAGAATAGTTCCCCTTTGTCTTGTATTGTATATCAATACTCACTGACTACTATCATTACTAAGTGAACAGAATGGTTCCCCTTTGTCTTGTATTGTATATCAATACTGACTGACTAATATCATTAAAAGTGTACATCATTGTTCCTCTTTGTATTCTATTGTATAACAATACTCACTGACTAATATCATTACTAAGTCCACATCATTATTCCTATTTGTATTGTATTATGTTTAATTAATCACTGACTAATACCATTACTTAGTCCACATCATTGTTCCTGTTTGTCTTTAATTGTGTAACACAACTCACGGACTAAAATCATTATAAGTGAACAGCATTGTGCCTCTTTGTCTTGTATTGTCTATCAATACTCATTTTCTAATATCATTACTAAGTGAACAGAATTGTTGATCTTTGATTTGAATTGTAATTCAATACTCACTGACTAATATCACTACTAAGTGAACAGAATTATTCCTCTTTGTCTTGTATTGTATACCAATACTCACTGACTAATATCATTACAAGTGAACATCATTGTTCCTCTTTGTATTGTATTGTATAACAATCCTAACTGACTAATGTCATTACTAAGTCCACATCATTGTTGCTCTTTGTATTGAATTGTGTAACAATACTCACTGACTAATATCATTACTACGTCCACATCAAAGTTCCTCTTTGTCTTGTATTGTGTAACAATACTCACGGACTAATATCATTATAAGTGAAAAGGATTGTTCGTGCTTGTGTTGTATTGTATATCAATACTCACTGACCAATATCGTTATAAGTGAACAGACTTGTTCCTCTTTCTCTTGTAATCTGTAACAATACTCACTGACTAATATCATATCTAAGTGAACAGAATTGTTCCACTTTGTCTTGTAATCTGTAATAATACTCACTGACTAATATCATTACTAAGTGAACAGAAGTGTTCCTCTATGTCTTGTAATCTGTAGCAACAGTCACTGACGAATATCATTATAAGTGAAGAGAATTGTTCCTCTTTGTCTTGTAATCTGTAACAATACTCACTGACTAATATCGTTATAAGTGAAAAGGGTTGTTTCTCCTTTTGTTGTATTGTATATCAATACAAACTGACTAATATCGTTATAAGTGAACATAATGGTTCCTCTTTGTCTTGTTTTGTGTATCAAAACTCACTGACTAATATCATTATAAGGGAACAGAATTGTTCCTCTTTGTGTTGTATTGTGTAACAATACTCACTGACAAATATCATTATAAGTGAACAGAATTGTTCCTCTTTGTGTTGTATTGTGTAACAATACTCACTGACTAATATCATTATAAGTGAACAGAATTGTTCCTCTTTGTGTTGTATTTTGTAACAATACTCACTGACTAATTTCATTATAAAGGAACAGAATTGTCACTCTTTGTCTTGTAATCTGTAACAATACTCACTGAGTAATATCATTATAAGTGAACAGATTTGTCCCTCTTTGTCTTGTATTGTCTATCAATACTCACTGAGTAATATCATTATAAGTGAACAGAATTGTCCCTCTTTGTCTTGTAATCTGTAACAATACTCACTGACTAATATCATATAAGTGAACAGAATTGTCCCTCTTTGTGTTGTATTGTCTATCAATACTCACTGCGTAATATCATTATAAGTGAACAGAATTGTTCCTATTTGTCTTGTATTGTATAACAATACTCGCTGAGAAATATCATTATAAGTGAACAGAATTGTCCCTCTTTGTGTTGTATTGTCTATCAATACTCACTTAGTAATATCATTATAATTGAACAGAATTGTTCCTATTTGTCTTGTATTGTATAACAATACTCGCTGAGTAATATCATTATAAGTGAACACAATTGTCCCTCTTTGTGTTGTATTGTCTATCAATACTCCCTGAGTAATATCATTATAATTGAACAGAATTATTCCTATTTGTCTTGTATTGTATAACAATACTCGCTGAGTAATATCATAATAAGTGAACAGAATTGTCCCTCTTTGTCTTGTAATCTGTATCAATACTCACTGACTAATATCCATATAATTGAACAGAATTGTTCCTATTTGTCTTGTATTGCATAAAAATACTCACTGACTAATATCATTATAAGTGAACAGAATTGTCCCTCTTTGTTCTGTAATCTGTAACAATACTCACTGACTAATATCATTATAAGTGTACAGATTTGTCCCTCTTTGTCTTGTATTGTCTATCAATACTCACTGATTAATATCATTATAAGTGAACAGAATTGTTCCTCTTTGTCTTGTATTGTCTATCAATACTCACTGAGTAATATCATTATAAGTGAACAGAATTGTTCCTATTTGTCTTGTATTGTATAACAATACTCACTGACTAATATCTTTATAAGTGAACAGAATTGTCCCTCTTTGTCTTGTAATCTGTAACAATACTCACTGACTAATATCATTATAAGTGAACAGAATTGTCTGTCTTTGTCTTGTAATTTGTAACAATACTCACTGAGTAATATCATTATAAGTGAACAGAATTGTCCCTCCTTGTCTTGTAATCTGTAACAATACTCACTGACTAATATCATTATAAGTGAACAGAATTGTCCTCTTTGTCTTGTAATCTGTAACAATACTCACTGACTAATATCATTATAAGTGAACAGAATTGTCCCTCTTTGTCTTGTAATTGGTAA
Organism: Hymenopus coronatus; assembly: GCA_030762935.1. Classification (NCBI taxonomy): domain Eukaryota; kingdom Metazoa; phylum Arthropoda; class Insecta; order Mantodea; family Hymenopodidae; genus Hymenopus; species Hymenopus coronatus. Next base: position 97,062,964 of record CM060891.1, on the reverse strand, counting down.
CAATACTCACTGAGTAATATCATTATAAGTGATCAGAATTGTCCCTATTGTCTTGTAATCTGTAACAATACTCACTGACTAATATCATTATAAGTGAACAGAATTGTCCCTCTTTGTCTTCTAATCTGTAACAATACTCACAGACTAATATCATTATAAGTGAACAGAATTGTCCCTCTTTGTCTTGTAATCTGTAACAATACTCACTGACTAATATCATTATAAGTGAACAGAATTGTCCCTCTTTGTCTTGTAATTTGTAACAATACTCACTGAGTAATATCATTATAAGTGAACAGAATTGTCCCTCCTTGTCTTGTAATCTGTAACAATACTCACTGACTAATATTATTATAAGTGAACAGAATTGTCCCTCTTTGTCTTCTAATGTGTAACAATAGTCAATGACTAATATCATTATAAGTGAACAGAATTGTCCCTCTTTGTCTTCTAATCTGTAACAATACTCACTGACTAATACCATTATAAGTGAACTGAATTGTCGCTCTTTGTCTTGTAATCTGTAACAATACTCACTGACTAATATCATTATAAGTGAACAGAATTGTCCCTCTTTGTCTTCTAATCTGTAACAATACTCACAGACTAATATCATTATAAGTGAACAGTATTGTCCCTCTTTGTCTTGTAATCTGTAACAATACTCACTGACTAATATCATTATAAGTGAACAGAATTGTCCCTCTTTGTCTTGTAATTTGTAACAATACTCACTGAGTAATATCATTATAAGTGAACAGAATTGTCCCTCCTTGTCTTGTAATCTGTAACAATACTCACTGACTAATATCATTATAAGTGAACAGAATTGTCCCTCTTTGTCTTCTAATCTGTAACAATAGTCAATGACTAATATCATTATAAGTGAACAGAATTGTCCCTCTTTGTCTTCTAATCTGTAACAATACTCACTGACTAATACCATTATAAGTGAAATGAATTGTCCCTCTTTGTCTTGTAATCTGTAACAATACTCACTGACTAATACCTTTATAAGTGAACAGAATTGTCCCTCTTTGTCTTCTAATCTGTAACAATACTCACTGACTAATATCATTATAAGTGAACAGAATTGTCCCTCTTTGTCTTCTAATCTGTAACAATACTCACTGACTAATATCATTATAAGTGAACAGAATTGTCCCTCTTTGTCTTGTAATCTGTAACAATACTCACTGACTAATATCATTATAAGTGAACAGAATTGTCCCTCTTTGTCTTCTAATCTGTAACAATACTCACTGACTAATATCAATATAAGTGAACAGAATTGTCCCTCTTTGTCTTCTAATCTGTAACAATACTCACTGACTAATATCATTATAAGTGAACAGAATTGTTCCTCTTTGTGTTGTATTTTGTAACAATAATCATGGACCTATATCATTATAAGTGAACAGAATTGTTGATCGTTGTGTTGTATTGTGTAAGAATACTCACGGACTAATATCATTATAAGTGAACAGATTTGTTCCTCTTTGTCTTGTATTGTGTAACAATACTCACTGACTAATTTCATTATAAAGGAACAGTATTGCTCCTCTTTGTGTTGTATTGTGTAACAATACTCAGTGACTAATATCGTTATGAGTGAACAGAATTGTTAATCTTTGTCTTGTATTGTATAACAATACTCAGTGACTAATATCGTTATGAGTGAACAGAATTGTTAATCTTTGTCTTTTATTGTATATCAATACTCACTGACTAATATCATTATTAGTGAACGCAATTGTTCCCCTTTGTCTATTATTGTGTAACAATACTCACTGACTAATATCGTTATAAGTAAACAGAATTGTTAATCTTTGTCTTTTATTGTGTAACAATAATCACTGACTAATATCATTATAAGTGAACAGAATTGTTAATCTTTGTGTTTTATTGTGTAACAATACTCACTGACTAATATCATTATAAGAGAACAGAATGGTTAATCTTTGTCTTTTATTGTGTAACAATACTCACTGACTAATATCATTTTAAGTGAACAAAATTGTTCCTCTTTGTGTTGTATTGTATAACAATGCTCACTGACTAATATCGTTATAAGTGAGCAGAATTGTTCCTCTTTTTCTTGTAGTCTGTAACAATACTCACTGACTAATATCATTATAAGTGAACAGAATTTTTGGTCTTTGTATTTTATTGCATAGCAATACTCACTGACTAATTTCATTATAATTGATCAGAATTGTTCCTATTTGTCTTGTATTGTATAACAATACTCGCTGACTAATATCATTATAAGTGAACAGAATTGTTCCTATTTGTCTTGTATTGTATAACAATACTCGCTGAGAAATATCATTATAAGTGAACAGAATTGTCCCTCTTTGTGTTCTATTGTCTATCAATACTCACTTAGTAATATCATTATAATTGAACAGAATTGTTCCTATTTGTCTTGTATTGTATTACAATACTCGCTGAGTAATATCATTATAAGTGAACAGAATTGTCCCTCTTTGTGCTGTATTGTCTATCAATACTCCCTGAGTAATATCATTATAATTGAACAGAATTATTCCTATTTGTCTTGTATTGTATAACAATACTCGGTGAGTAATATCATAATAAGTGAACAGAATTGTCCCTCTTTGTCTTGTAATCTGTATCAATACTCACTGACTAATATCCATATAATTGAACAGAATTGTTCCTATTTGTCTTGTATTGCATAAAAATACTCACTGACTAATATCATTATAAGTGAACAGAATTGTCCCTCTTTGTCTTGTAATCTGTAACAATACTCACTGACTAATATCATTATAAGTGAACAGATTTGTCCCTCTTTGTCTTGTATTGTCTATCAATACTCACTGATTAATATCATTATAAGTGAACAGAATTGTTAATCTTTGTGTTTTATTGTGTAACAATACTCACTGACTAATATCATTATAAGAGAACAGAATGGTTAATCTTTGTCTTTTATTGTATAACAATACTCACTGACTAATATCTTTATAAGTGAACAGAATTGTCCCTCTTTGTCTTGTAATCTGTAACAATACTCACTGACTAATATCATTATAAGTGAACAGAATTGTCTCTCTTTGTCTTGTAATTTGTAACAATACTCACTGAGTAATATCATTATAAGTGAACAGAATTGTCCCTCCTTGTCTTGTAATCTGTAACAATACTCACTGACTAATATCATTATAAGTGAACAGAATTGTCCTCTTTGTCTTGTAATCTGTAACAATACTCACTGACTAATATCATTATAAGTGAACAGAATTGTCCCTCTTTGTCTTGTAATTTGTAACAATACTCACTGAGTAATATCATTATAAGTGATCAGAATTGTCCCTATTGTCTTGTAATCTGTAACAATACTCACTGACTAATATCATTATAAGTGTACAGAATTGTCCCTCTTTGTCTTCTAATCTGTAACAATACTCACAGACTAATATCATTATAAGTGAACAGAATTGTCCCTCTTTGTCTTGTAATCTGTAACAATACTCACTGACTAATATCATTATAAGTGAACAGAATTGTCCCTCTTTGTCTTGTAATTTGTAACAATACTCACTGAGTAATATCATTATAAGTGAACAGAATTGTCCCTCCTTGTCTTGTAATCTGTAACAATACTCACTGACTAATATCATTATAAGTGAACAGAATTAATACTCACTGACTAATATCATTATAAGTGAACAGAATTGTCCCTCTTTGTCTTCTAATCTGTAACAATACTCACTGATTAATATCAATATAAGTGAACAAAATTGTCCCTCTTTGTCTTGTATTGTCTATCAATACTCACTGATTAATATCATTATAAGTGAACAGAATTGTTAATCTTTGTGTTTTATTGTGTAACAATACTCACTGACTAATATCATTATAAGAGAACAGAATGGTTAATCTTTGTCTTTTATTGTATAACAATACTCACTGACTAATATCTTTATAAGTGAACAGAATTGTCCCTCTATGTCTTGTAATCTGTAACAATACTCACTGACTAATATCATTATAAGTGAACAGAATTGTCTCTCTTTGTCTTGTAATTTGTAACAATACTCACTGAGTAATATCATTATAAGTGAACAGAATTGTCCCTCCTTGTCTTGTAATCTGTAACAATACTCACTGACTAATATCATTATAAGTGAACAGAATTGTCCTCTTTGTCTTGTAATCTGTAACAATACTCACTGACTAATATCATTATAAGTGAACAGAATTGTCCCTCTTTGTCTTGTAATTTGTAACAATACTCACTGAGTAATATCATTATAAGTGATCAGAATTGTCCCTATTGTCTTGTAATCTGTAACAATACTCACTGACTAATATCATTATAAGTGTACAGAATTGTCCCTCTTTGTCTTCTAATCTGTAACAATACTCACAGACTAATATCATTATAAGTGAACAGAATTGTCCCTCTTTGTCTTGTAATCTGTAACAATACTCACTGACTAATATCATTATAAGTGAACAGAATTGTCCCTCTTTGTCTTGTAATTTGTAACAATACTCACTGAGTAATATCATTATAAGTGAACAGAATTGTCCCTCCTTGTCTTGTAATCTGTAACAATACTCACTGACTAATATCATTATAAGTGAACAGAATTAATACTCACTGACTAATATCATTATAAGTGAACAGAATTGTCCCTCTTTGTCTTCTAATCTGTAACAATACTCACTGATTAATATCAATATAAGTGAACAGAATTGTCCCTCTTTTTCTTCTAATCTGTAACAATACTCACTGACTAATATCATTATAAGTGAACAGAATTGTTCCTCTTTGTGTTGTATTTTGTAACAATAATCACGGACCTATATCATTATAAGTGAACAGAATTGTTGATCGTTGTGTTGTATTGTGTAAGAATACTCACGGACTAATATCATTATAAGTGAACAGATTTGTTCCTCTTTGTCTTGTATTGTGTAACAATACTCACTGACTAATTTCATTATAAAGGAACAGTATTGCTCCTCTTTGTGTTGTATTGTGTAACAATACTCAGTGACTAATATCGTTATGAGTGAAGAGAATTGTTAATCTTTGTCTTGTATTGTATAACAATACTCAGTGACTAATATCGTTATGAGTGAACAGAATTGTTAATCTTTGTCTTTTATTGTATATGAATACTCACTGACTAATATCATTATTAGTGAACACAATTGTTCCCCTTTGTCTATTGTTGTGTAACAATACTCACTGACTAATATCGTTATAAGTAAACAGAATTGTTAATCTTTGTCTTTTATTGTGTAACAATAATCACTGACTAATATCATTATAAGTGAACAGAATTGTTAATCTTTGTGTTTTATTGTGTAACAATACTCACTGACTAATATCATTATAAGAGAACAGAATGGCTAATCTTTGTCTTTTATTGTGTAACAATACTCACTGACTAATATCATTTTAAGTGAACAAAATTGTTCCTCTTTGTGTTGTATTGTGTAACAATGCTCACTGACTAATATCGTTATAAGTGAGCAGAATTGTTCCTCTTTTTCTTGTAATCTGTAACAATACTCACTGACTAATATCATTATAAGTGAACAGAATTTTTGGTCTTTGTCTTTTATTGCATAGCAATACTCACTGACTAATTTCATTATAATTGATCAGAATTGTTCCTATTTGTCTTGTATTGTATAACAATACTCGCTGACTAATATCATTATAAGTGAACAGAATTGTTCCTATTTGTCTTGTATTGTATAACAATACTCGCTGAGAAATTTCATTATAAGTGAACAGAATTGTCCCTCTTTGTGTTGTATTGTCTATCAATACTCACTTAGTAATATCATTATAATTGAACAGAATTGTTCCTATTTGTCTTGTATTGTATAACAATACTCGCTGAGTAATATCATTATAAGTGAACAGAATTGTCCCTCTTTGTGTTGTATTGTCTATCAATACTCCCTGAGTACTATCATTATAATTGAACAGAATTATTCCTATTTGTCTTGTATTGTATAACAATACTCGCTGAGTAATATCATAATAAGTGAACAGAATTGTCCCTCTTTGTCTTGTAATCTGTATCAATACTCACTGACTAATATCCATTTAATTGAACAGAATTGTTCCTATTTGTCTTGTATTGCATAAAAATACTCACTGACTAATATCATTATAAGTGAACAGAATTGTCCCTCTTTGTCTTGTAATCTGTAACAATACTCACTGACTAATATCATTATAAGTGAACAGATTTGTCCCTCTTTGTCTTGTATTGTCTATCAATACTCACTGATTAATATCATTATAAGTGAACAGAATTGTTAATCTTTGTGTTTTATTGTGTAACAATACTCACTGACTAATATCATTATAAGAGAAGAGAATGGTTAATCTTTGTCTTTTATTGTATAACAATACTCACTGACTAATATCTTTATAAGTGAACAGAATTGTCCCTCTTTGTCTTGTAATCTGTAACAATACTCACTGACTAATATCATTATAAGTGAACAGAATTGTCTCTCTTTGTCTTGTAATTTGTAACAATACTCACTGAGTAATATCATTATAAGTGAACAGAATTGTCCCTCCTTGTCTTGTAATCTGTAACAATACTCACTGACTAATATCATTATAAGTGAACAGAATTGTCCCTCTTTGTCTTCTAATCTGTAACAATACTCACTGACTAATATCATTATAAGTGAACAGAAATGTCCCTCTTTGTCTTGTAATTTGTAACAATACTCACTGACTAATATCATTATAAGTGAACAGAATTGTCCCTCTTTGTCTTCTAATCTGTAACAATAGTCATTGACTAATATCATTATAAGTGAACAGAATTGTCCCTCTTTGTCTTCTAATCTGTAACAATACTCACTGACTAATATCATTATAAGTGAACTGAATTGTCCCTCTTTGTCCTGTAATCTGTAACAATACTCACTGACTAATACCATTATAAGTGAACAGAATTGTCCCTCTTTGTCTTCTAATCTGTAACAATACTCACTGACTAATATCATTATAAGTGAACAGAATTGTCCCTCTTTGTCTTTTAATCTGTAACAATACTCACTGACTAATATCATTATAAGTGAACAGAATTGTCCCTCTTTGTCTTGTAATCTGTAAAAATAATCACTGACTAATATCATTATAAGTGAACAGAATTGCCCCTCTTTGTCTTCTAATCTGTAACAATACTCACTGACTAATATCAATATAAGTGAACAGAATTGTCCCTCTTTGTCTTCTAATCTGTAACAATACTCACTGACTAATATCATTATAAGTGAACAGAATTGTCCCTCTTTGTCTTCTAATCTGTAACAATACTCACTGACTAATATCATTATAAGTGAACAGAATTGTCCCTCTTTGTCTTTTAATCTGTAACAATACTCACTGACTAATATCATTATAAGTGAACAGAATTGTCCCTCTTTGTCTTGTAATCTGTAACAATAATCACTGACTAATATCATTATAAGTGAACAGAATTGCCCCTCTTTGTCTTCTAATCTGTAACAATACTCACTGACTAATATCAATATAAGTGAACAGAATTGTCCCTCTTTGTCTTCTAATCTGTAACAATACTCACTGACTAATATCATTATAAGTGAACAGAATTGATCATCTTTGTGTTGTATTTTGTAACAATAATCACGGACCTATATCATTATAAGTGAACAGAATTGTTCCTCGTTGTGTTGTATTGTGTAAGAATACTCACGGACTAATATCATTATAAGTGAACAGATTTGTTCCTCTTTGTCTTGTATTGTGTAACAATACTCACTGGATAATTACATTATAAAGGAACAGTATTGCTCCTCTTTGTGTTGTATTGTGTAACAATACTCAGTGACTAATATCGTTATGAGTGAACAGAATTGTTAATCTTTGTCTTGTATTGTGTAACAATACTCAGTGACTAATATCTTTATGAGTGAACAGAATTGTTAATCTTTGTCTTTTATTGTATATCAATACTCACTGACTAATATCATTATTAGTGAACACAATAGTTCCCCTTTGTCTATTATTGTGTAACAATACTCACTGACTAATATCGTTATAAGTGAACAGAATTGTTAATCTTTGTCTTTTATTGTGTAACAATAATCACTGACTAATATCATTATAAGTGAACAGAATTGTTAATCTTTGTGTTTTATTGTGTAACAATACTCACTGACTAATATCATTATAAGAGAACAGAATGGTTAATCTTTGTCTTTTATTGTGTAACAATACTCACTGACTAATATAATTTTAAGTGAACAAAATTGTTCCTCTTTGTGTTGTATTGTGTAACAATGCTCACTGACTAATATCGTTATAAGTGAGCAGAATTGTTCCTCTTTTTCTTGTAATCTGTAACAATACTCACTGACTAATATCATTATAAGTGAACAGAATTTTTGGTCTTTGTCTTGTATTGCATGGCAATACTCACTGACTAATTTCATTATAATTGATCAGAATTGTTCCTATTTGTCTTGTATTGTATAACAATACTCGCTGACTAATATCATTATAAGTGAACAGAATTGTCCCTCTTTGTCTTGTAATCTGTAACAATACTCACTGACCAATATCATATAAGTGAACAGAATTGTCCCTCTTTGTGTTGTATTGTCTATCAATACTCACTGCGTAATATCATTATAAGTGAACAGAATTGTTCCTATTTGTCTTGTATTGTATAACAATACTCGCTGAGAAATATCATTATAAGTGAACAGAATTGTCCCTATTTGTGTTGTATTGTCGATCAATACTCACTGAGTAATATCATTATAATTGAACAGAATTGTTCCTATTTGTCTTGTATTGTATAACAATACTCGCTGAGTAATATCATTACAAGTGAACAGAATTGTCCCTCTTTGTGTTGTATTGTCTATCAATACTCCCTGTGTAATATCATTATAATTGAACAGAATTATTCCTATTTGTCTTGTATTGTATAACAATACTCGCTGAGTAATATCATAATAAGTGAACAGAATTGTCCCTCTTTGTCTTGTAATCTGTATCAATACTCACTGACTAATATCCATATAATTGAACAGAATTGTCCCTCTTTGTCTTGTATTGTCTATCAATACTCACTGAGTAATATCATTATAAGTGAACAGAATTGTTCCTCTTTGTCTTGTATTGTCTATCAATACTCACTGAGTAATATCATTATAAGTGAACAGAATTGTTCCTCTTTGTCTTGTATTGTCTATCAATACTCACTGACTACTATCATTACTAAATGAACAGAATAGTTCCCCTTTGTCTTGTATTGTATATCAATACTCACTGACTACTATCATTACTAAGTGAACAGAATGGTTCCCCTTTGTCTTGTATTGTATATCAATACTGACTGACTAATATCATTAAAAGTGTACATCATTGTTCCTCTTTGTATTCTATTGTATAACAATACTCACTGACTAATATCATTACTAAGTCCACATCATTATTCCTATTTGTATTGTATTATGTATAATTAATCACTGACTAATACCATTACTTAGTCCACATCATTGTTCCTGTTTGTCTTTAATTGTGTAACACAACTCACGGACTAAAATCATTATAAGTGAACAGCATTGTGCCTCTTTGTCTTGTATTGTCTATCAATACTCATTTTCTAATATCATTACTAAGTGAACAGAATTGTTGATCTTTGATTTGAATTGTAATTCAATACTCACTGACTAATATCACTACTAAGTGAACAGAATTATTCCTCTTTGTCTTGTATTGTATACCAATACTCACTGACTAATATCATTACAAGTGAACATCATTGTTCCTCTTTGTATTGTATTGTATAACAATCCTAACTGACTAATGTCATTACTAAGTCCACATCATTGTTGCTCTTTGTATTGAATTGTGTAACAATACTCACTGACTAATATCATTACTACGTCCACATCAAAGTTCCTCTTTGTCTTGTATTGTGTAACAATACTCACGGACTAATATCATTATAAGTGAAAAGGATTGTTCGTGTTTGTGTTGTATTGTATATCAATACTCACTGACCAATATCGTTATAAGTGAACAGAATTGTTCCTCTTTCTCTTGTAATCTGTAACAATACTCACTGACTAATATCATATCTAAGTGAACAGAATTGTTCCACTTTGTCTTGTAATCTGTAATAATACTCACTGAATTATATCATTACTAAGTGAACAGAAGTGTTCCTCTATGTCTTGTAATCTGTAGCAACAGTCACTGACGAATATCATTATAAGTGAAGAGAATTGTTCCTCTTTGTCTTGTAATCTGTAACAATACTCACTGACTAATATCGTTATAAGTGAAAAGGGTTGTTTCTCCTTTTGTTGTATTGTATATCAATACAAACTGACTAATATCGTTATAAGTGAACATAATGGTTCCTCTTTGTCTTGTTTTGTGTATCAAAACTCACTGACTAATATCATTATAAGGGAACAGAATTGTTCCTCTTTGTGTTGTATTGTGTAACAATACTCACTGACAAATATCATTATAAGTGAACAGAATTGTTCCTCTTTGTGTTGTATTGTGTAACAATACTCACTGACTAATATCATTATAAGTGAACAGAATTGTTCCTCTTTGTGTTGTATTTTGTAACAATACTCACTGACTAATTTCATTATAAAGGAACAGAATTGTCACTTTTTGTCTTGTAATCTGTAACAATACTCACTGACTAATATCATATAAGTGAACAGAATTGTCCCTCTTTGTGTTGTATTGTCTATCAATACTCACTGCGTAATATCATTATAAGTGAACAGAATTGTTCCTATTTGTCTTGTATTGTATAACAATACTCGCTGAGAAATATCATTATAAGTGAACAGAATTGTCCCTCTTTGTGTTGTATTGTCTATCAATACTCACTTAGTAATATCATTATAATTGAACAGAATTGTTCCTATTTGTCTTGTATTGTATAACAATACTCGCTGAGTAATATCATTATAAGTGAACACAATTGTCCCTCTTTGTGTTGTATTGTCTATCAATACTCCCTGAGTAATATCATTATAATTGAACAGAATTATTCCTATTTGTCTTGTATTGTATAACAATACTCGCTGAGTAATATCATAATAAGTGAACAGAATTGTCCCTCTTTGTCTTGTAATCTGTATCAATACTCACTGACTAATATCCATATAATTGAACAGAATTGTTCCTATTTGTCTTGTATTGCATAAAAATACTCACTGACTAATATCATTATAAGTGAACAGAATTGTCCCTCTTTGTTCTGTAATCTGTAACAATACTCACTGACTAATATCATTATAAGTGAACAGATTTGTCCCTCTTTGTCTTGTATTGTCTATCAATACTCACTGATTAATATCATTATAAGTGAACAGAATTGTTCCTCTTTGTCTTGTATTGTCTATCAATACTCACTGAGTAATATCATTATAAGTGAACAGAATTGTTCCTATTTGTCTTGTATTGTATAACAATACTCACTGACTAATATCTTTATAAGTGAACAGAATTGTCCCTCTTTGTCTTGTAATCTGTAACAATACTCACTGACTAATATCATTATAAGTGAACAGAATTGTCTCTCTTTTTCTTGTAATTTGTAACAATACTCACTGAGTAATATCATTATAAGTGAACAGAATTGTCCCTCCTTGTCTTGTAATCTGTAACAATACTCACTGACTAATATCATTATAAGTGAACAGAATTGTCCTCTTTGTCTTGTAATCTGTAACAATACTCACTGACTAATATCATTATAAGTGAACAGAATTGTCCCTCTTTGTCTTGTAATTTGTAACAATACTCACTGAGTAATATCATTATAAGTGATCAGAATTGTCCCTATTGTCTTGTAATCTGTAACAATACTCACTGACTAATATCATTATAAGTGAACAGAATTGTCCCTCTTTGTCTTCTAATCTGTAACAATACTCACAGACTAATATCATTATAAGTGAACAGAATTGTCCCTCTTTGTCTTGTAATCTGTAACAATACTCACTGACTAATATCATTATAAGTGAACAGAATTGTCCCTCTTTGTCTTGTAATTTGTAACAATACTCACTGAGTAATATTATTATAAGTGAACAGAATTGTCCCTCTTTGTCTTCTAATGTGTAACAATAGTCAATGACTAATATCATTATAAGTGAACAGAATTGTCCCTCTTTGTCTTCTAATCTGTAACAATACTCACTGACTAATACCATTATAAGTGAACTGAATTGTCCCTCTTTGTCTTGTAATCTGTAAGAATACTCACTGACTAATATCATTATAAGTGAACAGAATTGTCCCTCTTTGTCTTCTAATCTGTAACAATACTCACAGACTAATATCATTATAAGTGAACAGTATTGTCCCTCTTTGTCTTGTAATCTGTAACAATACTCACTGACTAATATCATTATAAGTGAACAGAATTGTCCCTCTTTGTCTTGTAATTTGTAACAATACTCACTGAGTAATATCATTATAAGTGAACAGAATTGTCCCTCCTTGTCTTGTAATCTGTAACAATACTCACTGACTAATATCATTATAAGTGAACAGAATTGTCCCTCTTTGTCTTCTAATCTGTAACAATAGTCAATGACTAATATCATTATAAGTGAACAGAATTGTCCCTCTTTGTCTTCTAATCTGTAACAATACTCACTGACTAATACCATTATAAGTGAAATGAATTGTCCCTCTTTGTCTTGTAATCTGTAACAATACTCACTGACTAATACCTTTATAAGTGAACAGAATTGTCCCTCTTTGTCTTCTAATCTGTAACAATACTCACTGACTAATATCATTATAAGTGAACAGAATTGTCCCTCTTTGTCTTCTAATCTGTAACAATACTCACTGACTAATATCATTATAAGTGAACAGAATTGTCCCTCTTTGTCTTGTAATCTGTAACAATACTCACTGACTAATATCATTATAAGTGAACAGAATTGTCCCTCTTTGTCTTCTAATCTGTAACAATACTCAGTGACTAATATCGTTATGAGTGAACAGAATTGTTAATCTTTGTCTTGTATTGTATAACAATACTCAGTGACTAATATCGTTATGAGTGAACAGAATTGTTAATCTTTGTCTTTTATTGTATATCAATACTCACTGACTAATATCATTATTAGTGAACGCAATTGTTCCCCTTTGTCTATTATTGTGTAACAATACTCACTGACTACTATCGTTATAAGTAAACAGAATTGTTAATCTTTGTCTTTTATTGTGTAACAATAATCACTGACTAATATCATTATAAGTGAACAGAATTGTTAATCTTTGTGTTTTATTGTGTAACAATACTCACTGACTAATATCATTATAAGAGAACAGAATGGTTAATCTTTGTCTTTTATTGTGTAACAATACTCACTGACTAATATCATTTTAAGTGAACAAAATTGTTCCTCTTTGTGTTGTATTGTGTAACAATGCTCACTGACTAATATCGTTATAAGTGAGCAGAATTGTTCCTCTTTTTCTTGTAGTCTGTAACAATACTCACTGACTAATATCATTATAAGTGAACAGAATTTTTGGTCTTTGTATTTTATTGCATAGCAATACTCACTGACTAATTTCATTATAATTGATCAGAATTGTTCCTATTTGTCTTGTATTGTATAACAATACTCGCTGACTAATATCATTATAAGTGAACAGAATTGTTCCTATTTGTCTTGTATTGTATAACAATACTCGCTGAGAAATATCATTATAAGTGAACAGAATTGTCCCTCTTTGTGTTGTATTGTCTATCAATACTCACTTAGTAATATCATTATAATTGAACAGAATTGTTCCTATTTGTCTTGTATTGTATTACAATACTCGCTGAGTAATATCATTATAAGTGAACATAATTGTCCCTCTTTGTGCTGTATTGTCTATCAATACTCCCTGAGTAATATCATTATAATTGAACAGAATTATTCCTATTTGTCTTGTATTGTATAACAATACTCGGTGAGTAATATCATAATAAGTGAACAGAATTGTCCCTCTTTGTCTTGTAATCTGTATCAATACTCACTGACTAATATCCATATAATTGAACGGAATTGTTCCTATTTGTCTTGTATTGCATAAAAATACTCACTGACTAATATCATTATAAGTGAACAGAATTGTCCCTCTTTGTCTTGTAATCTGTAACAATACTCACTGACTAATACCTTTATAAGTGAACAGAATTGTCCCTCTTTGTCTTCTAATCTGTAACAATACTCACTGACTAATATCATTATAAGTGAACAGAATTGTCCCTCTTTGTCTTCTAATCTGTAACAATACTCACTGACTAATATCATTATAAGTGAACAGAATTGTCCCTCTTTGTCTTGTAATCTGTAACAATACTCACTGACTAATATCATTATAAGTGAACAGAATTGTCCCTCTTTGTCTTCTAATCTGTAACAATACTCAGTGACTAATATCGTTATGAGTGAACAGAATTGTTAATCTTTGTCTTGTATTGTATAACAATACTCAGTGACTAATATCGTTATGAGTGAACAGAATTGTTAATCTTTGTCTTTTATGTATATCAATACTCACTGACTAATATCATTATTAGTGAACGCAATTGTTCCCCTTTGTCTATTATTGTGTAACAATACTCACTGACTAATATCGTTATAAGTAAACAGAATTGTTAATCTTTGTCTTTTATTGTGTAACAATAATCACTGACTAATATCATTATAAGTGAACAGAATTGTTAATCTTTGTGTTTTATTGTGTAACAATACTCACTGACTAATATCATTATAAGAGAACAGAATGGTTAATCTTTGTCTTTTATTGTGTAACAATACTCACTGACTAATATCATTTTAAGTGAACAAAATTGTTCCTCTTTGTGTTGTATTGTGTAACAATGCTCACTGACTAATATCGTTATAAGTGAGCAGAATTGTTCCTCTTTTTCTTGTAGTCTGTAACAATACTCACTGACTAATATCATTATAAGTGAACAGAATTTTTGGTCTTTGTATTTTATTGCACAGCAATACTCACTGACTAATTTCATTATAATTGATCAGAATTGTTCCTATTTGTCTTGTATTGTATAACAATACTCGCTGACTAATATCATTATAAGTGAACAGAATTGTTCCTATTTGTCTTGTATTGTATAACAATACTCGCTGAGAAATATCATTATTTGTGAACAGAATTGTCCCTCTTTGTGTTGTATTGTCTATCAATACTCACTTAGTAATATCATTATAATTGAACAGAATTGTTCCTATTTGTCTTGTATTGTATTACAATACTCGCTGAGTAATATCATTATAAGTGAACAGAATTGTCCCTCTTTGTGCTGTATTGTCTATCAATACTCCCTGAGTAATATCATTATAATTGAACAGAATTATTCCTATTTGTCTTGTATTGTATAACAATACTCGGTGAGTAATATCATAATAAGTGAACAGAATTGTCCCTCTTTGTCTTGTAATCTGTATCAATACTCACTGACTAATATCCATATAATTGAACGGAATTGTTCCTATTTGTCTTGTATTGCATAAAAATACTCACTGACTAATATCATTATAAGTGAACAGAATTGTCCCTCTTTGTCTTGTAATCTGTAACAATACTCACTGACTAATATCATTATAAGTGAACAGATTTGTCCCTCTTTGTCTTGTATTGTCTATCAATACTCACTGATTAATATCATTATAAGTGAACAGAATTGTTAATCTTTGTGTTTTATTGTGTAACAATACTCACTGACTAATATCATTATAAGAGAACAGAATGGTTAATCTTTGTCTTTTATTGTATAACAATACTCACTGACTAATATCTTTATAAGTGAACAGAATTGTCCCTCTTTGTCTTGTAATCTGTAACAATACTCACTGACTAATATCATTATAAGTGAACAGAATTGTCTCTCTTTGTCTTGTAATTTGTAACAATACTCACTGAGTAATATCATTATAAGTGAACAGAATTGTCCCTCCTTGTCTTGTAATCTGTAACAATACTCACTGACTAATATCATTATAAGTGAACAGAATTGTCCTCTTTGTCTTGTAATCTGTAACAATACTCACTGACTAATATCATTATAAGTGAACAGAATTGTCCCTCTTTGTCTTGTAATTTGTAACAATACTCACTGAGTAATATCATTATAAGTGATCAGAATTGTCCCTATTGTCTTGTAATCTGTAACAATACTCACTGACTAATATCATTATAAGTGTACAGAATTGTCCCTCTTTGTCTTCTAATCTGTAACAATACTCACAGACTAATATCATTATAAGTGAACAGAATTGTCCCTCTTTGTCTTGTAATCTGTAACAATACTCACTGACTAATATCATTATAAGTGAACAGAATTGTCCCTCTTTGTCTTGTAATTTGTAACAATACTCACTGAGTAATATCATTATAAGTGAACAGAATTGTCCCTCCTTGTCTTGTAATCTGTAACAATACTCACTGACTAATATCATTATAAGTGAACAGAATTAATACTCACTGACTAATATCATTATAAGTGAACAGAATTGTCCCTCTTTGTCTTCTAATCTGTAACAATACTCACTGATTAATATCAATATAAGTGAACAGAATTGTCCCTTTTTGTCTTGTACTGTCTATCAATACTCACTGATTAATATCATTATAAGTGAACAGAATTGTTAATCTTTGTGTTTTATTGTGTAACAATACTCACTGACTAATATCATTATAAGAGAACAGAATGGTTAATCTTTGTCTTTTATTGTATAACAATACTCACTGACTAATATCTTTATAAGTGAACAGATTTGTCCCTCTTTGTCTTGTATTGTCTATCAATACTCACTGATTAATATCATTATAAGTGAACAGAATTGTCTCTCTTTGTCTTGTAATTTGTAACAATACTCACTGAGTAATATCATTATAAGTGAACAGAATTGTCCCTCCTTGTCTTGTAATCTGTAACAATACTCACTGACTAATATCATTATAAGTGAACAGAATTGTCCTCTTTTTCTTGTAATCTGTAACAATACTCCGTGACTAATATCATTATAAGTGAACAGAATTGTCCCTCTTTGTCTTGTAATTTGTAACAATACTCACTGAGTAATATCATTATAAGTGATCAGAATTGTCCCTATTGTCTTGTAATCTGTAACAATACTCACTGACTAATATCATTATAAGTGTACAGAATTGTCCCTCTTTGTCTTCTAATCTGTAACAATACTCACAGACTAATATCATTATAAGTGAACAGAATTGTCCCTCTTTGTCTTGTAATCTGTAACAATACTCACTGACTAATATCATTATAAGTGAACAGAATTGTCCCTCTTTGTCTTGTAATTTGTAACAATACTCACTGAGTAATATCATTATAAGTGAACAGAATTGTCCCTCCTTGTCTTGTAATCTGTAACAATACTCACTGACTAATATTATTATAAGTGAACAGAATTGTCCCTCTTTGTCTTCTAATGTGTAACAATAGTCAATGACTAATATCATTATAAGTGAACAGAATTGTCCCTCTTTGTCTTCTAATCTGTAACAATACTCACTGACTAATACCATTATAAGTGAACTGAATTGTCCCTCTTTGTCTTGTAATCTGTAAGAATACTCACTGACTAATATCATTATAAGTGAACAGAATTGTCCCTCTTTGTCTTCTAATCTGTAACAATACTCACAGACTAATATCATTATAAGTGAACAGTATTGTCCCTCTTTGTCTTGTAATCTGTAACAATACTCACTGACTAATATCATTATAAGTGAACAGAATTGTCCCTCTTTGTCTTGTAATTTGTAACAATACTCACTGAGTAATATCATTATAAGTGAACAGAATTGTCCCTCCTTGTCTTGTAATCTGTAACAATACTCACTGACTAATATCATTATAAGTGAACAGAATTGTCCCTCTTTGTCTTCTAATCTGTAACAATAGTCAATGACTAATATCATTATAAGTGAACAGAATTGTCCCTCTTTGTCTTCTAATCTGTAACAATACTCACTGACTAATACCATTATAAGTGAAATGAATTGTCCCTCTTTGTCTTGTAATCTGTAACAATACTCACTGACTAATACCTTTATAAGTGAACAGAATTGTCCCTCTTTGTCTTCTAATCTGTAACAATACTCACTGACTAATATCATTATAAGTGAACAGAATTGTCCCTCTTTGTCTTCTAATCTGTAACAATACTCACTGACTAATATCATTATAAGTGAACAGAATTGTCCCTCTTTGTCTTGTAATCTGTAACAATACTCACTGACTAATATCATTATAAGTGAACAGAATTGTCCCTCTTTGTCTTCTAATCTGTAACAATACTCAGTGACTAATATCGTTATGAGTGAACAGAATTATTAATCTTTGTCTTGTATTGTATAACAATACTCAGTGACTAATATCGTTATGAGTGAACAGAATTGTTAATCTTTGTCTTTTATTGTATATCAATACTCACTGACTAATATCATTATTAGTGAACGCAATTGTTCCCCTTTGTCTATTATTGTGTAACAATACTCACTGACTACTATCGTTATAAGTAAACAGAATTGTTAATCTTTGTCTTTTATTGTGTAACAATAATCACTGACTAATATCATTATAAGTGAACAGAATTGTTAATCTTTGTGTTTTATTGTGTAACAATACTCACTGACTAATATCATTATAAGAGAACAGAATGGTTAATCTTTGTCTTTTATTGTGTAACAATACTCACTGACTAATATCATTTTAAGTGAACAAAATTGTTCCTCTTTGTGTTGTATTGTGTAACAATGCTCACTGACTAATATCGTTATAAGTGAGCAGAATTGTTCCTCTTTTTCTTGTAGTCTGTAACAATACTCACTGACTAATATCATTATAAGTGAACAGAATTTTTGGTCTTTGTATTTTATTGCATAGCAATACTCACTGACTAATTTCATTATAATTGATCAGAATTGTTCCTATTTGTCTTGTATTGTATAACAATACTCGCTGACTAATATCATTATAAGTGAACAGAATTGTTCCTATTTGTCTTGTATTGTATAACAATACTCGCTGAGAAATATCATTATAAGTGAACAGAATTGTCCCTCTTTGTGTTGTATT
Source organism: Hymenopus coronatus (assembly GCA_030762935.1). Lineage (NCBI taxonomy): Eukaryota > Metazoa > Arthropoda > Insecta > Mantodea > Hymenopodidae > Hymenopus > Hymenopus coronatus. Next base: position 97,043,783 of record CM060891.1, on the reverse strand, counting down.
GTCTATCAATACTCACTTAGTAATATCATTATAATTGAACAGAATTGTTCCTATTTGTCTTGTATTGTATTACAATACTCGCTGAGTAATATCATTATAAGTGAACATAATTGTCCCTCTTTGTGCTGTATTGTCTATCAATACTCCCTGAGTAATATCATTATAATTGAACAGAATTATTCCTATTTGTCTTGTATTGTATAACAATACTCGGTGAGTAATATCATAATAAGTGAACAGAATTGTCCCTCTTTGTCTTGTAATCTGTATCAATACTCACTGACTAATATCCATATAATTGAACGGAATTGTTCCTATTTGTCTTGTATTGCATAAAAATACTCACTGACTAATATCATTATAAGTGAACAGAATTGTCCCTCTTTGTCTTGTAATCTGTAACAATACTCACTGACTAATACCTTTATAAGTGAACAGAATTGTCCCTCTTTGTCTTCTAATCTGTAACAATACTCACTGACTAATATCATTATAAGTGAACAGAATTGTCCCTCTTTGTCTTCTAATCTGTAACAATACTCACTGACTAATATCATTATAAGTGAACAGAATTGTCCCTCTTTGTCTTGTAATCTGTAACAATACTCACTGACTAATATCATTATAAGTGAACAGAATTGTCCCTCTTTGTCTTCTAATCTGTAACAATACTCAGTGACTAATATCGTTATGAGTGAACAGAATTGTTAATCTTTGTCTTGTATTGTATAACAATACTCAGTGACTAATATCGTTATGAGTGAACAGAATTGTTAATCTTTGTCTTTTATGTATATCAATACTCACTGACTAATATCATTATTAGTGAACGCAATTGTTCCCCTTTGTCTATTATTGTGTAACAATACTCACTGACTAATATCGTTATAAGTAAACAGAATTGTTAATCTTTGTCTTTTATTGTGTAACAATAATCACTGACTAATATCATTATAAGTGAACAGAATTGTTAATCTTTGTGTTTTATTGTGTAACAATACTCACTGACTAATATCATTATAAGAGAACAGAATGGTTAATCTTTGTCTTTTATTGTGTAACAATACTCACTGACTAATATCATTTTAAGTGAACAAAATTGTTCCTCTTTGTGTTGTATTGTGTAACAATGCTCACTGACTAATATCGTTATAAGTGAGCAGAATTGTTCCTCTTTTTCTTGTAGTCTGTAACAATACTCACTGACTAATATCATTATAAGTGAACAGAATTTTTGGTCTTTGTATTTTATTGCACAGCAATACTCACTGACTAATTTCATTATAATTGATCAGAATTGTTCCTATTTGTCTTGTATTTTATAACAATACTCGCTGACTAATATCATTATAAGTGAACAGAATTGTTCCTATTTGTCTTGTATTGTATAACAATACTCGCTGAGAAATATCATTATAAGTGAACAGAATTGTCCCTCTTTGTGTTGTATTGTCTATCAATACTCACTTAGTAATATCATTATAATTGAACAGAATTGTTCCTATTTGTCTTGTATTGTATTACAATACTCGCTGAGTAATATCATTATAAGTGAACAGAATTGTCCCTCTTTGTGCTGTATTGTCTATCAATACTCCCTGAGTAATATCATTATAATTGAACAGAATTATTCCTATTTGTCTTGTATTGTATAACAATACTCGGTGAGTAATATCATAATAAGTGAACAGAATTGTCCCTCTTTGTCTTGTAATCTGTTTCAATACTCACTGACTAATATCCATATAATTGAACGGAATTGTTCCTATTTGTCTTGTATTGCATAAAAATACTCACTGACTAATATCATTATAAGTGAACAGAATTGTCCCTCTTTGTCTTGTAATCTGTAACAATACTCACTGACTAATATCATTATAAGTGAACAGATTTGTCCCTCTTTGTCTTGTATTGTCTATCAATACTCACTGATTAATATCATTATAAGTGAACAGAATTGTTAATCTTTGTGTTTTATTGTGTAACAATACTCACTGACTAATATCATTATAAGAGAACAGAATGGTTAATCTTTGTCTTTTATTGTATAACAATACTCACTGACTAATATCTTTATAAGTGAACAGAATTGTCCCTCTTTGATTTGTAATCTGTAACAATACTCACTGACTAATATCATTATAAGTGAACAGAATTGTCTCTCTTTGTCTTGTAATTTGTAACAATACTCACTGAGTAATATCATTATAAGTGAACAGAATTGTCCCTCCTTGTCTTGTAATCTGTAACAATACTCACTGACTAATATCATTATAAGTGAACAGAATTGTCCTCTTTGTCTTGTAATCTGTAACAATACTCACTGACTAATATCATTATAAGTGAACAGAATTGTCCCTCTTTGTCTTGTAATTTGTAACAATACTCACTGAGTAATATCATTATAAGTGATCAGAATTGTCCCTATTGTCTTGTAATCTGTAACAATACTCACTGACTAATATCATTATAAGTGTACAGAATTGTCCCTCTTTGTCTTCTAATCTGTAACAATACTCACAGACTAATATCATTATAAGTGAACAGAATTGTCCCTCTTTGTCTTGTAATCTGTAACAATACTCACTGACTAATATCATTATAAGTGAACAGAATTGTCCCTCTTTGTCTTGTAATTTGTAACAATACTCACTGAGTAATATCATTATAAGTGAACAGAATTGTCCCTCCTTGTCTTGTAATCTGTAACAATACTCACTGACTAATATCATTATAAGTGAACAGAATTAATACTCACTGACTAATATCATTATAAGTGAACAGAATTGTCCCTCTTTGTCTTCTAATCTGTAACAATACTCACTGATTAATATCAATATAAGTGAACAGAATTGTCCCTTTTTGTCTTGTACTGTCTATCAATACTCACTGATTAATATCATTATAAGTGAACAGAATTGTTAATCTTTGTGTTTTATTGTGTAACAATACTCACTGACTAATATCATTATAAGAGAACAGAATGGTTAATCTTTGTCTTTTATTGTATAACAATACTCACTGACTAATATCTTTATAAGTGAACAGATTTGTCCCTCTTTGTCTTGTATTGTCTATCAATACTCACTGATTAATATCATTATAAGTGAACAGAATTGTCTCTCTTTGTCTTGTAATTTGTAACAATACTCACTGAGTAATATCATTATAAGTGAACAGAATTGTCCCTCCTTGTCTTGTAATCTGTAACAATACTCACTGACTAATATCATTATAAGTGAACAGAATTGTCCTCTTTTTCTTGTAATCTGTAACAATACTCCGTGACTAATATCATTATAAGTGAACAGAATTGTCCCTCTTTGTCTTGTAATTTGTAACAATACTCACTGAGTAATATCATTATAAGTGATCAGAATTGTCCCTATTGTCTTGTAATCTGTAACAATACTCACTGACTAATATCATTATAAGTGTACAGAATTGTCCCTCTTTGTCTTCTAATCTGTAACAATACTCACAGACTAATATCATTATAAGTGAACAGAATTGTCCCTCTTTGTCTTGTAATCTGTAACAATACTCACTGACTAATATCATTATAAGTGAACAGAATTGTGCCTCTTTGTCTTGTAATTTGTAACAATACTCACTGAGTAATATCATTATAAGTGAACAGAATTGTCCCTCCTTGTCTTGTAATCTGTAACAATACTCACTGACTAATATCATTATAAGTGAACAGAATTAATACTCACTGACTAATATCATTATAAGTGAACAGAATTGTCCCTCTTTGTCTTCTAATCTGTAACAATACTCACTGATTAATATCAATATAAGTGAACAGAATTGTCCCTCTTTGTCTTCTAATCTGTAACAATACTCACTGACTAATATCATTATAAGTGAACAGAATTGTTCCTCTTTGTGTTGTATTTTGTAACAATAATCACGGACCTATATCATTATAAGTGAACAGAATTGTTGATCGTTGTGTTGTATTGTGTAAGAATACTCACGGACTAATATCATAATAAGTGAACAGATTTGTTCCTCTTTGTCTTGTATTGTGTAACAATACTCACTGACTAATTTCATTATAAAGGAACAGTATTGCTCCTCTTTGTGTTGTATTGTGTAACAATACTCAGTGACTAATATCGTTATGAGTGAACAGAATTGATAATCTTTGTCTTGTATTGTATAACAATACTCAGTGACTAATATCGTTATGAGTGAACAGAATTGTTAATCTTTGTCTTTTATTGTATATGAATACTCACTGACTAATATCATTATTAGTGAACACAATTGTTCCCCTTTGTCTATTGTTGTGTAACAATACTCACTGACTAATATCGTTATAAGTAAACAGAATTGTTAATCTTTGTCTTTTATTGTGTAACAATAATCACTGACTAATATCATTATAAGTGAACAGAATTGTTAATCTTTGTGTTTTATTGTGTAACAATACTCACTGACTAATATCATTATAAGAGAACAGAATGGCTAATCTTTGTCTTTTATTGTGTAACAATACTCACTGACTAATATCATTTTAAGTGAACAAAATTGTTCCTCTTTGTGTTGTATTGTGTAACAATGCTCACTGACTAATATCGTTATAAGTGAGCAGAATTGTTCCTCTTTTTCTTGTAATCTGTAACAATACTCACTGACTAATATCATTATAAGTGAACAGAATTTTTGGTCTTTGTCTTTTATTGCATAGCAATACTCACTGACTAATTTCATTATAATTGATCAGAATTGTTCCTATTTGTCTTGTATTGTATAACAATACTCGCTGACTAATATCATTATAAGTGAACAGAATTGTTCCTATTTGTCTTGTATTGTATAACAATACTCGCTGAGAAATTTCATTATAAGTGAACAGAATTGTCCCTCTTTGTGTTGTATTGTCTATCAATACTCACTTAGTAATATCATTATAATTGAACAGAATTGTTCCTATTTGTCTTGTATTGTATAACAATACTCGCTGAGTAATATCATTATAAGTGAACAGAATTGTCCCTCTTTGTGTTGTATTGTCTATCAATACTCCCTGAGTACTATCATTATAATTGAACAGAATTATTCCTATTTGTCTTGTATTGTATAACAATACTCGCTGAGTAATATCATAATAAGTGAACAGAATTGTCCCTCTTTGTCTTGTAATCTGTATCAATACTCACTGACTAATATCCATTTAATTGAACAGAATTGTTCCTATTTGTCTTGTATTGCATAAAAATACTCACTGACTAATATCATTATAAGTGAACAGAATTGTCCCTCTTTGTCTTGTAATCTGTAACAATACTCACTGACTAATATCATTATAAGTGAACAGATTTGTCCCTCTTTGTCTTGTATTGTCTATCAATACTCACTGATTAATATCATTATAAGTGAACAGAATTGTTAATCTTTGTGTTTTATTGTGTAACAATACTCACTGACTAATATCATTATAAGAGAACAGAATGGTTAATCTTTGTCTTTTATTGTATAACAATACTCACTGACTAATATCTTTATAAGTGAACAGAATTGTCCCTCTTTGTCTTGTAATCTGTAACAATACTCACTGACTAATATCATTATAAGTGAACAGAATTGTCTCTCTTTGTCTTGTAATTTGTAACAATACTCACTGAGTAATATCATTATAAGTGAACAGAATTGTCCCTCCTTGTCTTGTAATCTGTAACAATACTCACTGACTAATATCATTATAAGTGAACAGAATTGTCCTCTTTGTCTTGTAATCTGTAACAACACTCACTGACTAATATCATTATAAGTGAACAGAATTGTCCCTCTTTGTCTTGTAATTTGTAACAATACTCACTGAGTAATATCATTATAAGTGATAAGAATTGTCCCTATTGTCTTGTAATCTGTAACAATACTCACTGACTAATATCATTATAAGTGAACAGAATTGTCCCTCTTTGTCTTCTAATCTGTAACAATACTCACAGACTAATATCATTATAAGTGAACAGAATTGTCCCTCTTTGTCTTGTAATCTGTAACAATACTCACTGACTAATATCATTATAAGTGAACAGAATTGTCCCTCTTTGTCTTGTAATTTGTAACAATACTCACTGAGTAATATCATTATAAGTGAACAGAATTGTCCCTCCTTGTCTTGTAATCTGTAACAATACTCACTGACTAATATCATTATAAGTGAACAGAATTGTCCCTCTTTGTCTTCTAATCTGTAACAATAGTCAATGACTAATATCATTATAAGTGAACAGAATTGTCCCTCTTTGTCTTCTAATCTGTAACAATACTCACTGACTAATACCATTATAAGTGAACTGAATTGTCCCTCTTTGTCTTGTAATCTGTAACAATACTCACTGACTAATACCATTATAAGTGAACAGAATTGTCCCTCTTTGTCTTCTAATCTGTAACAATACTCACTGACTAATATCATTATAAGTGAACAGAATTGTCCCTCTTTGTCTTCTAATCTGTAACAATACTCACTGACTAATATCATTATAAGTGAACAGAATTGTCCCTCTTTGTCTTGTAATCTGTAACAATACTCACTGACTAATATCATTATAAGTGAACAGAATTGTCCCTCTTTGTCTTCTAATCTGTAACAATACTCACTGACTAATATCAATATAAGTGAACAGAATTGTCCCTCTTTGTCTTCTAATCTGTAACAATACTCACTGACTAATATCATTATAAGTGAACAGAATTGTTCCTCTTTGTGTTGTATTTTGTAACAATAATCACGGACCTATATCATTATAAGTGAACAGAATTGTTGATCGTTGTGTTGTGTTGTGTAAAAATACTCACGGGCTAATATCATTATAAGTGAACAGATTTGTTCCTCTTTGTCTTGTATTGTGTAACAATACTCACTGACTAATTTCATTATAAAGGAACAGTATTGCTCCTCTTTGTGTTGTATTGTGTAACAATACTCAGTGACTAATATCGTTATGAGTGAACAGAATTGTTAATCTTTGTCTTGTATTGTATAATAATACTCAGTGACTAATATCGTTATGAGTGAACAGAATTGTTAATCTTTGTCTTTTATTGTATATCAATACTCACTGACTAATATCATTATTAGTGAACACAATTGTTCCCCTTTGTCTATTATTGTGTAACAATACTCACTGACTAATATCGTTATAAGTAAACAGAATTGTTAATCTTTGTCTTTTATTGTGTAACAATAATCACTGACTAATATCATTCATTATAAGTTAACAGAATTGTTAATCTTTGTGTTTTATTGTGTAACAATACTCACTGAGTAATATCATTATAAGTGAACAGAATTGTTCCTATTTGTCTTGTATTGTATAACAATACTCACTGACTAATATCTTTATAAGTGAACAGAATTGTCCCTCTTTGTCTTGTAATCTTTAACAATACTCACTGACTAATATCATTATAAGTGAACAGAATTGTCTCTCTTTGTCTTGTAATCTGTAACAATACTCACTGACTAATATCATTATAAGTGAACAGAATTGTCCCTCTTTGTCTTCTAATCTGTAACAATACTCACTGACTAATATCATTATAAGTGAACAGAATTGTCCCTCTTTGTCTTGTAATCTGTAACAATACTCACTGACTAATATCATTATAAGTGAACAGAATTGTCCCTCTTTGTCTTGTATTGTCTATCAATACTCACTGAGTAATATCATTATAAGTGAACAGAATTGTTCCTATTTGTCTTGTATTGTATAACAATACTCACTGACTAATATCATTATAAGTGAACAGAATTGTCCCTCTTTGTCTTCTAATCTGTAACAATACTCACTGACGAATATCATTATAAGTGAACAGAATTGTCCCTCTTTGTCTTGTAATCTGTAACAATACTCACTGATTAATATCATTATAAGTGAACAGAATTGTCCCTCTTTGTCTTGTAATCTGTAACAATACTCACTGACTAATATCATTATAAGTAAACAGAATTGTCCCTCTTTGTCTTGTAATTTGTAACAATACTCACTGAGTAATATCATTATAAGTGAACAGAATTGTCCCTCCTTGTCTTGTAATCTGTAACAATACTCACTGACTAATATCATTATAAGTGAACAGAATTGTCACTCTTTGTCTTCTAATCTGTAACAATAGTCACTGACTAATATCATTATAAGTGAACAGAATTGTCCCTCTTTGTCTTCTAATCTCTAACAATACTCACTGACTAATATCATTATAAGTGAACTGAATTGTCCCTTTTTGTCTTGTAATCTGTAACAATACTCACTGACTAATACCATTATAAGTGAACAGAATTGTCCCTCTTTGTCTTCTAATCTGTAACAATACTCACTGACTAATATCATTATAAGTGAACAGAATTGTCCCTCTTTGTCTTCTAATCTGTAACAATACTCACTGACTAATATCATTATAAGTGAACAGAATTGTCCCTCTTTGTCTTGTAATCTGTAACAATACTCACTGACTAATATCATTATAAGTGAACAGAATTGTCCCTCTTTGTCTTCTAATTTGTAACAATACTCAATGACTAATATCATTATAAGTGAACAGAATTGTCCCTCTTTGTCTTGTAATCTGTAACAATACTCACTGACTAATATCATTACTAAGTGAACAGAATTGCTTACAATTATCACATTTTAAGAAAACTCATCAAACGCTGTTTATTTCGAAATACGGGTTTTGACGGATTCTGTTCAATTGTAATGAGATGAAAAGAATGCGCTTTTCATAACATCACAAAACTCAATATTTCCCATTTAAAAGGACCCCTCAATATAGAACATTTTCACGAATCTTAACATCTTCATTTCTTAAATGTTCATAAAAGTCAACTTTGGGGAGGTAAAAGCTGGCATACTTACGATTTAAAATCGATGGTAAAAATATTGTATAAGATAAATTGCGTTTTAAAATGACATAGATGAAATATTTAAATACAAAAGAACTTCTAATATTCGTGTACGATGTTAGGTACAAAACACTTATTTTTCTGCACCAATAGAAGTTGAGCGTTTAAGCCAAGGCAGACAGCTTCTGTAATGTCTAAAGCACCTGAACTTCCAATTGTGAACCATGTCAGCAGGAACAAAGCTGATGACTTGAAGTTAATGTGTAACTTCCATAATGAATCAGAAGAGGATAATATATTTTATGGCAAAGTTCTAAAAGATTAAGGCAAAGATTCTGACAACAGGATGGATTATGATGAGGAACCATTGCACTGTGATTTTGTACATTCAATTTTCAGTGATTTTGGGTACTGCAAAAAAAAAAAAAAAAATGTTTAATCCTACATTGAAGTTTTTCTATTTATCAATACTTAATTTTGAGCAAATTAGGGTTAAATTGAATCCAAATTAACCAATTTTCAATACTATATTTAAGCATTATAAAAAAACACGTGTTAAAGATTTTGATGAGGTTTTGGCCAACTGTGAATGAAAAATAATTAAACATTTTAGGTTATGTGCATTTCAAAAAATGGACATGTTTAGTTTTGTATAATTCTTAAGTTTTGTCCTATTTTTGCTAAATAAGTAAAATGAAAAAATTAGTTGTACTGCCTATCAATAAATGCATCTCCAAAAGAGAAGCACTAACATATTTTCCGGAGTTACTATATCAAGAGTCTCAGAGTAAACTAGAGAAAACCTTTTCTGTAACAGTTTTAAAATGGGATTTGTTGAGTTTTGTTGAAACGGTCCTCAGTTGGTCCATTATAAGAGATAGTTTTTTCTTTTCTTGTGCTCCATGCGTTTGGGTTTTATCCGAAACTGGACATGTTAAAGAAGAGAGATTACTAGCACAGTGATTTTCTCTAATGCAGGAGAAGCAGTTGAACCCTCTGTGCAGACACATGTTTGTATTAAAGGGCTCTATTTGCTCAAGTTACTGGAAACAGGAATGTTTATGCATGAGAGGCAATACAAATTAGGTGACCTCTTTAACAGTGATCTGGACCATTATTATTCTGGCACAACAGAGTTGTGACTGGGAAACCATTCAGAGTACTGATGGAGATACACTCCTCTTGAGTGTGTATATCTCTCACTTTCATAGTGTTCTTTTTCGCTTGCACAAAAAGTGACCCATTCTCCTAGATTGTTGCAATGTTTTTCTCTTTCTCAGGTTTCCATGTTCAAGTAACCAAATTTAGACTCCTACCAGAAGTAAACCATTTTCTATGTGTCTGACCTGGAAAAAGTCATAAAAACTAGTTGCAAAAATGTAGCCAAAAGTCTCACACCCTCTCTATGAAAGAACGGAAAGCCTGGTTGGTCCCGTAGTTTAGTCGGTGTAACACTTAGCTGCCGTTTCAGGTTGGTGTGGTAATGTTTCTGTAGCCAAGATGTTTCCCTAGAGTATGAATGACAGCTCACATGTTTGTGTATGAGTATGTGAATTAAGGTACAAACTCCCAAAGAAATAAAATGCAATAAAAGCTGTTCTCGAGTTTACACTATTGCCGAAATAGCACGTTGCAAAGGCAAAGAGCCTTTCGATTAAAAGAGGAATATAAATAGAACCATTAAGAGAATCTGATGTGTTGCATTCACATGATTTTCTGTAGCAAATGAATAAACAGTTATACAAAAGATTATTCTTTTAACTAATTCATGCTAATCGAGATGAACATTAGCAGAATAAGTCTCAATACTTCCTTGTAAGGAAATAACGCTAGCCTATAGCGTTAGTAAGATCTTTTAAAAATTGGTTCTATGTGAAACAATTGAAATTCGCTTCGCTTTGCATGGCCAACTGTAAAACAGAGAGACAAAACCAAAGCTATCTTCGTGTTTGAGAAAAGTTACGTAGGTTAAAATTGGAAAAAACGATCGATAACAGTCCACTGTGTAAGAAAAACGTACATGTTATAAATGATGTGGTTTAACAAGACCTACATTGCTATAAAGTGAGGTTTTTCTATCTCTTACGGTTTGGCAGTTATGCAAAATTCGGCAGAGTTGGTTCAGAATAAAAAGTCTTCAAAGGCTTTCCCAAAAACCTCAAAAGATATATTTTATTTATGATGTAAATATTTTAAGGCATTCTAATCCATTATGAGAAAAACATAACTTTCAAAAATGCTTGAATGTAAAGGGTAGGTGGGTGGGAGAATTTTATTGAGAATCTTCGTATCGCATCCTTGGAAGATACTAAACGTAAATACCAAGTTTGACATTTAGCGCTCTTTTCTTTGCTGTCCATACATACACACACAGACACGTGCGAATCTTTTTCTATAATTTTTTTTTTGTACTCAGAGGACATCAAAATATATATTTCCAGTAAATCTTGACATTGAATTTTTGGGTGGAATGCAATATCTTCACTAGTGTGTACATTGTATGTACATATACGTGCTAGAGAAAGACAGTAAAATGAGCGGTCAATCCCAATACATTATTCTGCATTGTAGAGACAATAGGTATGTCTCGCTACAGCTGCTAGATGTGGACATTACTACTCGCAGCATGACAGTACAAGATTCAAGTCATCTAACTTACTTTGGAGAGTATCTTCGCAGAGACAATAGGTATGTCTCGCTACAGCTGCTAGATGTGGACATTACTACTCGCAGCATGACAGTACAAGATTCAAGTCATCTAACTTACTTTGGAGAGTATCTTCGCAGAGACAATAGGTATGTCTCGCTACAGCTGCTAGATGTGGAGTGACGGCAACAACAAACTCAATATTCAGAAAGCATTACTACTTGCAGCATGACAGTACAAGATTCAAGTTATCTAACTTACTTTGGAGAGTATCTTCGCAGAGACAATAGGTATGACTCGCTACAGCTGCTAGATGTGGAGTGACGGCAACAACAAACTCAATATTCAGAAAGCATTACTACTCGCAGCATGACAGTACAAGATTCAAGTCATCTAACTTACTTTGGAGAGTATCTTCGCAGAGACAATAGGTATGTCTCGCTACAGCTGCTAGATGTGGAGTGACGGCAACAACAAACTCAATATTCAGAAAGCATTACTACTCGCAGCATGACAGTACAAGATTCAAGTCATCTAACTTACTTTGGAGAGTATCTTCGCAGAGACAATAGGTATGTCTCGCTACAGCTGCTAGATGTGGAGTGACGGCAACAACAAACTCAATATTCAGAAAGCATTACTACTCGCAGCATGACAGTACAAGATTCAAGTCATCTAACTGACTTTGGAGAGTATCTTCGCAGAGACAATAGGTATGACTCGCTACAGCTGCTAGATGTGGAGTGACGGCAACAACAAACTCAATATTCAGAAAGCATTACTACTCGCAGCATGACAGTACAAGATTCAAGTTATCTAACTTACTTTGGAGAGTATCTTCGCAGAGACAATAGGTATGTCTCGCTACAGCTGCTAGATGTGGAGTGACGGCAACAACAAACTCAATATTCAGAAAGCATTACTACTCGCAGCATGACAGTACAAGATTCAAGTCATCTAACTTACTTTGGAGAGTATCTTCGCAGAGACAATAGGTATGACTCGCTACAGCTGCTAGATGTGGAGTGACGGCAACAACAAACTCAATATTCAGAAAGCATTACTACTCGCAGCATGACAGTACAAGATTCAAGTCATCTAACTTACTTTGGAGAGTATCTTCGCAGAGACAATAGGTATGTCTCGCTACAGCTGCTAGATGTGGAGTGACGGCAACAACAAACTCAATATTCAGAAAGCATTACTCCTCGCAGCATGACAGTACAAGATTCAAGTTATCTAACTTACTTTGGAGAGTATCTTCGCAGAGACAATAGGTATGACTCGCTACAGCTGCTAGATGTGGAGTGACGGCAACAACAAACTCAATATTCAGAAAGCATTACTACTCGCAGCATGACAGTACAAGATTCAAGTTATCTAACTTACTTTGGAGAGTATCTTCCGAACAAAAGAGAGCTTTCTTCAGGACAACAGGTTCGCAAGCCCTATTTTGTGTACGTGATTAAACTTTCAAGTGATAAACAAAAGAAAAACACACATCAGGTTAATACCAAACTTTGCCTCAAAAGCACATGTCAATGTATGCATGTAGTTAGTAGGAAAGCTAAAAAAGAATAGAATAGTACCCTTGACTCCCATTAATAAGCAAGGAACACCAGTTGATTTTTACTTTCTCTACACGTACTTTGTACATAGTGTATAGAGAAGGTATTGTAATGCACCCAAAAAGTCGATACCGAGATTTCACCGGAAATACATGTTTTGAAACCCCTTGAATTAAAACTTATTTTTTAGAAACATGTCCTTGTGTGTGTCTATCTGTCTGTGTGTATATGTGTGTGTGTGTCTGTGGGCAGCATAGCTCAAAAACTAAAAGACCGTTAAAAAGCATGGTGTTTAACTTGGTATTTAGGTATTTAGGTTTGGCTTCTTGTAAGGATGTAACACGATGTTTTTCAAGAAAATATCCCACCCCCAACTACCCTTTACATGGACTTTTTTCGAAAATTTTCATTTTCTCAAACAATTTTCATGAAAATATATTAGAGATATTTACACGACAAATAAAATGCATATCTTGAATTTTCTGGGAATAGCCTCTAAAGACTACTTTATTTTGGATGAATTTTACGGAATTTTGCATAACTGCTAAACCGTAAGAGATGGACAAAAACTTACCACCCAGAACATGTAAAGTACATTAAAACACACAATTTATGTTATATATATATTTTTTTTTTTTTTTTTTTTTTTTTTTTTTTTTTTTTGGAGTTGATCGATTTTAAGATACTCCTTGTTTTTAGTTTCAGCTTTGAAAAAATTATACTTTTCTCATACAGGAATTTGTCATCTCGTGTCCATACAAACAAAGGAACTTCATTCACATAGCAACCAGGCTATCACTTTATCCTATGGTACTCCCTTATTTCGCGTACAAGGAAACAAGTAATAAGACTATTTCTGTTATTTTTTCTCGATTAGCATGAAATAAATAGAAGTAGGAGCTTTTTAGCCATAATCTGTTGCAGATATATAGAGAAAGTCATGTGAATGGAACACATCAGACTTTTTTTTTAATTTAATATGGTGTATAGGGCATTTTGATCTTCCAATTTTTATGGTCTGAATAACAATGAGTAAAGCACATCATATTTCTTTGTAATTTATTCCGTCCTTGCATTTTAACGATTACACACACACATATATATGAATGGAATTAAAGCATTGCTGCTATAGAGAGGTAGCTGTGTTAGGCCACAGTGCCCATCCCTCCTTGTTGTGGCACATCGCTCGTTTAATGAATATTCGTTTGATCTGTAAGTAGTCATCAGTCTCGAGGTAATTCTTAAGTCGCTCTAGTTCTACAGGACTGCAAAAGAGTGATCTAAACCAGTTAGACTCTCGGTGTTTCCGTTCTCTCTTGATGATTCATCGTTCGCCTTCGTGCTTTCTTTCTGGTGCCCCTGTATCGCCTGGCGAGCACACCAGGAACTTGTGTTTCAACCCCCGGCTTGCCCCGTGCTCTGATATCAGAGACGGGCTTCTAACAGCAGTGGTGGTTTTCTCGTTTCTTACACAGTGTGCCGAATGTTTTGTTTTATAATGTCGAGAACAGAAGGCAATCCCACAAACGCACCATTGACTCCTACGTTTATGCTTGCTGGGAAGAATTTATAGAAAGTGATATACTTTGATTGTGTTTTGTAATGCTTCAGTTATTAAGCATTTTGTAGTGAACTGTATCAGAAGCCAATTAATTAACAAGTGGGCTTTTCATTTTCAATATTATATATGTCAGTGTTTTTCAAATTGTGTTGCTGAGATGTCTGCTTATATCCACTGCTATAAATGTGAACCTTTTTTATTACAAATTAACTTTCACACTGATAACTTTGCAATAAGTTTGCAGTGCCATTTACCAAGTTAAAGCGCTTTCTTTACTACGTTAATACTATAACAGTTGGTATGGTTCTTGCATTTATGTTATGACTGGCAAACCTATGAACAATATCGATGTTTATATCAGAAATATAAGTAAATACAAATGAGAGGTGTTATGATTTAGGAATTATTCCACCTATCGTTACCCTACAATACATATATTGACTACGCACAGTGGATTATGCACGCTGATTAACAACACCTAAGAACGAGATGCACAAATTAACATATCAAAAATTTGTCGGAAACGACTGAAAGTGCGGAAGCATGTTGCCAGAGGTCTCTCATATGTACACAAAAAGCAGGACGTCACATGGTGAGTATAGCGGGATTATAGCACCAAATGGGTCTGATCGCGCAACATGGGGTAGTTGAGTAAACAGGACAAGACAGTGTGGGGCAATCAGCGACCTATTACCGTGGTGTTCTTTACAACATGGCCCGTAGATAGCATTTGGATAACTTCACACTGCGAAAAACAATTGGGAATTTGACAAGGACGAAGTGTGCGGATAGCCCAGGAGTTTGGTACTGATCAAAGCATGGGGAATCTTCCAAACTACATGCATCGCTGTCCCAAGAAAGTGATCAACCACAGTCAAATACAGCAGCACATAACCGCTACTTTGTGCAGTAGGCTAACAGCAGGTGCAATTGCAACCTCATTTAAGAGGACTGCTAGGTACGCAATCTCACACTATATGGTATTATGTGTTCAATTGACGCCCTCACATCGGCGGCACCGTTTGCGATGGTCCAAGAATTGAACTGACAGAGTGGCATGCTCTTCTCGGATGAGAGCAGATTCAGTCGGAGTAATACCCTCATCTGACTAGAGGTGTAACTCACCCAGGAGCATCCTTGAACATGATCGTTTTGTTGGTCCAGGTATTATGGTCTGGGGAGGCATAATGTTGCATAGGTGCACCGACCTCCAGATCTTTTAACACGGTACGCTCACCGGGTGTTCGTTGTTGTAATACTCTATTCCTTCCTCATGTGCTTCTTTTCAAAATTGCCGTCGGACCTGACTCCATTTTTAAGGATGACGATGCGCAACCGCATTGAACACCTCAGGTGGAGGATGTCTTGCGACGAGAGGATTTTCGGTGAAAGGACTGGCCTGATTTAAATGTCATTGAATACACGTGTGAAACTTAGGGGAGACGCATTGCAGCACGTCCACAGACACACCATCCAACATTTGCCCAAAGTGCTGGTGGAGTAATGGAACGACGTACCGCAAGAAGCCCTTACCAACCTTGTGGCCAGCATGGTCTCGTGATCATACATACTTTTACACCGTGTTCTTATTTTTGTAAATATAGAGGACCATCATTTGACGCAGTGGCTTTTAGGGTAGCCCATTTTATATCAACAAAAGGGTCGTTTCTGTTCTTATCATTGCAAATTTCGTTTAGTTTACTACTATAGCATATTGTAATACTTCTCTCTATGTATGATTCAGGTTTCATCCTCTTATGTTACTTCACAACATGCGAATTTTACTTTACAGAAACTGTTGCATACCGCCACTGCAATGAATGATTATCCGCGCTATAGAAGGTAGATGATTCAATGCGAGCAACGAGCAAGGTTGCTCTCTACGGTTTACTCAAAGAGAAACTTGCTGCCTACACTTGACCGACAAGCATTGAACTGTAATATACATAGTTTGGCATTCTTGGCATAAAATAGCATAATTAATATTCTGTACCTATTATACTGGAAAGCGGTTCGCTCTCCCGGGTGAACCATATTTTTGCCGATGTTGTTTCCTTGTGTATTTAATGGCGCATAGCATTTTCAAATTTTGTAGTGGTACTTGACGTTGTGTGTATAATGTGCAGCTGTTAAACCGTTGTTAAACCGTTGTTAAACCATTGTTAAACCGTCGTAGTATGTATATTTAATCTGTCCTCGGCTATTGGTCTCAGTCGTTAAAATATTGTTGAGCACTGACTCACTCGAGCTGGGATACAAATATGGAACACAAGGACATTTTAGTAAATAAAATCACTGTTATTTCCTGCTTCAATATCCAGTCACTCATTACGATTACTACAGATAATAATTAATTATGGCACTAGCCTACATACAAGTTATGTTCTATTATAGTTGCTAGCTTTCAATACTATTTACTTGACTATCAAACACTTGCACGATTAACGCGGAACATGACTGTTGGGTTATAGAACAGCGTAAGTCGTCCACGTTAGATTTTCCCCATTGGTCAGCTTCTAACGTTCCGAGTAACGTGAGGCTAGCAGCAAATGAAGAACACCCTGGCTATGTATTAAAGGTGTATTGCCCATCGCTTGGACACAGTATCTTATTGCTATAAAATGCCTACACATGGTACTTATATAAAATACATTTTAGTCTCTGTTATTTCGTCAATAATATTTATGATGTGGTTAGTTCTGGATTAGTTTGACCAATACACGCAACTTTTGAATTTTCTGCATCTTAGATGCATCTATCATGTTTTCTTACCTTTCTTACTCCTACAATAGCTGAGCTTAGCGCTGCGCAGCTGTTATAATCAAAGTGCGTCACAAGCAGACTTCTTCTCGACTTATAGAACATATCTTGATTCTCGCCAGGCGCTTCTTGCACGAGCAGGGACATCAAATATTGAAAGACGTTACCTGGCAACAACACGTTCTTAACGGCTTTCTTTCTCTATCTCGCTGTTTCTTGACAGCAAACAACTCTGTTATACGCTCACAGAATAATACCACATTTAAAAGGGAATGCGAACACTAGACCCACCTCTGTAGCATACTTCTCATTCATCAAGTTCTATTCTCGGTTAGAGTGAGTTATCAGAATTAGCTTTTTTCCGGAGTTTCCCTTATCCTGAGAAAACGAACGTCGTGTAATTCTATACCCATTTGAGCATCGATTCTCCCATTTTACTCATCCATCGTCCGATATGTCCCATCAAGTTAAGGATGTTATAAGGCTATACAACCCTTCCTAAATTCATGTTTACTGGGATTAATTTACGTTTGTCAGATACTGCAAAAACAGCAACTATTCCAAACCACTTTACAAATGTCAGAACTACATAGTAGAGAGAGACAAATATGATTGCTCTGCTATTTTCAATATGCTTTCAATTAATGGTGTTACACTTCTCTCAAAATTGCACCAAACTGATCTAGAAAATTCAATACCGAAATTTCACCAGAAATATATGATTTAGGGTACCTTGAAAATAAAATAAACAAGTGAAACAGAATTTTTAGAATGGTCCGTGCGAGTGTGCGATTGTGTGTTTGCGGTGGGAGAGGGAGGGGATGGGCAGCATAGCTCAAAAACGAAGAGTGTGTGATTGTGTGTTTGCGGAGGGAGAGGGAGGGGATGGGCAGCATAGCTCAAAAACGAAGAGTGTGCATGTGTGTTTGCGGTGGGAGAGGGAGGGGATGGGCAGCATAGCTCAAAAACGAAGAGTGTGCGATTGTGTGCATACGTGTGCATGTGTGTTTGCGGTGGGAGAGGGAGGGGATGGGCAACATAGCTCAAAAACGAAGAGTGTGCGATTGTGTGTTTGCGGTGGGAGAGGGAGGGGATGGGCAGCATAGCTCAAAAACGAAGAGTGTGTGATTGTGTGTTTGCGGTGGGAGAGGGAGGGGATGGGCAGCATAGCTCAAAAACGAAGAGTGTACGATTGTGTGTTTGCGGTGGGAGAGGGAGGGGATGGGCAGCATAGCTCAAAAACGAAGAGTGTACGATTGTGTGTTTGCGGTGGGAGAGGGAGGGGGTGGGCAGCATAGCTCAAAAACGAAGAGTGTACGATTGTGTGTTTGCGGCGGGAGAGGGAGGGGATGGGCAGCATAGCTCAAAAACGAAGAGTGTGCTAAATACCAAACTTGATATTAAAGTTCAGTACCTTCCAATACTGTATATTTTTTGAAAAACCTCCCTTCCCCAACTATATTTTATACGGAACTTTCTCAAAATTGTTGACTATCTCAAAAATGACTACAATAATTTTTATTAAAATATCATACGTTTAAGACATTTTCATGGCAAACAAAATGCATATCTTGAATTTTGTCTGGGAACAGCCTGTGAAAATCTCTTCGCTGAGGGTGACTTGTCAAACCGTAAGATACACCTAGACAACACTTACTACACTAAACATTTAGATTTCATTAAAACGCACAACTTATGTCATATACATTTTGTTGAAGAGCTGATCGTTTCCAAGATATTTTTTTATTGGTTTTAGTTTTAAATTACTTAAACTTTTCTCAACGAAAAGTTATATTTCCATTCAACTTTCCTTTCTTTTACTGCTGTCCTTGCAAAGAGAACCGAATATCAACGTAGAGAACACCTTTTAAAGATTTGACTATCGCTTTAGCCTCGTGTATCCCCTTCACTAACAATTCTGGTAATGGTTATCTCGCGTAGCGAACACCTTTTAAAGATTTGACTATCGCTTTAGCCTCGTGTATCCCCTTCACTAGCAATTCTGGTAATGATTATCTCGCGTAGCGAACACCTTTTAAAGATTTGACTACCGCTTTAGCCTCGTGTATCCCCTTCACTAACAATTCTGGTAATGGTTATCTCGCGTAGAGAACACCTTTTAAAGATTTGACTGTCGCTTTAGCCTCGTGTATCCCCTTCACTAACAATTCTGTTAATGGTTATCTCGATTAGCGTGATGAAGATAACCGAATATCAACGTAGCGAACACCTTTTAAAGATTTGACTACCGCTTTAGCCTCGTGTATCCCCTTCACTAACAATTCTGGCAATGGTTATCTCGATTAGCGTGATGAAGATAACCGAATATCAACGTAGCGAACACCTTTTAAAGATTTGACTACCGCTTTAGCCTCGTGTATCCCCTTCACTAACAATTCTGGTAATGGTTATATCGATTAGCGTGATGAAGATAACAGAATATCAACGTAGCGAACACCTTTTAAAGATTTGACTACCGCTTTAGCCTCGTGTATCCCCTTCACTAACAATTCTGGTAATGGTTATCTCGCGTAGAGAACACCTTTTAAAGATTTGACTGTCGCTTTAGCCTCGTGTATCCCCTTCACTAACAATTCTGTTAATGGTTATCTCGCGTAGAGAACACCTTTTAAAGATTTGACTATCGCTTTAGCCTCGTGTATCCCCTTCACTAACAATTCTGTTAATGGTTATCTCGCGTAGAGAACACCTTTTAAAGATTTGACTGTCGCTTTAGCCTCGTGTATCCCCTTCACTAACAGTTCTGTTAATGGTTATCTCGCGTAGAGAACACCTTTTAAAGATTTGACTGTCGCTTTAGCCTCGTGTATCCCCTTCACTAACAATTCTGTTAATGGTTATCTCGCGTAGAGAACACCTTTTAAAGATTTGACTGTCGCTTTAGCCTCGTGTATCCCCTTCACTAACAATTCTGGTAATGGTTATCTCGCGTAGAGAACACCTTTTAAAGATTTGACTGTCGCTTTAGCCTCGTGTATCCCCTTCACTAACAGTTCTGTTAATGGTTATCTCGCGTAGAGAACACCTTTTAAAGATTTGACTGTCGCTTTAGCCTCGTGTATCCCCTTCACTAACAATTCTGTTAATGGTTATCTCGCGTAGAGAACACCTTTTAAAGATTTGACTGTCGCTTTAGCCTCGTGTATCCCCTTCACTAACAATTCTGGTAATGGTTATCTCGCGTAGAGAACACCTTTTAAAGATTTGCCTGTCGCTTTAGCCTCGTGTATCCCCTTCACTAACAATTCTGGTAATGGTTATCTCGATTAGCGTGATGAAGATAACAGAATATCTCGATTAGCGTGATGAAGATAACAGAATACACTTTCGTAAGAATAGTTTGTTTATGGAACACCAGAGAAAGTCATGTGAACGGAGCGAGCAGGTCACATCTTTTCACAATAGGTGTATTAATACGAATGTTTTTAAGGAACATTTCAAATTGATGTTTTAATGGATTTTAATCTGACGGATGAGAAATAAAGTAAAGTGAATATAGTCTTTAAGTTAATTCAGTTCTTATTTTAGTCTTTAAGTTTTTACTTAACTTTTTCATTAACACAGTTTTTACGACCTTACACTCAGGATCTACTTTGTTTGGGTGGTAATACTGTTTTAGTGTACTATGGGATTAGTTTTTAACCCTTTTTATCAACTGTTTAGAATAGTTTTCCCATTTTTACTCGATAGTTTTCAATTTCCATTTTATTTGTAATTTTAACTGATATTTTATCTCAGATTCCTGTTTTCATGATTTTAAATCTAGACTCCTGCCACTTTTAGTTATTTTTAAGGGCTTATAACCCAGCAGTTGAGCGCCCTAATTCTCTCCATCATCATCATCATCATCATCATCATCTGCGGTGACTTCCATATATATTTAAATCACGTGGTGGTGAGGGACTTCACGTATTACTCAAAATCCCCTACTTTAAAACTGTATATAAAGTATTTGTTCTAACATTATAGAAGAAATAAAGCCGGAATAAGCAACATGTCATATGTTTTTACATTATTTGTTCTTTTTGTATATTAAATGTCTCACTTTAATCTCAGTATCGGATTGTTTACGTTTTAACGGATCTGAATAACGTTGGTGTATATGCGCGCGTTGTGTGTATACAGGGTGTTAATGAATTATAGCTAAATATTTTCACAGGATATGTAGATTACTTCAATAAGTAATTTGAAATAGGAGAGTTATGGCCCGTTATTGAAATTTCCAAGTAACGGCTATAAGTTTCTGAAGTGTCAGTACACCACATTTCTCGGCACTTCGTCTGGAATGAAAAAGGTAATAAATAATAAAAAGCATTTACTCTATAAAAGGAATCGATCTCATAACCTTTGGGATAGCAGCTTCCCCCGTTACGCATTAAGTCACCAGAGCAGTTGAAAAGTTCACCTCCAGAGTAGGCTACATAACTCAAAGAACGAAGTTAATGAATGCTCAGTGTCGCACGGTCAAGTGATTAGTTCGAGATTTTACAGATATTTGCGACATTAAATCTTGATAACGCTAGTGACGAGCTGCTAAGATCGATGTTTCTATACTCGGGCAGCAGTTTTAAAGACATTCTTAGCCATTTTTTCAACCTGCTTTGCTTTAACACGAACTTTTCAGCTCCTGATACCCACACGTTTAACGCTATATAGCTGCGTTATGTTTATCCGGGGACCATGCATCGCCGATTTCAAATTACTTATATCAGTCACGTGCACAATCTCGCAAATTATTTCGGTGTACTTCATTAACACCCTGTATGTGTGTGAGAGGGAGTGATTGGGGGAGATCAGAGAGTTTGTGTGATTCTTAAAAACCTAATGCCCAATAAATATGTTTCTTAAGCTTGTACAACTAAAAAAACGAGGTGAAATTTTTCAAAAACTATTCCATATAATGAAATTGTCCTTTATGTAAAATGTTATGCTTATGTTTAGTCTCCTTATATGGGTTTAATGCCTTAATTACGATATTATTCAAGATAATCTATGTACATGATGAATAAAACGGAAATGTTTATTTTATGAAAAGAGCCTGTGAAGTCCACTTTATTTTATACGAGGTTTTTTTGGAATCAAAGCTGCAGAGATAGACAACAACCTATTACATAGAATAGATAAAGATGTTTCTTTTTAATTGTTTCATTTATATAGCCCCCTTTGACATCTAAGGTCATACCGGGAGCTTTGCACTTAAAACAACTCGTCTGTCAAACACACACTCATTCACTCTCGCATACACACTTTCAGACTCTGTGGGGGATAGGGAATAATTCTGACTAAAGAAAAACTTCTACCAGGTAGTACAAGTTTGCAGATATCCCCTGGTGCGTTGAAAGAGTTGCAGAACTCAACGGAGTTATTTCAAGTTAAAACCGGTTTGGTCTAGGCAACCTTACTTTTACCTCCCAGTGAGCACGACCCGCTCACCATCTCAGCTGGGGGGGTTTAAATTTAAATAGCACCATTTAGTTCACAGTGTGCTGCAATTGATCCCTAGGCCACAGAGTCGATATGATCCTGACAGCTGACAGTGTCATTAACAATTTTAGTTGCATCGAAACAATGTGAGAAAATTATACTGCGAAACTTTTGCGAAAGCGCGAATTATGGACGACTGTTCTAATCAGTTATTTGTTAAACAATAAAGAGACATTAAGTACAACTGCCCATTTGATAATAGTAAAATATAGCAAAGCGTAAAGCAACAACAAGGAATATCTTGGAAATGTTTCACTCAAAACTGTTTATTTGACATAAATGTTGTGTGTTAACGAGGGCTATCAATTTTGTGCAATAAGATTTAGTCTATCTAGTTCGGTTGTGCTCAAGTCACCCAGAATAACAAAGGCTATTACAGAAAATTCAAGACCGGGTCAATAATTATGTCCACTGGTGAAACACTTTTCAGAAAGGCACATGGCCTGTACGTTGAGAATTAGAAAACTTCATGATAAATATATTCATTCTCCGTGGCCGTGTGGTTTAGAATTCTCATATGCGTGCAGTCGAGTATTCCTACTGCAGTAGAGAAGTTGTACATATGTTGCCAGTTGGTCTTAGCTGTTTTGATTCCATCAATACTTGAAGGAAATATAATCAACACAACAGCCTTTTTTGTAATCTTTCTTGTTAAATTGCTATTGTTCTTGAAACACTACTTTGGTGGACTCCTATTTCTTACTCAATACCATACTGAAATCCAGGATCTGCCAGATACCTTAAAAGACCCTCATTTGTTGATCAAAATTTAGCTCTCCTTCTTGTCTTTCGTCAGTTACCAATAAAGTAATCATTTAACCACTCCACATCCTGCTTATCGAATCGATAACATAGTTGCTGATTGAGAATTGCTAAGCTCTATTTCTTTGAAGTCCTCTTGTCCAACTTTGAGTGAATACAACCATGTTACTTTATTATAAACATTTACCAAACAGCAGAAGTCAGGAAAAGGCAGGCTATGAATTTGCTTAATGTTACTTTCGAAGCCAATTCTTTATGCATAAAAATAATAGGGTGAATACTATGCTTTTCATCCTTGCTGGTCGTAATATTTCCTTCCAAAACCGTAGGAAAAGAATTTTCATTTCATTCATACGGCCCTTGCAAAACTTGTGCTGTCCTGAGATTCCCAAAAACACCCACACTGACTTTTGGGGGGGGGGGTTTATGGAGTCCTCAAAGCGGGTATTTCCCGTGACATATAGGTATTGAGTTTTCGGGTATAATGCAATACGATATCTATATAATGTAGAAGGGCTGATATAAACGATAGTAATTGGAGAGAGTCATAAAGGTTATCACATATTATTTGTGCTCTCTCTACATGTATATAGAAAAAGCATTGCATTCCACCCAAAACTTCGATACCAAGGTTGCACCTAAAATACCGTTTTAGATTCCCTGTGTCCAAAAAAAGTCACTTTTCAAAAAAGGTCCGTATGTGTGTCCGCGTGTCTGTGAACACAATCATCCAAAACGAAAAGTCGGTAAAATACCAAATTTGGTATTTATATTTT
Source organism: Hymenopus coronatus (assembly GCA_030762935.1). Taxonomy (NCBI): domain Eukaryota; kingdom Metazoa; phylum Arthropoda; class Insecta; order Mantodea; family Hymenopodidae; genus Hymenopus; species Hymenopus coronatus. The sequence continues at coordinate 97,019,338 of CM060891.1, read as the reverse complement.
GTATCTTCCAACGATGCGATACAAAGATTTTGAACAAAATCCTCCCCACTCCAAACTACCCTTTTAGTGGAAAAAATTTGGATTTTCTTAAAAATGACTAAAATTTTGATTAAAATATCGTATAAAGATATTTACATGACAAATAGAATATATTCCTGAGTTTTTTGGAAATCTTCTGAACACCTCTTATTCTGGATGACTTTGTTGAATTTTGCATAACTGGTATACCGTAAGAGAGAGACAGAGAGAGAGAGAGACAATACTTAGTACGCAAAAAATGTAGACACACAATTTATGTGATATACTTTTTTTTTTTTTTTGTGGAGTTGACCATTTTTGAGATACCCCTTGTTATTGGTTTTGGTTTTAAAATACCTAACACTTTTCAGATAGGGTATTCGTCAACTCCTGGTCATACAAAATAAAACAACAAATAAACGAATATCATCAGCTTGACCAGCTCTTCAGTCTAGGGTATTCCCTTATTCCTCTTCTACTTACAAGAAAGCAAGTAGTTAGGCCATTTCTACTAACTGTGTTCTTTATTAGCTTTTTAACAGTGATTTCTTACAGAGACGTAAAGAAAGTCACGAGAAAGTGAGATTTGTTTAAGTGCGGACGAATACTCTCCTGAGTCACTGTTCTTGTGAAGTGCTGCATGTAATTAGTTTCATATTATATTCAACAAACTACATATTTACTGAAGTACTTTTACTACCATTTGAGTATACACAATTGAAGTCCTGCGGCTTTCCACGAAATGAGAAATTTAAACACCATTATTAATTCCACAGCTGTTCTAAAACCTTGGCTGAAAAGGATTCTTATTCCAATTGCGGTAAACATTATAAACGTTAGTCGAAATTATTTCAATACAAAATTTTGCAGCTACACAGAACCAAAAGTGTGGTTCGGAAAAGCCAAATGTTTACAGAATTATGATGCTGTGCATTCACGTGACTTTCTCGACTCACTCTTCTACAAAGTATTCAAGTTGATTGTACATTTTAATAAAACCTATTGGTAAAATATTTAAACTTAATTTCTTTTCTAGACTTTCATATAAGTTTATAGAATAATTAACATTAAGATAGTAAATTAATAAAAAGATAAATTAAAAAAAAATCTTATGTGTTCCATTCAGATAATTTTCTCTACATCTCTGCAACAAATTATTGTTAAAATGCTTATGCTTCTAATTACTTCATGCTAATCGAGAAAAAATTAGCAAACATAGTCTTATTACTTACTTCCTTGTAAGCACAAGCGAAATAAGGGAGTAGCATGGGTTAAAGTGATAGTCAAAAGCTGGTTGCTATGTGACTAAAGTTCCTTTGTTTGTATGGACAGTAGTTGACAAATTCCTGTATGAGAAAAGTATAAATCTTTTGAAGCTGAAACCAAAGAGAAGGAATAACTAAAAAAACGATCAACTGCACGAAAAAAATGTATATAACATAGATTATGTGTTTTAACGTTCTCTGCATTTCTGTTTGGCAAATTTTTGTCCATCTCTTACGGTTTTGCAGTTGAGCAAAACTTCGTAAAATTCATCCTGAGTAGAGTAGTCTTCAGAGGCTATTCCAAGAAAATTCAAGATATAAATTTTAATATACGAAATCTTAATCAAAATAATCATTTTTTGTATGGCAAATTTTTGTCCATCTCTTACAGTTTTGCAGTTGTGCAAAATTCCGTAAAAGTCATCCTGAGTGAAGTAGTCTTCAGAGGCTATTCCCAAAAAATTCAAGATATAAATTTTATATGTCAGATAAATATCTTTAAGATTCGAAATTTTAATCAAAATGATTAGAGCCATTTTTAAGAAAATCAAAATTTCCAAAAAAAGTTGCATGTAAACGGTAGTTTGGAGTGGGGGGATTTTTCTCAAAATCTACGTGTCGCATCCCTGGAAGATACTAAACTTAAATACCAACTTTGGTATTTTACCGAATTTTCGTTTTTGAGCTTTCGTGTTCACAGACACACAGACACACTGACACACGGACACACAGATATACACGGATCTTTTTCTGAAAACCTTTTTTTGGTTACACGGGACCCTAAAGCATATATTTCCTGTGAAATTTCGGTATCGAATTTTTGGGTGGAGTGCAATACCTTTTCTATACACTATGTATATAGTAGGTGTAGAGAAAGTAATAATAGTTAATAAAAGTTTGTTGGAGTAAAAACTTCATTTGAAGCTAATTTTATTAGAATTATAAATAGAAGTAATAACTAATAAAAATTAATTTGTCTACCTATAATTAACAGGGATAAACTTTTATTATACATTTAATTGCAAGAAGGCCCGTTAGGCTAAAAGGATAACTTTCCGAAAAACTGATGCAGTTGCAACTATTTCGTATCCCTTATAACGAGTGTAAGAGGTACGTTAGAAGGTTTGATGGTTGTCGCATGTTAGCATGCGATCATATCGAGGCTATATTCGCGCCATGAGAAGCTCATTCATGTGTTTAATAAAGAAAGGTACCGGACGTCGCCTTTAAACCCTTGTAGTAGTAAATGCCCTGGATTATTCAGGTAGAGTGTTATCTCTCTCTCTCTCTCGCATGCACATAATTGGTAGCAATATATCCTTGCTCCGAATGAGAGGAACGTTGGAAAAGCGCTGTTTGCAGGGCGCTATCCTACACGAACACAATGGACTGCTAATAATGCAGCCAGATATATATGTGATGAGGAGAGAAAGCTTGTAGGTTTCTGTTGTTTTGGATGCCAATCTGATGATTAAATGCGAAACTATAGCCCAGTAAACCCTGAAATTTCTCATTACGACGTCGTTGTAAGAGCACAGATGCTCTACTTAAACTGCTTCGATACAATTCGTCTCCAAGAATATAGTAAGTCCGGGTGATACATACGCACCTTACTAGATATCTCAGTGTTTCAATCATTCTTCTTCTTCTTCTTCTTCTTCTTCTTCTTCTTCTTCTTCTTCTTCATGGAGTAGGAGACTCTCCTGTTCCATCCTCTACTTTCCACTTTGCTCTTGGTTGACCGGCATCTCTTCTCCCTTGTGGCCTGTTTCGGTAGTCGTTCCTTGTTCATTCTTCTTAGATGGTTTAAGCAACGAATTCTGTATTCCTTTATTTTATCTATAATTGAGAACAGGTTTAATTCATTCCTTATATCATTATTTCTATATTTAACTAGTTTTGTGCATTCTTTTATTTTTCTGAGAAACTTAATTTCCATTGACTGCATTCTATTGATATTATTTTTGTTTTCTTTTCTTCAAGGTCCATTCTTCGGTACAAGCATTGTATTATAGATTTTTATTTGCGCGTCTTTCCTTGTTTTCTTCTTTAAGTTCTTGGCAATTGTGCCACATATAGCCTGGAAGCATTATGTTATAATATTCACAGCCTTATTATAATCATATGTGATATAGCAACCTAGGTATTTAAAATGGCTTATTTGTTCTAAAACGGTATTCTGCTTCTTCTGATTATTATTATACTTATTATTATTATTATTATTATTATTATAATTATTATTATTAGTAGTAGTAGTAATAGTAGTAGTAGTAGTAGTAGTAGTAGTAGTAGTAGTAGTAGTAGTAGTAGTAGTAGTAGTAGTAGTAGTAGTAGTATATTAATAATGTTTGGGTATGTAATGTTGGAGAATAACTTCACTTTATTGTCACTCAATCATCATTGTGAGAGTTGAAGCAGCAACCTAAGTGATTTTCTGTTGAGATATTAGCCGAGACAGATTGTCAGAAGAGATGATGAGGATAATACGATATTAGTTTAAAGAACGGCATGATGTACCTCTGAACAATACTTTCCTAGGAAAGAAAGGCATTTATGTCGTGAAGTGGGAAAAATTGATCGAGTAGTAAAATAAATAAGAAATGACGAATATTTGTACTGTATTTTAAGTGTCAAATGAGCACTTCCCCCTAAAATGTATTTAAAAACATACTGTAAGTTTTATATTGCACGATCGATTCTTCTTGATTACACGAAGGAGCTCCTACCGATGACTTCTATTAATGAATTCTGTGATGCAGATATGAACAAGCGCCTTAGGCATGTCGGTCTTCTTGCAATACTCGGAACGGAGTCCAAGGTTGAGCTCTAGATACCAAACATCACATCATGCGAAAGAGGAATGTTGGTGATCTTTGATACGAGACTTTTCCCAGATGCTGACTAACCATTTAGTTCTGATGACTCGTTACCAAGATCAAAGTTGCCCTCGTCAATTGAACAAGCAATACGCGATGTCTTCGGTAACAATACGCCTGCAGTTTTAGAAAAATGACACAAAGATGTATATAGGATTGTGTGTCCAACATAAAGAGCGCGAATATGCACAAGTTGCCGAGGTTCATTACTAATTTCAGTGGCAGTTTTTATTAAACTCAATAAATCAGCGAATACCTGTAAACGGGCACACCGGATACTCTAAATAAAAAACACTACTTTCAATCTAATGTTTTCAACTCTCTAAACCAAAGTCATGTATCGATCGCATGACATAGTCCTTGCTGTACGTCAGGTGAAAAACCGGACATCTTTGTTCGCTGGATATTTTATTTTTACATTGATGAAAAAAGTACGACAAACTGCCTTAAAGCGTAGTTAATGTAGGTATTCAGATATGATTTCAGTAAGTTTTATACTGAAATGAGGTAAAAATAAGATGAAATAAATAAAATCAAACAAACAGTAGTATTAGTATTCTCCTCAGGACAAAGGGAGTTACTCATCAACCGATTTACGTGTTAAAGTAGCATATATAAAATCCTATGCATTGTTCAAAATAGCTTTTAATCAGGCTTTGGTTATTTTGCAAAGAAAACAAACCTGTTCTGCTACATTTTTAATGTTCTAAATTAATGTTAGAGAAAAAATGGAACAAATTCACTTACTTCTTTTTAACAACACTACATATTTTATTTCATTGGTATAAGTTATTCAATTATCTTCTACAATTTAGATGGGATTTTGAGCTGCTCTTTTGGTTTACGTCTCCAAAATCTGAACGGCTTCTGTTAGCGCACTTAAATTGTTAGTTCTAAATGCTTATCTGTATGCTTAACTAGTTTTTCTTGTCTTAGTTTCATATAATACTGTGCATATTTTTATACTGAATGTATCGTTTTGGCATTAACTCTTCCAAAATAAATATTTTAGCAGTTGTGAAGGATGTTATAACCTAATATTAATTGATCTGATGCATTTAATGGAAACATATAATGATATAATCTTGTTCTTTCGTTTTATAGCAAACCACTTGGTATATAATTTATAGCGTGTCATTACGGCTACAAGCCCAGTACTTGACTTCAGCGGCTGTATGCCCAATCTCAGCTGTAGCGCTAGTGCTATTCCGATATCCATAGAGCACCTCCATGAAATCCTTATCCTTGGAATTGCGCATGCCTAGATATATCTGACGAACACAATGCAAGCGTGGGCATTCACTTCAGTCTTCCAGGAGGAACTTAAGAGCAACGTCTAGCACACCACCATAGGGCTGTCCGTTTCGGGTAGGTCTGGTGCGGGCACATTTTGGCTTGTCTAAATTACTTTTCTGTTTTTGTTTTTTTTTGTTTTTTTTTAACCTTTCTTTTGCATCATGCATTTAATTTGGCTAAATTTTTAATCTTGCTCGGAACCAGAGAAACAAAAATTCTGTTAATCGGCCAGAAACAGCTATATGGCAAAGTAAATTTCAATTTGTAATTCTGCACAAGCATTTATTATTCAAAACTGTTGCTGTCTTGAGTCGTTACAAGTGTGGAAATTAACACTCTGTATTTTAATTATTAATATTGTGTTTCTTTATTAATAAATGTGTTGAAATTGGGTTTGTCTTAATTTAACAAATTTCACCGATTACATGCATTTTATGGCTGTGTAGATCCCTCCTTTGGGTCTTCTTTGTATTTTGTATCTTCTACAGTTAAAATTATTTCAGCAGTCTTAGCGTAACAAATTAAATAATATATGTGATAATTAGAACAATATAAGGAAGATCGTCCCGCAGTTGTTACAAGGACGGACAATGGAATCAGTTGTAAGCATGTGACTGTTTGATGCAAACCGAGTGAAGATTACTTCGTGTTGAAGTTTAGTGCAATAGGTAAGCTGTATCTTACCTTATTTTTGTCACAGGAATCTCTACCAGGCAGGACATTCTAAAATTTAACTCAGAATGCAGTCTGAACAGCTTAAGAGAAAGGTTGCCTATCAACACAAGTGAAAACTTTAATCAGAAGAAGTCAATAAGATGCAGGAGTTGGGAGCGTTTTGATTGTCCGTTAGAAGCTAAAGCAGTGGTTATATTTCCTTCTATACACCTGATATTTGTAATGCATTAACATTTGTGATCATGTTATAAGACGAAATTGTTAGCTCTTTGTAACTATTTAGTTTGCTCCATGTTTGTACCGAGTGTTTGGGTCTAGATACAGATACTTTGATAAAATATCGTACCAGAATATGTATTCATTTGTTGAGGATAATCAGTATGAAAAATTATACCTTGATAGGTTAGTTTAGTGATAGGGCTGCTATCTTAATGCCTCAGGACTGCCAACCTAGTTTATTACCCCAAACGGAAGGGGTACCTCCTCCGCCAACTGAGCCGTACTGAAAGACTCATTCTTAGCCTAAATTGTCGCTGGGTCTTCACCGTAACCCTGGCAGGGCCCTTCATATTTGATTCTCTGGAGAGTGACACACATATATTTTATTCGCAGATGACCAGATAAATATGCATGGTAGTAAAAATAAATTATAAAAAGCCCTGAACAAATTAAACAAAATATGTGGAGCATATAATTTAAAAATATAATGGCAAAGGATAGAAGTAATGGTTTTCAGAGGAACACATCCAGTTAGTAATAATAACAATAATAATAATAATAATACGAAGAAGAAGAAAAAGTAGAAGAATACCGTTTTAGAACAACTGAGCCATTTTAAATGCCTAGGTTGCAATATCACTTATGTGAATGTTATAACACAAAGCTTCCAGGCTATATGTGGCACAATTGCCAAGAACTTAAAGAAGAAAACAAGTGAGCCATTTTAGGTTGCGATATCACTTATGATTATAATAAGGCTGTGAATATTATAACATAATGCTTCCAGGCTATATGTGGCACAATAGCCAAGAACTTAAAGAAGAAAACAAGTGAGCCATTTTAGGTTGCGATATCACTTATGATTATAATAAGGCTGTGAATATTATAACATAATGCTTCCAGGCTATATGTGGCACAAGAACTTAAAGAAGAAAACAAGTGAGCCATTTTAGGTTGCGATATCACTTATGATTATAATAAGGCTGTGAATATTATAACATAATGCTTCCAGGCTATATGTGGCAACAATAGCCAAGAACTTAAAGAAGAAGACAAGTGAGCCATTTTTGGTTGCGATATCACTTATGTGAATGTTATAACACAAAGCTTCCAGGCTATATGTGGCACAAGAACTTAAAGAAGAAAACAAGTGAGCCATTTTAGATTACGATATCACTTATGATTGTAATAAGGCTGTGAATATTATAACATAATGCTTCCAGGCTATATGTGGCACAATTGCCAAGAACTTAAAGAAGAAGACAAGGAAAGAAGTGTAAATAAAAAAATCTATAATACAATGGTTGTACCGATTCTTCCATATGGAAGTGACGAATGGACCTTGTAGAAAAATAATATTAATAGAGAAATCAATGGGAGTTAAGTTTCTCAGAAGAATAAAAGAATGCACAAGATTAGATAAATATAGAGATAATGATATAGAGGGTGAATTAAACCTGAATTATAGATAAAATAAACCAATACAGCATTCGTTGCTCGAACCATCTAAGAAAAATGAACAAGGAACGACTACCGAAACAAGCCTCAAGGGAGAAGAGATATCGGTCGAACAAGAGCAAATTGAAATTTGAGGATGGTACAGGAGACTCCTACTCCATGAAGAAGAAGAAGAAGAAGAATGTGTATTCATTTAGTTGAGTTAGCTGTTTCCTGTCTTCGTCTAACAGTTTTCCCACAAATCCCAAAAAGCAGCTTGCTAACAATGACTCATGATTTTCAGTTTTTGTCTTTCTATGGGAAATTCCTCATTTCTCGAATTCTTGAATGACCAATGGTCTGATTGACAATGATCATATTCACTAACGTTTCTTTTCTGTTCGTTTGGTCTATTTGTTTGAAATCGTGCAATACAGATATTAGGATTGTCTTATTGTAAATTATTGAAAGATTTTGTAGCACTGATTGATGTTCATGTTTCTTCCAATAAAATTATGCTCTTTCAAAAAAATTACAACTTTGGATTTTTTAACAGCTTTTGAACTAATGCATAATCTGGTTCCTATCCTATGATTGGAACTTTGATTTTCAATACTTTTATGATAATTTTAGCCTCATGTGGCGTTGCTTTGTCAACTGTTCCATCTGATTTTAAAGTATTCCATCTGTAAAAACACGAATTGTTATTAGCTGCTTTCTCAAATGAAACGGTAAAAAACACCTAAATTGCATAATGGTTGTTTAATGTTTCTAAAGAAACTAAATATATACTCTAGTAGATATGATACTTCATCAAATCGTCCTGGCTTATAGTGAAGTTTTTTTGTCGCTAATATAAGCGCATGTCTGTTTTGGAACAATAGGTCAACAAGTACATCACTTAATAAATCAGGATGATCTACTTTTTCTATTACCTGACCAAAGCTTTTGAGATATGCTTTATTAAACATTCGTGGAAAGTAATTATTTACACGTTTGATATTATCGTCCTTGTTACATTCCTCATTTAAAGCTTTCCCTCCAGGCTCCAATTGGATATATACACTTCCCTACTGGGGAAATACGTGCAATCAGCAATATTGACATCTATGTCTAAATTGTTTAGCGTTTTGTTTAAATTATATCTGGGAAAATCATTTAACTATAATGATCTAGTTTGGTATTGTTCGATTCCCTTTATGTCCATTTAATGATCAAAATATGAATGGATTTGTAAAACGATTTCAATTTTAGATGCACCAAAATCTCTTGGATTTCCGTTTTCGTCTGTAATAGAAATGTTAATATCTCGGACTATCGAAATGATGAATTGCCAACTCGTTAAGGATTCGTTGGTTCGTAAACAATATGATTTTTAAACGGAACGTTAGGTTTAAATTTTGCAATAACGTCATTGTGTTTATTGCTGATGATTAGTTTTGGTTATGATCACTGCGTTTGAGGATAAATTACATTTAATGTTAATGGTGTTAAAGGGTATAAAATTAGGTGAATCATGATCAGCTTTGTTTCACCAGGTTTAATAACAGGACTTCCAGAAAATCCTAACAACCTTACAAAATTTGTGAAACCTAAATGATGTTTTCCTTTATTAATAATTGTAATTGTATCCATAGCTTTATTTGGATTTATTGCCAATGTTTATAATTGACTTAGTTTTGCTAGCAAGTCATTGAAAGTACCAGGGCCCTTTCTTTCAGCCTCCGATAGGCCATAAATAAAATACAAATTCATAGAAAACAAGTACTTTATTACTAAAAGTTGTGTACACTTTTGGTTACTTTTCAACATAATCACCGAAAAGATTGAGATATATATCGCACCTGTCAACCAGCTTTGCAATACCCGCTTTAAGAAATGTTGCCGCTAATGATTTCAAATGAGCTTTGGCGTTGTTTTGAAGATCTTTGTTGGTTTGAAATTGCTGCCCTCCTAGCCACGTCTTCAGTTCAGGGTAAAGGTGAAAGTCGTTGGGTGCCAGGTCAGGATTGTACGGTAGATGCTCGAAAATTTCCCTTTGAAATTGTTCAAGGAACCGGTGGGTTGTGCTACCCGTGTGTGGAGGAGCGTTGTCATGGATCAACACAATTCCTGAAGTCAACATTCATTGACGTTTGTTTTGAATGGCTCTCCGCAAACGTCGTAAAGTATGAAGGTCCTCAAAAAACGTCAATGTTCATTTGAAATCATTGGAGGCGACATTTTTTGAAACGAGTAATGCAAACCTTGTACACAGATACGATAACTGACTCAATCTTATCGGTTAATATGTCGAAAAATAACAATAAGTGTACAAAACTTTTAGTAATAAAATAATTATTTTCTATGAACTTATCTCTTATTTATAGCATATCGGAAGTTGATAAAAAACGTCCCTTGTATATTGCCACTTTTCAAATACGGTATTTTCAAAGACGCAATCGTTAACATTTGTTGTCAGAAAAGTGGCATAACAACTTACAACAGAAATATATTCATCATGTATTGTAATATGCTTAGAAAGTTGCAATTGAAACTTTGAAGTAGCGCTTTCAATACAATATACATTTTTTGTGAGCGTAAATTTCCTTTTATAAACGGAAACTGATTGGGGTACAACATATATACCAGAAGAAGAAAACGAGGAATTTAGAATAACTGGCGAACTATTGCCTAAAACTATTAGAGGATTAATATTAGGACAGTCTGGTTGTCGAAAAACCGTTTTAACGAAAGTCAATTTCATACTAAAAACGGTTTGGATAAACGCATGTCATTATTACATTTTTTGCAACACTTTATATCAAAATAAATATAAACAATTACAGAAAATATTTAATGAAATAGAAAATTAAACAGGAAACTGCTTGGCAACATTTATAGATGAAGAAGAGGACATAATACCATTGTTGTAATAGATGATTGGATTTCAGAAAACCAAGCTGTAGTAAGAGAAATATACTTCAGAGGTCGATATGAGGGAATTACCGTGCTTTGCTTAGCTCAGACAAACACAAAAATTATAAAGCAGTTCTTAAGGGTTAATAAACATTTTGGATGCTTACATAAACAACACAATAATAATCTTAGATATGCTTACGATGAGTTTTTTGGAGCAAATATGCCCTTAGAAAAATTTGAACAGCTGCGCAACCTGTGTTGGAATGATTGATTTGGATTTACCACTATCGATATGACAAAAAAAAACCAATAATGGCAAATACCGAAAAGAAATAATAGAATTTATCAGATTAATGTAAATATTAACATAAAAACAAACATGAAACATAACGTAAAACATAGCGTGAACACGTGAAACGTTAAGCGAAACGTAAACACAAGCATTACATGGAAACGTGAAGGTTAACGTAAAATGCAAAAGATATATTATGTATATAGTGTTATAAATGAAACAGTTACCAAAAGATCCAAAATTAAATTAACAATTAATAGAAAATTGAAGCAATGGAAAGGACAATCGAGAATGCAATATGAATGAAATAAGGCAAAAGATCATAGATGCCAACACAGAAAACAAGAATGAACTACACACGTTAGTCAAACAAAATAAAAACAATATTAGTGAGTTAATTCAACTCCCTAAGCAAACTTCATGATTACAAGATCAAGATAATAATGAATCTTTTGTGCCTCAATTGAAAGCTATCACAGGCTATAGTGCTGTTCATACAGGACAAAAATTAGGAAGATGCCTAAATGAAAAGACTGATAAACCAGTATTCGCAATTAAAGATGATGGAACTAAGTTGTACAACGGAAGCTCAGAAATAACACCTAATGAAGATAACATTATTGAAGTAAAATCATATGAAAAAACCTGAATGTTTGCTCACTTTGCTTACTAAGAAAAATAATATTGCAGATAACTTAGTTAAAGCAGATGATTATTTAAACTATCAATTATTATTATTATTATTATTATTATTATTATTATTATTATTATTATTATTATTATTATTATTATTATAGAAATTTACATGGAAAGCAAAAGATAATGTACAATTGGATAACATTGGTGAATTTTTTAACACTATTGGTATTCTTGATGGAACATGGAAATCTCTAAATCATAGTACAGTAATTAACAACGAAATAGTATTTATGGCTTGTTACGTGAACAATTAAATAAAATTGATACGAATATCGAAACCAATCGAAATGCTGCATATATACTAGGATCTTTAATTAGATGTATACCAAAGTGCATTTTAGGTGGTGCAAATTTGTAAGACATGATGTACCCTATAAAATCATTAATCTAAACAAGTTTTGTTTAGAGCTAGACATAGAGATGTGCGCCGTTCAATTAAGCATAAATCAAGTACATTTTGCAATAATAGCTCTATATCGGTCCCGACTAGGTAGCGATGAGGTATTCAAAAACAGTTATATGATTCCTTAAAGTTTATATTGAAACCGAAACGAGAATTGATAATTTGTAGTGACATTTATATTGAACCAATTTTTTTACATACAGCATGTCACACACAGCAAATTTTCCTACAAGAATTCAGGGTGGCTCCTCTTCAGCAATAGATAACATATTCATAAATATACATAGAATTGAAACTTCAATAACCGTACCGTTTGCAAATGGCCTTTCAGATCATGAGGCACAAATACTTCTCATTAAATTGATTTACCTAAAGTTAAAACCAAACTATAAATATTGTAGAATACGAAAAGTAGATGAAAGCACCCTCACATTGTTTAACTATGCCCTTCAACAAGAATCATGGACTGAAATCTATGAAATAAATGGCACGTTCAATCATTACCTACAACATTTCAGCTCTCACTTTGTAGCATCGTTTCCAGTCAAATATCGTAAAATACATAATCAGAAGGAAAATAACACCTGGATTACAACATGCAAAAATACTTCTTGCAAACGTAAGCGAAAATGCTACCAGGAATTTAAACATAATAAGATCCCAAACTTAGAGTGTCATTAAAAAAGTACTATAAAATTCTGAAAGAAACAATAAAAGCTGCTAAAATATTGCATTATAATATAGAGATATTCAATTCTGATACTAAAATAAACACTATCTGGAACATAATAAAAAGAGAAACAGGTAAAGGCTCTCAAGAATGTTTCTGAATTGCACTGAATTCCGGTAATCAAAAAATTGATAATCCTCAAAAGGTCGCAGATATTTTCAACAATTTCTTTTTGAATGTAACAGACAAATTAAATATAAATTATGGATATAAATAATCAGCATTAAGTTTTTTGAAAATTTCTTTCATAAATATAATCCCTGAATTTAAAGTAAAAATGACTACACCGTTTGAAATAAAAAATATAATAAAGTTGCTCAAGACCAAAAATTCCTCTGGATATGATGAAATATCAAGTAAAATCCTAGAAGCATTTTCTGACCTAATAAGCATTCCCCTTAGCTATTTATGTAGCCAATCACTAAAGAGTGGAATATTTCCTGGCAGAATGAAATACTCTATTGTCAAACCACTTTCTTAAAAAAGGTAAACAAGATAATATCTCAAATTATAGACCTATATCTCTCGTGTCTGTTTTCTCGAAAGTGTTTGAGAAACTAATGTTCAATAGGCTCTATTATTACTTGGAAAACAACTTACTTACAAAGAACAGTTTGGCTTTGGAAAAGGAGTAGCGACAGATAATGCAACCTACAAGCTCACGCATAAAGTGTTAACAGCGCTAAATGAATAGGAACATGTCGGTGGAATCTTTTGTGACCTAGCTAAGGCTTTTGACTGTGTGAATAATGAGAATCTGATAACAAAACTAAATTTCTATGGAATAAAGAATAACATGCTAGATTGGTTCATTTCATACCTAGAGTAGAGAAAACAAAGGGTAGAAATTAATAATTCCAATGGGTATCAAAATAGTGCCTCAGAATGAAAAGCAGTAAAACATAGCGTTCCCCACGGATCAATCTTAGGGCCTCTCTTGTTCTTGGTTTACATAAATGACCTCCTCTTATACATTAACAGTATTGCAAGTATTTATTTATTCGCAGATGACACTAGTGTTCTAGTAACAAATAAAGATTTCAATGATTGTGTAGTAAAATTAAACTATATTCTAAATTGTATGTCAAATTGGTTCAAAGCAAACAAACTCTCAGTAAACCTTGAAAAAACAAAAATAATTAAATTTATAACTACTCGCTCACCACAAACACACATAGAAATAGTAATTAATGATACATTGTTAGAACAGCTAAATGAAGTCAAATTTCTTGGCCTTCAGGTAGAAAAGCATTTGGACTGGAAGTCACATATTAGCTACATCACACCTAAACTTAGCTCAGCATGTTATGCTCTCCGTGCACTGGTTAAATTTCACTCAATCGATATACTTAAATTGGTGCATTTTGCTTACTTTAACTCCATCATCGAGTATGGAATAATATTCTGGGGTAATTTAGTGGATAGTAAATGCATATTCCGGATACAGAAGAAAGCTATACGAATAATGTGTAATGATTATAGCAGACAGTCATGCAAAGAACTATTTAAAAATGTGCATACTCACCTTATCATGTGTTTATACACTATCCATTTTAAAATTCTATGCAGTTAATCGTCGACATAGTTTTATAACAAATATGCAAATTCATAACATTAGTACTAGACAAAAGAGATATATTCATTGTCCCAATGCCAATCTCCGTCGATTTCAAAAAGGTCTATACTATGAAACAATTTAATGCTCTCCTCAGTTATCTCAAAGAAAATGTTGGGAAGTTCAGGGCTTTTAAGGTCTCTCTTAAGGAGTACCTTTGCTGTAAATCATTTTACTCTGTAGATGAATATTTAAGCGAAAAATCTGTCGGACAATACTGTCAGCAATCATTGTATATATAAGTATTATAATGTAATGCATTTTGTGTATATTAGTGTGTGTGAGTGTGTGTGTGTGTGTGTTTTATATTCAAATTAAATTGATTTATACTTTGACTTGCACGGATGTGTCTAGTGCATTTTTTAGCATTTAGTAATGACACAAGGTATGTAAAGCTTAATGCTTTGGTATTTTACACTCTAGAGCATAACTGTAAATTTTTGCATTAGAAATTCTATAACATATTTGTAAATATGTATTGTAATTTGTTGACATTTATGAAGAATACATAATACAATAATCATATTTCAGTTTTGTATAATTACTAGTAGTAACTATTATGTTGATAATTATAAAACTATCGTCTGTCATTACATCAGTGTTACATATAGTGAAATTATATTTATTTATACATTTCATTACTAATTTTTGATACTCTTTGTTTTCATGTAATTGAAAAAAAAAAGGAAGTTCATGTGCTTTTATACAGCACATTAAGTATAGTAGAGGCCTCAAATACAAATGGAGTGATTATATGTCTATTCTGTTGTTTTTATAACCCAAGCTTTAAGCACGAGCTTAATACATTGTTTTTTTCTCCCATAGTATATAAGCATATGTTAACATGTATATGACTTGACAAGTTCTATGTTCAGTAGCTTCCTGGTCTAAACGAAACTACAGAATAGTTTCTAATCTAATCTAATTAATGTATGGCTCTGCGTTTTTTAATAAAGTTTTGTATTCAGAAATAATACCGGAAATGCATATGTATAACTTTGCAACAGGAAAAAAGTATATCTTTTGCGGTCGTGAAACTAAATTAGTCAAACGATTTGAAATAGGTGAAGAACCGATCAACAAATTGGACACTGAATGTTTAAATCACGATATATTCTATAGAGATAACAAAGATTTTTAACTAAGATTACAGCAGATAAAGAATTGCAACTAAAGAAATTCAACACGATTCTGATATGATTTTACTTCAATAATGTTATCTACATTAGGTGTTATTTCTGAGCTTGCGATGTACAACTTAGTTCCATCATCTTTAATTGCGAATACTGGTTTATCAGTCTTTTCATTTAGGCATCTTCCTAATTTTTGTCCTGTATGAACAGCACTATAGCCTGTGATAGCTTTCAATTGAGGCACAAAAGATTCATTATTATCTTGATCTTGTAATCATGAAGTTTGCTTAGGGAGTTGAATTAGCTCACTAATATCGTTTTTATTTTGTTCGACTAACGTGTGTAGTCCATTCTTGTGATCCTTTGCCTTATTTAATTCATATTGCATTCTCGATTATCTTTTCCATTGCTTGAATTTTCTATTAATTGTTTTAATTTTGGATCTTTTGGTAACTGTTTCATTTATAACAATATATATGTATATATTTTGCATTATACGTTAACCTTTACGTTTCCATGTAATGTTTGTGTTTACGTTTCATGTAACGTTTCACGTAACGTTTCACGTGTTCACGCTATGTTTTACGTTATGTTTCATGTTTGTTTTTATGTTAATATTTACATTAATCTGATAAATTCTATTATTTCTTTTCGGTATTTGCCATTATTGGTTTTTTTTTGTCATATCGATAGTGGTAAATCCAAATCAATCATTCCAACACAGGTTGCGCAGCTCTTCAAATTTATTTAAGGGCATATATGCTCCAAAAAACTCATCGTAAGCATATCTAAGATTATTATTGTGTTGTTTATGTAAGCACCCAAAATGTTTATTAACCCTTAAGAACTGCTTTATAATTTTTGTGTTTGTCTGAGCTAAGCAAAGCACGGTAATTCCCTCATATCGACCTCTGAAGTATATTTCTCTTACCATAACTTGGTTTTCTGAAATCCAATCATCTATTACAACAAAACAGTTTTCTTTCGTTAGGTCCAATGGTATTATGTCCTCTTCTTCATCTATAAATGTTTCCAAGCAGTTTCCTGTTTAATTTTCTATTTCATTAAATATTTTCTGTAATTGTTTATATTTATTTTGATATAAAGTGTTGCAAAAAATGTAATAATGACATGCGTTTATCCAAACCGTTTTTAGTATGAAATTGACTTTCGTTAAACTGGTTTTTCGACAGCCAGACTGTCTTAATATTAATCCTCTAATAGTTTTAGGCAATAGTTCGCCAGTTATTCTAAATTCCTCGTTTTCTTCTTCTGGTATATATGTTGTACCCCAATCAGTTTCCGTTTATAGAAGGAAATTTACGCTCACAAAAAAATGTATATTGTATTGAAAGAGCTACTTCAAAGTTTCAATTGCAATTTTCTAAGCATATTACAATACATGATGAATATATTTCTGTTGTAAGTTGTTATGCCACTTTTCTGACAACAAATGTTAACGATTGCGTCTTTGAAAATACCGTATTTGAAAAGTGGCAATATACAAGGGACGTTTTTTATCAACTTCCGATATGCTATAAATAAGAGACAAGTTCATAGAAAATAATTATTTTATTACTAAAAGTTTTGTACACTTATTGTTATTTTTCGACATATTAACCGATAAGATTGAGTCAGTTATCGTATCTGTGTACAAGGTTTGCAATACTCGTTTCAAAAAATGTCGCCTCCAATGATTTCAAATGAACATTGACGTTTTTTGAGGACCTTCATACTTTACGACGTTTGCGGAGAGCCATTCAAAACAAACGTCAATGAATGTTGACTTCAGGAATTGTGTTGATCCATGACAACGCTCCTCCACACACGGGTAGCACAACCCACCGGTTCCTTGAACAATTTCAAAGGGAAATTTTCGAGCATCTACCGTACAATCCTGACCTGGCACCCAACGACTTTCACCTTTACCCTGAACTGAAGACGTGGCTAGGAGGGCAGCAATTTCAAACCAACAAAGATCTTCAAAACAACGCCAAAGCTCATTTGAAATCATTAGCGGCAACATTTCTTAAAGCGGGTATTGCAAAGCTGGTTGACAGGTGCGATATATATCTCAATCTTTTCGGTGATTATGTTGAAAAGTAACCAAAAGTGTACACAACTTTTAGTAATAAAGTACTTGTTTTCTATGAATTTGTATTTTATTTATGGCCTATCGGAGGCTGAAAGAAAGGGCCCTGGTACTTTCAATGACTTGCTAGCAAAACTAAGTCAATTATAAACATTGGCAATAAATCCAAATAAAGCTATGGATACAATTACAATTATTAATAAAGGAAAACATCATTTAGGTTTCACAAATTTTGTAAGGTTGTTAGGATTTTCTGGAAGTCCTGTTATTAAACCTGGTGAAACAAAGCTGATCATGATTCACCTAATTTTATACCCTTTAACACCATTAACATTAAATGTAATTTATCCTCAAACGCAGTGATCATAACCAAAACTAATCATCAGCAATAAACACAATGACGTTATTGCAAAATTTAAACCTAACGTTCCGTTTAAAAATCATATTGTTTACGAACCAACGAATCCTTAACGAGTTGGCAATTCATCATTTCGATAGTCCGAGATATTAACATTTCTATTACAGACGAAAACGGAAATCCAAGAGATTTTGGTGCATCTAAAATTGAAATCGTTTTACAAATCCATTCATATTTTGATCATTAAATGGACATAAAGGGAATCGAACAAAACCAAACTAGATCATTATAGTTAAATGATTTTCCCAGATATAATTTAAACAAAACGCTAAACAATTTAGACATAGATGTCAATATTGCTGATTGCACGTATTTCCCCAGTAGGGAAGTGTATATATCCAATTGGAGCCTGGAGGGAAAGCTTTAAATGAGGAATTTAATAAGGACGATAATATCAAACCTGTAAATAATTACTTTCCACGAATGTTTAATAAAGCATATCTCAAAATCTTTGGTCAGGTAATAGAAAAAGTAGATCATCCTGATTTATTAAGTGATGTACTTGTTGACCTATTGTTCCAAAACAGACATGCGCTTATATAAAGGTGTTGGTTTTATTAGCGACAAAAAAACTTCATTATAAACCAGGACGTTTTTATGAAGTATCATATCTACTAGAATAATATATTTAGTTTCTTTAACTACAATAAATAACCATTATGCGTTTTAGGTGTTTTTCACCGTTTCATTTGAGAAAGCCGCTAATAACGATTCGTGTTTTTACAGATGGAATACTTTAAAATCAGATGGAACAGTTGACAAAGCAACGCCACATGAGGTTAAAATTATCATAAAAGTATTGAAAATCAAAGTTCCAATCATAGGATAGGAACCAGATTATGCATTATTTCAAAAACTGTTAAAAAGTCCAAAGTTGAAATTTTTTTTATGAAAGAGCATAATTTTATTGGAAGAAACATGAACATCAATCAGTGCTACAAAATCTTTCAATAATTTACAATAAGACAATCCTAATATCTGTATTGCACGATTTCAAACAAATAGACCAAACGAACAGAAAAGAAACGTTAGTGAATATGATCATTGTCAATCAGACCATTGGTCATTCAAGAATTCGAGAAATGAGGAATTTCCCATAGAAAGACAAAAACTGAAAATCATGAGTCATTGTTAGCAAGCTGCATATGATTCTTATGTTTCATTAGCTGAAAGATGGGCAGCACACAAATGTGTTAGATGGGAGTTCGACAAATGTACTCTAATGCATTTATGGCTATTATGGATATGTTGATTAGAAAGAAAATTACATATACAGATAAAAATCAACTTATAAATAGTTTAGAATTTGGCACTATTGTTCCAGCTATCACAGTCATCTATGTTACTAAGAAGCGTAAGAAAGGTAACGGAAGAAATTTAAATCTATGAAATGACTATCAGTATAATTACCATTTTATCATATTGTATTGCATTTACCAATGCTAAATAAACTCTAAATGTCATTACACATCTTCACAATTTTGGATTACTTAGTGCGCAAGAACAAAAACTTAAATTAATCAATCAAAAATTATTACAGATGCATTTTTATTATTTCAAGAATATTACAATTTAACAACGGATGTCTCACTCAATTCTAAAGTATTAACTTTAATTGATTTCAAAAGACGTGGAAATATTCATAATCCTTCTGGATGTACAACGTCCGGGTATACATGAAACATAAAACATTTAAGATGGCATTATGCAAATGTAACAATAACAAATATTGCCGATTCTGCATTTAAAGTGGGGGAGCCATAGTGGCTTGATTTTTGAACACAATATTTTAAAACCAGATATTCTAATTTCAAACAGGGATAAATCCTAAATTCCAAAACAAAAATATGAGTACATTAGTAGTAAATGTGATGGAATTGTTGGTACTGTAGCACATGCCTTTTACCCTGAACATGATAATTCTTTATTAGAAACTCACAGAGATGCCGATGAAAATTGGTATTTTAAAATGGATGAAGCGGAAAAACTAACCAGTTTGCCATTTTAATACATGAAATGGGAGTTTCTCTAGGTTTATTTAATAATGATGAAAAAGCAGCTGATATGTTTCCCTATTATACAAGCATAATATTTTAGGGATTTCCATCTCCAATCGTGCAGTTACTCAACCAACAGTAACTATTTCAGTGAGTGAAACGGCCCACAATTTATGTGAGCTTAAAGAAAGATATCCACACCTTTCTAATAACCAATCAATTATTGCATATATTTCATAATAAGTTGTTTTGGATCTATGATTTACAAGAAGAAAGCTTTAAAAACAAACCACAGTTAATACGTCATTGATTACATTTTTTGCTTCACGATTTCAAAAGAATAAACACTATTTATCGAAGACCATATGGGAAAGTAGTGTTAATCACAGAAAAACAAATATATATGGTTGAATATCCAATTTTAAATTTAGTATCTGATTATCCGAAATCATTTTCTGATGTGGGTATATCTAGTAATGTAAAAATGCATTCCATGTATAATTCATATGTTTTATATGTTCTTTTTGAGAAATTTACGGATGCACTTTAAAGCTAAATATTATGGATTAGTAAATAAACGATTTTCTGGTGTACCAACTGTAATGGAGTCGGCTTTTAAATACAGAAATAGAATTATGTACTTTTTTTAAATAAAATTTATTTCGAGGACAATGCATTTACAAATAATTTGGTAAAAGCGGGTAAGAACAACTTGTCTTTATTTGGAATAAAATGTGCAAACATGTAGGAAGGTTTAATTGAAAAAATAAAGAGCTCTGTAAGATATTTATAATTTTTTCATTCATTGTAATAAGCGACATAAACGTTACCTCAACGACACTAACTCGTACTAACCACTTTAGTCTTCTTGCAAGGAATTTCATACTCGCTGTGGCTCATTCTCTTCTCAAGGAAACTTCAATCTTTCAGCAGCGAGGTAAGTAACGTCACACATCGCTCGAGTTGTCTTTCATTCGCTCTCTTTCTGCGGCATTTTTATTTCATTAACTGAACTATTTAGTAAATAGCGTAATCTGGTAGTGAAACTTAGAATTATTTAGTGGTGTTATCTAGTAGCAGAGAGTTAGAACTACTTGAAGTTTATGTCATAATGCACTTAATAAAGCCAGTTTTCAGCCGTTCTCATCGTCCTTAGCTGTTGGCTCGAGCAAGAGTTTTCTTGTATTTAAATGCATGATTTCTGGCCAGATCATATAGCTTAAATACAAGAACTCCATTTCGAGAGTACCCGAGATAAAGGAATGCGAAAAGGGGCTCCCCTTAAAAATAACATAACGTCGTTGCGTCTGATATGCCGTTAACAGATAGGGACGCTGTATGGAAACAATTACTCGACGATATGTGTGGCTGGTAGAATGTTAGGTAGGAGAAACTTCGACCTGACTTTCATTTTCTTGTTTGTGGAAGTGATGTATGATAAGTGCGCGAAGTTGCATTTTTTGTCTAAAAAATTGGGCCTTTTTGAATTTACAGCTATTTGTATACAAAAGATTGATTCTTAGCATTGGGGTTTTTACGATTATTTGATTACAAAAAGTTTATTTTTAGAAAAAGAGGGGCTTTACGGTTATTTATATATAAAAAGCCGATTTTGATAAAAAGTGCGGCGGTGCATACATAGCCTACCTACTTGCATCTGTTAACGTCTGTTACTTTTTTTCTTCATCAAGCATAGCGATTATGAGTAAATAGCAATAGCTCGCTAATCTGAAAGTTGAATTTTGTAGCGACAGCCCAGAACTAATTCCAGTCGCCAACACAAAGCAGCTAATTATAAGGCATAGGTTATTTGCAACAGAGACACCTGAACAGTCTCAAAAGAATTCTGAAGGGAATTGAGCGTTAGTCCCGGGTGGAAAAAAAACTGCTGGCACTTAATGCTTCGCGCCGTGTCGGCTGCATAATTTGCAGGCTGTGGTTCTCGTTGCTCGCAATAATTTGCCTCGTTGGAACTGACATTCATATAAATTAGTCTGACGTCACTGGAAGCTATTTTTAAGATTTAATTTTGCACACAGTCATGAGGGTGGTGGTAGAGATAAGCGACCATCTGTTAACGCTGGCTTATTGTAGCACAGAGATACTATGTATAGCACAATCCACAAGTTTGGGTGAGTTTAAGGGATCTGCTATTTGTGAAGTTACAGTCCAATTATTGTCTCTGCAATATGCTTTATCTTTTTATAGAAAAAAGAAGAAGAAAATCAAAAACATATACGTAAGCTAGAAATACGAATAGGCCGCTTGAATAATATGCATCTTTGGGAACATGGATGAATGAATTTGAATATTTGACTATTGCGTGAGTTTAATGAAGTAAATATGAAACTCAATGAAAGAGGAATACGGAATCAATATAAAACGTAAGCTGAAAGATTGTCATAATAAACTACAGGCCAAGACCTAGAGGCTTAGCAGCTACTATAATGCCATTCAAATTGTAAGTGGCTGTAAATATGCCACTAGAAGAATGATGTAATATTATAAAAGTAAGCAGAATTAATGTGAATTGAATAATTCAAGTATCCCCTGTTCTAGGTCTATGAACTATAAAAATGTGTGGGCACTTTACGAGAGAGAGAAGAGAGAGAGAGAGAGAGAGAGAGAGAGAGAGAGAGAGAAAGAGAGAGAGAGGATTTAGTGACCTGAATACCAGAACTACAATAAATTAAACTTAAGAAAACTCTTTGTTGAAGGCTTAGACACGTCTGTGGATATCCCATGCCACTACATATATTTACAAACATTATAGGAAAGGTAAAAGAATAGTATTGCTTAATAAAAGAGAATTTATTTTGTCGAAAAGAAAATCCTAAACGATCTACTGCCGACGATCTGTTTAACGTGATAGAGTTAGGACCAGGTTCTGCGCGAAGCATAATTATCCCTATGGCAAATATGGACAGGAAAAAATAAAATCATTAAGCATACCGACCCAGAGAAGAGTAAAAAGGCATTATCTGA
This sequence comes from Hymenopus coronatus, assembly GCA_030762935.1. NCBI lineage: Eukaryota > Metazoa > Arthropoda > Insecta > Mantodea > Hymenopodidae > Hymenopus > Hymenopus coronatus. The sequence goes on along the minus strand of CM060891.1, from coordinate 96,996,287 downwards.
TCTCGTAGTTTACCTTATTTGGGTATGATATAGACTGTGAGCACATGGAACCTAAATTGCAATAAAATATGATAAAATATCTCCTGAACTGAAATATTTTGATCAGAATATGAATCCAGAACTGTAAAAAAGACTATAAATTATTAAATCCAAACCAAAGAAGTGAAATAGAAATTTACTGGCTAGGAAAGACAATGCAAATAATCATACACTAAGAGATATTTACTGCAAGCTCACAACAGGCTTCAGTAATTGAAAAACTTATAAAAATGAATACTCATGTATAACAAACATTAGAAAGATGGTATAAAGTGAAGTCTAGAACAATGAGAGATATGCTACGATGTGATTATTAAACACGTTATGTGATGACTTTCAGCCAGGGCCTAGTGATTTTCTTGTTGGAGCAAATATTCGCCTACATCATCAACAACCTTTTTGGTATAACCCTGAGACCGAAGGTCACGTATATTGAGATATAGTATTTTTCCTTCACATTGAAGGCAAATCGCGCGTGGGCTGCTTCGGCCAGGACAACCGAATTGGATATAAAATCCCCATAACCACCTCATTTTTCATAGCTCTAATTAAAATAACCAGAGCAAGTATAAGAGAAATTGGAAATCTTGTTCTCCTCTGTCCACATATTTCTGGCATTTTCTACAGAAATTTGCAGTCACATTCCAGAGTTCTTCTATTTCTGAAAATAAGTGAATTTCTCTTAATGGTTTCATTTAGTTCTTCTAGCATATGCAATTTGTTTCATTTTCTTTACTGTTTGGATGCCCCAAATATTCAATATATCGCACACTATTGAATATGAGGATTGAGGCATATATATATATATATATATATATATATATATATATATATATATAGTCGGTTGTTAATTTTACTAACATAAAAAATTCAGGATTAAATTGGACTCATTCGTGGTATGTGAGGTAGCAGAGTCTAGTTGAAAAATTGCAGACATATTCAGTTTCGGCTGTTCAAAAATGTAGTGAGGAAGTAATTTCTGCATCTCTCTGAATTTATAAATTATTTATTGCGCTCAAACTACTGTGTAATGTAGGATCTCCTTTGTAAAATATATTTATGTTGCGACGAGGCATAGTCATATAATTGGAACCGTATTCATCAGAGAAGAATATTATGCGTGGGTCAATTACTCCTTTCATTTCGCAAAATACAAATATAACAATCACATGAAACATAAAGTTTGTTGAAATCAATTCCATTGAAAGAAATAAAAGAAAACTCCAGGCGAAAAATTGACTTAATATGTTTTATACTCCAGTGTAAAATGCTCTGAGAACATGCCAAAAAATTTGTGAATTGAGGACATTTGCACTGCGGCGAGTAGCCGAGCGAGGGAAGAACACTGCCCCTACAGGATATTCCAAAATAATGTATACACGACGGTATGTCGCTCCATTCCCAATGCTGGGACTGCACTGTTGGCATTTTGAACAAGTACGAGCTTTATACATTTTAAGGAATAGAACACGACAATGTTTTTCTATCTCATTTCGGCGCTGAGAAACAATACTTCACAGTGTGCACACATCAATCCGGGACACTACATAACGTCAAGGACAAGCTGTGTCTTCTAGAAAAAAAAACATAAAACAAAATCTGGGATAAATTGGTGGAAAAAGATTGAGAAACACGCGATTGAGTAGCAACAAACTAAAATTCACTGCGAGACATAATTTCACTTACTCATTCTTCTTTTTTTTTCTTTTTCCTTTCAAGTAATAGTCCCTTCGGTCTGTTAAGGTCCTATTGCCATTTCTTTCGACCCTTCTTCAATAAGGTTGATAATATAAGACCACTTTAGGTATACGAGCTTCTTCTATTCGGTATAGACGCTCTCTGCTATTGGCCTATACTATAAGATTTTATTAGTGATTGCATTTAATATTTAATTATGCGCTTATTTGTGCATTTGGCATTCTTCGCCTTCTAGTATGTTTGGCGTTTTAAAACACTTAAACTAAAATGAATTTTAGTTCAGTTTAAGTATCAATGTATTTGGAATTTAAATAATCTAATTATCTATTACATCGCCGTTTTTATACAGACTCTTAACTACTAATCGCCTGCGATACCATATGTAGTGCAAATGGGTGTTAAACAATATAAAAATTACTCTAACGAGTGTATTTACAAATGCTATAAGGATTAAAACAGCTTTAGAAGGATGCAATATTCTATTGTATCATTTGTGCAAAATTTCACTTACTTTTGAAATAATTTTCTGATATATGAAACATGTGACCTTCTCTGGTCTTCATGATTTCTTGCGAATAATTACTAATATGGAAATTTCTGCTTATGCTTTTCTAATGTTGATAACCATATTTAGAAATTAATAATAAATTAGTTATACAGCTCTGGGGCACCAGAAATTTGGCAGAAATCAACTGCTTAAATAGAGGTATGATATATTTAAGGCCACACCGTTTTTAAGGAGCTAAATATTTCATATTAGCCACCATTGTAAGTATAATGTAAAGTAAGCTGAGGTTTACATATTGTTTGTGTTTTCTTGAAACAGTTTTTCATTTAAAACAAAATATGCATCCCTTAAGTCTCATATTAGAGACCGCTACATTTTAAATCGCCAGTACATTTGTTTCTCTTATTATTTTGTTTCCCTTGCTCTGGAAACATATAAGACGCCGACGTGTTGCAATAGATTCAAAATGCAATAACGTCATACAAATTTCACTGGAAATAAACGTTTTGAGACCCATGAACCTTAAGCAAAGTGTGTTTAGAAAACCGAAGGCGCACGCCGGAACAAAATGTTCAAGAAAATTCGCACGCTACACATCAGCTGTTATGGAAAATTGTCGGTTACCTTTATAATCGCAAAACGCTCTTTAACAAATTCAGTTAAGTATGTTATGTTTGAGACGCTGCAGTTAGGAACAAAATATTTTTCTATGAAAAAATCTCTCTTCATTCTAATTTAGTTTTTTTGGAAATCAGAAGAGATTACTGAAATTTTACCGCAAAAATCTGATATGCTCCATTCACATGACTTTTTCTACATCTGTGCAAAAAAGTATTGTTAAAAAGCTTATGCCTCTATTCACTTCATTCTAATCGAGAAAAAAATACCAGCAATAGTCTTATTACATACTTCTTTGTAGGTAGAAGCGAAATAAGGGAGTACCATAGGTTAAAGTGATAGTGAAAAGTTGATTGCTATTTTCACTGAAGTTCCTTTATTTGGACTGCAGTTGACAAAGTCCTGACTCAGAAAAGTATATTTTCTTAAAGCTGAAACCAAAAACAAGTAATATCTCAAAAACAATCAACTCTATGAAAATAGATGCATATAACATAAATTGTGTGTTTTAAAGTGCTCTACATTTTTTATGAGGTGAGTTTTTTTGTCCTTCCCTTACGGTTTAGCAGTTATGTAAAATTCCGTAAAATTCATCCAGAATAAAGTAGTCTTCAAAGGCTATTCCCAGAAAATTCAAGATATACTTTTTATTTGTCAGGTAAACATCTTTAATATATGACATTTTAATCAAAATCGTTAGTGCCATTTTTGAGAAAATCAAAATGTTCGAGAAAAGTTGCATGTAAAGGATAGTTTGGAATGGGGGGACATTTCTCAAAAACTTCGTGTCGCATCCCTGGAAGATACCCAACTTAAATACCAAGTTTTGTATTTTACCAACTTTTCGCTTTTGAGTTATGTTCAGAGACACACATACACACATACACACGTACACACACACACTCACACACACACCCACACACACACACTCACACACACACACTCACACACACTCACACACACACTCATACACACTCACACACACACACTCACACACACACACTCACACACACTCACACACACTCACACACACACCCACACACACACTCACACACACACACTCACACACACACACTCACACACACTCACACACACTCACACACACACTCACACACACTCACACACACACACTCACACACTCACACACACTCACACACACACACTCACACACACACACTCACGCGGTCCTTTTTGTGAAAATGCTTTTTTTGGATACAGTATATATATTTCCGATGAAATCTCGGTGTCGAAGTTTTGGGTGGAGTGCAATACCTTCTCTATACACTGTGTACATAGTAGGTGTAGAGAAAGTAAAAAAAAACCGTAGAGCAAACTTTGTGTCTAATTATTTTTATACCATAAGCGGTTTCCAAAATGTTACTATGTTAAGTTGTTTCACCTGATGTATGTATTACTGCACTTAGTGATCGCGTCGTGCACGTAACAAGGCCTGAACTGCTTAACTTGAATCCCTTTCTTTGCTAACGTCTACCCATACTAACGTAATATAGAAGAAGAATCAGTTTTTGTATGAATACTGCAATTGAAAATGTTACGTAGTAACTAATAATGGGTAGATAAAAATGATATGAGACCTGGCACTTAAAATTTGAATGTATTATTAAATATTTTGGAAACAGTTTAATGCCAAGCAACATGCCTCACATATTATCGGCTATATGCAAACGAGATTATCAGTGTATTGCTAAGCCCGACGCTGACACACACTTACACCTGACGTGTTCAGATATCCGTTCGTGCGTTAAAGTAGTTGCAGAACTCAACACGGATACTTCAAGAAAAACGGCCATTGGAATTCTAGGGAGGGCGATCTTCGTTTTGCCGTCTTAACGAGCGCGACCCGCTGATAAGCAAGAGGGGTAAAACGAAGGTTGCTCAACCACTAACGTTTATAACTTGCAATAGCCCCAACTCTTTTAACGCAGGATGGGACATTTGTACACGTCAAATACAGGCAGTTGGACCACCTGGTACAGATACTTAAGAAGCGAACCTATTGGTTTCTAAATGTAGAATGTGCTCTCCAAAATACAGTGCTACGACTACATTATGTCTACGTTTCTACGAAATTATTGTAAATAAAGCAGGAGTTAATAAATGAGAAAAGCTAAATCAGCAAATCTACGATAAAATATTATTAAACCCAAATTATAACACGATTATTCTGAGCAACTATCATATTGATTTAGCTTTTTCTAGAGTGGCTCATATTTGCCGAGACGTAAATTATGGCTCACGTTTACAACTTATTGTTGCAAGAGAAGTGAAATCTTAATGCTTTTTAATGGGAGTGCTACCGAGTGAGTTTAGTATTATAAACATTATATAGCTTCTCACTTGAAGAACAATAATCTTACAAATTATGGAATATTAAAACAATTTTACAAAAGAAAAACAAATTCACCGTTAGGTAATGAAGGTACTGTATTCCACCCCAGAATTCGATACCAAGATCTCACCAGAAGTACATATTTTGAGGAACCCTGAATAAAAAAATAGTATTTTAAAAACATGGCCCGAGTGTGTGTATATCTGTGTGTATGTGCGTGTGTGAACATCACTAAAAACGGAAACTCCGTTAAATACTAAAGTTGGTATTTAAGGTTAGTAGTTTTTCAATGCTGCGGTACGAAAATTTTCAGAAAAATTCCGCTTCTTAAACCACCTTTTACATGTAACAGTTTTCTATATTTTCGATTTTCTAAACAATGGCTCCGTCTAGTGTGATTAAAATTCCGTATATTAAAGATGTTCACATGGTAAATAAAAGTCATATTCTGGATTTCTTGGGAATAAATATTTGTAGGCGTTAACCTAACATCTTACCTCAACATTTCTGAGAGCTCTCAGTTTCAGATCCTTTCTAAATGACTTTTACATGTCTGTAAACCATACGCGATAGGCATAATCTCGTTAAAATACGTAATTTATATCATATAGAGGTTTGTTTATAGAGCTAACCATTCGCGAGATATTCCATGTTATTGGTTTAAAATGTCAAACACTTAAATCGTTTCTCAATTCGGAAGTCTTTATTCACTTTTCATGCAAGGAGAAGGGAATTTCAATTGGATCACATAGCGACTTTCTTTTAAAGTATTTGACTATGTTTTAGACTAGTGTGTTCCCTTATGTATTCTGCTTACAATAAAATAAGTAATAGCATAATAGTTACCCTCATAAACACGAGGTAGAGAGAAAGAAAACAAATATTTTGTTGCAGAATAGGTAAAGTAATGTAAAAGGAACACAATAGTGTTTTTGAAAATTTGTCATTATAGAATGAAAGAAAATCAGTACACCAAGAGCATGGTTTTCCCCACACTACACACACCCACGTATGCATTTGTTCTAGGTTTATAACAATTTTAACTTTATTACTTTCTCTACACGTACTATGTACATAGTGTATAGAGAAAGCATTGCACTCCACCCAAAAATTCGATACCGAGATTTCACCGGAAATATATCTTTTAGAGTCCCCTGTATCCAAAAAAGTATTTTCACAAAAAGGTCCGTGTCTGTGTGTGTGTTTCCGTCTGTCTGTAAACACGATAACTCAAAAACTAAAAGTCGGTAAAATACCAAACTTGGTATTTAAGTCCAGTATATTCCAGGGGTGCGACACGAAGATTTTGAGTAACGTCTCCCCACCTCAAACTACCCTTTATATGGAACTATTTTTGAAATTTTTGATTTGCTCAAAAATGACTCTAACGATTTTGATTAAAATATCGTATATTAAAGGTGTTTACTCGACAAATAAAATGTATATCTTGAATTTTCTGGGAGCAGCCTCTAAAGACTAGTTTATTCTGGATAAGTCTTGCGGAATTTTCTATAACTACTAATTCGTAAGAAATCAACAAGAACTTACTACTCACATAATGTAGAGCACATTAAAACACGCAGTTTATGTTATATACATTGTTTTCGTGGAGTTGATCATTTTTAAATATTCCTGGTTTCTCGTTTCAGCTTTGCAAAACTGATATTTTTCTCATACAGCAATTTGTCAACTCTGACAAAGGAACTTCAGTCACAAGCAACCAGCTTTTGACTATCATTTTAACCTATGGTACTCCCTTATTTCGCTTCTACTTACAAGGAAGCAAGTAATAAGAATATTTCTGCTAATTTTTTTCTCGATTAGCATGAAGTAAATGGAAGCATAATCTTACTAACAATAATTTGTTGCAGATATGTAGAGAAAGTCATGTGAATGGAGGAGATCAGATTTTTTTATATTCAAGTAACCCGAAAAGGCGAAATTCACAGATCCAAATATAGAATTTCTGGTCGAATGTCATTGCCATTCCCATGTGGATAAGTATTAGGAGATGATAGCAAAATGTGTTTGTTTTAGCTAATGCTGAAAGTAAATGTTAATTGTTACGTTTAACCGTTCTGGTAGTACATTGTGAGCCAGAATTAGTTTAGCACGACAAACGCTTGCTTCCCTATTTTGTATGATTTAATTTAACCATCGTGTCACCCCAGTGCGCTTGGCCGCAATTCATCTTGGAGCAAGATGGATGAAGCACAGAGTGAAATGACAAATGGAAGGCGGTAAAATATGCCATAAAAGGAAATTGATAATGTCTGTGGAGCTACCTTCCATTGGATGTTCAAGCAAGCCATTTAATCGCATCAACAAATATCATACTTGCAATAAACTTTTCACGTTCTACCTCATAAGATACTTTTATTTCGTTTTGCACGTTCTCTTTGGGCTAATAGAATTCCGAATAAAGCGTCATCTCATTCCAGAAGTAAAGTTTTGCCTCTTGCTTTTATTTCGTTCATTAAGGAGATTTTATAGAATGCTTATCACGACAGGCTTCTTTTAATTGAAAAGAGAACATTCATTATGTTTGCTACGGATATTCCTGTTTCATTTTCCAGAGCTTGGCACTCAATGACAAAGATAACACTTCCGGCTTCTTTCACATTTAAACCTGTTCTTTCTTTTGTCATTCATCTAAGGCTTTATTCGTTTGAAGTCGTGTTGCTTTACCCTTGCACTTAGTCTGTCTAATTCTCTTTTGCTTACTTATATATTTCATTTTATTTGCTTTGTGATTGTTTTAAATGCTCCATTTCTTTATATTCCATTTTATATATTTTTATACTAAAATCTCAAGTCCAGCTAAGATTAGCATAACCTGTTTTCTTTAAAAGTATTGTCCAACATTACAGAGCAGAATGACTTGTATTGTGTTTCTCGTTTACCTGCTCATTATCTTTTGCTTAATATGACTGCGTCTAACTCTCTGGTGCAATGAATTTAAGACTTGGAATAATAAAGGCAACTTGGAAACAAAGAAAATGAATTAAAAATCCACATTAACTTTTAGTAACGCAGACCTCTCTAAGCAGAGCCAATTGTGCGAAATTTCAAAAAGTTGGGATATCTTTAAATGTGCCATATGTAAGCGTTAAATTGCTTATATTTTTCTAAAACGTGACCTCAAAACGTGCAATTTCATTGAAGTCTCCGTATCAAATTTCTAATGTAATGCAATACATATTACAGAAAGTAATATTGATAAACGTTTATAGAAACGCTGAATTTTATCACTTTTTGGATTTTGTATTAAGTAATTTTTCACAGGAATTAATTTGATACGTGTATGTACAATGTAGCTCTTATGGAACAGTCCCTATTCTTAACCATTTATATGATCATATTTAGCCATGATAAAATGTTACAAGTTTCTTAGTTTTAGGTTTTTTAAAAAGTAGAGTTTGTGATGTAGGAGACAGTTTTATCGAGCAGTTTTTGTATTTTAGAATGGAATAAAGTAGCTTATTTTATTATGCGAGCCAGGGACAGTTTTATCGAACAGTTTTTGTATTTTAGAATGGGATAAAGTAGTAGCTTGTTTTATTATGCGAGCCAGGGACAGTTTTATCGAACAGTTTTTGTATGTTAGAATGGGATAAAGTAGCTTGTTTATGCGAGCCGGGGACGTTACACATAGGCTAAGACGATTTTTTTTTTTTTTTTTTTTTTTTTTTTTTTTTTAGAAAAATAGGATTAACGCGTAAAATACAAAGAGACTTTGCATATAAATCAATAAGCTTTGAGTAGAATGTCAATTATTAATCGACGATAACAATGCGGGAATTTTCAGCCAATGGGAGATGAGTTAAATAAGATATTGAGCGTGAGGTATTTTGAGAGTCATTTATTGTTAAATACCGACGGTTCCAAGGCAGATTTCTCTAGGAGACATACTCGTGTGAAAAGTTATAAGTTACAAAAGAATATTTTGCGAATAGTGTACTGAACAAGTCTAGGTTTAGTGCCTAGAGACATCGCATGTATATAGATGAGTGAGAATTCCGCGCGGTAAAAGTAACACACAACAATTTTATCTCGATAGACCTGTACTCTGGCAACATATCATCAGTATAGTGCAACAGGATTTTAACTGGGTTATCTATAAATTATTTTAAATATATTTTGGATTCATTATTATCATTTACATCAGTTTATCATGTGTCCATACTGCATACTCTAATGTCCCATGGTACTCCACTGGGACAGTTCCAGCCAGGGTACAGTTTTAAGTATTCATCAGTAATGATGAGAAGGAAACGAAACAGAAGCCACGCAGAGGCGATTGGATCAACCAACATATACGGCAAACAATTTATGTTAAGTCTATACGCAACTATGATTTGACTATCAGTGGACGGGATTTGAACCCACGATCCTTGTACCCATAGCCCGCCATCTATCCAGCATAGTCTTTGAATAACATAAATATTGTCTCATAAGTAATGTCGCTGTTTTGACTTTGGTGTTTTGAAAATGTATTGGTTATTTTTGGTTTGGCAATGCTATTTGCAAGATGCTATGGCTAGTGTTGCGTATATTTGCGAGCATGTAATTTGTTAATAACATGTAGGTAACATAGTTTGAACTTACAGTCCTTCTAAAGTACTACTGGAAACAAGATTATAAAGCCGCTGCCGCAGCTCGAAGATTATGTGAGGTTGAAGCAGAAGGGATCGTTAGTGAGAGTGTGGCACAACAATGGTTCCTACGTTTCCCAATGGACACGAAAACATAAAGATTTACCATGTTCTGGAAGACCTAAAATATGGAATATTGAGAATACACGCCAAGTTTTGCGATAAAATCCGCAGGGTTTCAGAAGACCTTGGTGCATCGAAAGAGACCATACATCGCCACATTAAGACACTTGGACAGACATAAAGAAGCTGTAGAACTGTACCTCATGAACAGACAGGCTCAACGTCAGCTTATCCGTAATCCCATGAATGATAGATTTGTCAGGAGAATTGTCACTTGTGATGAAAAATGGGTATATTATCGAAACAGTGGTTTGATCCCCCCCCCCCAACCTGTCAAAGTCATTGCTAAAAAAAATCGGTTCGGTCCCAAAGCAATGTTGGGTGTCTGGTGGAATTTTGAAGGTGTGATTAACTGGGAGTTTGTTCCAAACGGGCGGGCGATTGAAGCGGAACTTTATTCTCAACAACATGAACGAGTTCATGAAATTTTGAGACGGAGACCCCAGTATTAGTTAACTGAAATAGAGTACCGTTGCAACAGGACGATACAAGACCCCATACTGTAGGAACAACCATGGAAAAAATTCAGGAATTGGGAGAAATTGAATTGCTACCACACCCAACATACAGCCCTAATCTCGCACTATTAGATTATCATATTTTTCGATCCATGGTCCATTCTCTACGTGGAATAAATTTTGACAACATTGAAGCAGTGCAAGTGGGTCTCACCGAAATCTTCGCATCAAAAACCAGAGACTGGTAGCATCGTGGGACAACACACCTCGCTGAAAGATGGCTCAAGACCATAGAATATAATGGTCTGTACTTTGATGATTGGTTAATTGCTTGTCAGGACACATTTCAAATAATTGTTTTTCTTAAAAGACGACAACACTTATGAGACAGTATATATATATTTTATGACATTAGTTATTATGTAATTGTCTTGTGTTTGTGTACTAAATTTGATTTTAAGTTTCTCAGAAAGTACTTCACGCATTCAAAATGTAATGAAACTTGGACATAAAATATAGCAATCTTTTTCGGATATAAGCAATGCAAAATGATCTATGTGTGCCAAAAATTAAAATTACACCCATCACAAACAACATAACATATTTAAAATGTTAGTGTAGAAGTATATTCAAACACAATTGTCTACAAAACTATATATTATTTTTCAGGAGCTGTTTATGTACTTTAATATTTTGTTATATCTGAAGATTATCTTTTAACAATTTTTATACGTAAAACAGAATTTATGTTAAGGTTTATATATATTATGCAAATTATTTTCAGTAATGTGCACAATATCTTGAACCACAATAGGTAGGTTTTAGACTGAGAAGTGACAAGTATTCAAGGTCATCCAAGTAGTTTTATAGGTTACACAGAAAAGTGCATCTGAATATATTCCTACCACCGATAATTAATAAAATAATAAAATAATTTGACACTAAATAAAAAACAATGTGTATAACACATAATTATATCCCATTTTGTCCACTTAATAATAATAATAGTATTGCCTTAAAGGAAGCACATTTCAGCGTCTAAGCTTTGTATCTGCTGTGTTTACCTACATCACTCTACCATAGTCAGGGGGGCCGCGCCGTGGCCCAGTGGTTGGACCACTTGCCTCTCACCTAGACGGCCAGGGTTCGATCCCAAGCGACCGCATGTGAGATTTGTGGTGGACAAAGCGGCGCTGAGGCGGGTTTCCCCCGCCATCGCATTCCACTGGTGCTCCATCATCATTCATGTATCATCAGTGACATAAGTAGTTTAAGCGGGCGTTAAACACTACAAAAAAGAAAAACATAGTCAGGAGGCAAAGAGCAGAGGGGAGGGGTCAACTATGTGATCTCGTATTATATAAACAACCGAACGTCTGAGAGAGGAAGCTATCCTAAATCATCCTGTAAATGTCCTAATATATATAACGTTAGAAAGAAAGCCAGTAAATACTGATTGGTTACTTCGTCCTCAACGTAGATACAGATATTTGCACTTATTCATCTCCCACCTGTATATTATTAAGATATGTGTACAATTAATTTTAGCACAGAATAGGGATAGAGCGTTGCTATGGGATTTTTTCTGAGCGGACAGCTTTACTCAGTCCAATGTTCGGCAACTGCTGGGGTACAGCCACACGTAGGGAGAAAAGAAGAAGTGTGATGGTTTAGTTGAGTCATGTGGTAACGCAGGCCTTGATTTGATTGAAACTGGACTCAAGAGCAATCATACAGCGCATCAGCAACGTGACTTCCATACTAGGTATCCTACCCCGCGATACGATAACTACATAATTTTGAGGACTCCTTTGTGTATAACGAATGTATTGTGCCATTGTTTCACGGGCAGAGAAATTCGTGTGAATGTACCAATGGTTTTTACTTTCTCTACACGTACTATGTACATAGTGTATACAGAAGGTATTGTATTGCACCCAAAAATTCGATACAGAGATTTCCACCGGAAATACATGTTTTGGGTCCCACTGAATCCAAAAAAAAGCATTTTCAGAAAAAGGTCATCTTCCAAGGTTGTGACACACAGATTTTCAGCAAAATCCCCAACTGCCAAACTACATGGAACATTTTTCGAATATTTTGATTTTCTTAAAAATGGCTCTAACGATTTTGATTAAAATGTCGAATATTAAAGATATATCTGACAAATAAAAGTTATATTTAGAATTTTCTGGGAATAGCCTCTGAATACTACTTTATACTGGATGAAATTTACGGAATTTTGCATAACTGCTAAACCGTAAGAAATGGACAAAAATTTACCGCACAGAAAATGTAGAGCACATTAAAACACACAATTTATGTTGTATACATTTTTTTCGTGGACCCAATCGTTTTTTAGATATTCCCTGTTTTTGGTTTTAGCTATGAAAAACTTAACTTTTCTCATTCAGGAATTAGTCAAGTTCTGCCCATACACACAAAGGAACTTCATTCACATAGCAACCCTTTGGACTATCACTTTAACCTTTGGTATTCCTTTATTTCGCTTCTACTTACAAGGAAGCACGTAATAAGACTATTTCTGCTAATTTTTTCTCGATTTGCATGAGGTAAATAGAAGCATAAGCTTTTTAACAATAATTTGTTGCAGAGATGTAGAGAAAGTCATGTGAATAAACACATAATATTTTTTTATAAGCAGCACACACTATAAAATAACAACAAACTCCACAATAACAAATAATATTAAAGTTTTTAATGACAGTAGGAACTTTTAAGGCTTCTCAATATTTGATTTTATAAGTTTGTATGCGCTTTTGGTAAAATTATGTGATTGTAAAATCCAAAAGTTGGGCAGATTATTTTGATATAGTTTATTTGTTTTATGGTTTATAAGTAGTGCATCTGAAACACTAGTCTCTAGAGCCCTTTTGTTGTCAATAATATTGAAGAATTCCACAGGTTGCAGGTGCACACAATTCTGTTTTCCACTGTTATATGCATGGGTAGTACTAAAAGTTCCCATGCAATAATTCATATAGCTTAATTTAAAATATAAATGTAAAAGAAATATAGGTACATTTGAAAAAAATAACTGCGGAAATAACAATAATAATCACCGCCGGAAGTCAATGTCGAAATAGTCAAAGTTTTTACCGAATGATAAAGCATACATATGACTAAAAAGTAATGGAATTTTGAAACAGGAAACATGTGAGCATACACGGAAAGAATTATTTGTTTCTATATGCATTATCTTTTTTGCATTCATGTGTCTCAAAGTATATACGACTGTTTTGGGGTAAATTCGATATTGACTTTTTTGAGGGGAATACAATAATTCCTCTACCTTTTGTATGAATAAGAAAAGGAATGAAATCGGATAGGGTAGTAAAATATGATATTTCGCAATATCATAGTAGTTATCTATTCTTTCTCTGTCGGTGTGTGTCGTTGAATAGCATAACTCAAAATTAGAAAATCCTTTAAAAAGCAAACTGATATTTAAGTTAAGCTTGTTACAAATATGTGAAACAAAGTTGTTTTTTTAAATGAATCCATTCCAAACTACTATTATATGTAAAAAATTTCGAAAATGTTTATTTTCACAAAAAGACTCATGGTATTGATTAATATTTTTTAGGAAATGTTCATGACTAGTGACGTGAGGTTGAAGTTTCTGGGGTTGGAGTCTGAAGCCCTTTTTAATTTGAATGAGTTTTGCATAACTGGTAATGTAGATGTTGAAATCCACAAGCTACGTCATATTACCTTTCCGAGTTAATCATTTACAGACGTGCGTTGTTATTGATCTAAGTCGTTAACGGTGATTTTCTCATGCTCATATAAAGAGAACGGAATTTCAAATCGCCACGTAGTGATCCGCTCTTAAAAGATTTAACTGTCAGTTATGACTTACTTATATTTTCCTAATCCCCTTTTACCTGCAAGGGCATAGTAAGGCTTGTTCTGCAAATGTTTATCTCGATTAATAGAGTCTGCAAGAGTAGTTTTACAAGGATAGGTAAGGAAATGAATGCTACACAAGTGCTTCATTCAGTATTTTAATAATGAGTGTGTTAAAGAGGTACTTTACAAATAAACATGTGTGGAAGAGAGTTTAAAGTGATTTAGGGTTGATTCTCTGTCTAATGCTGTCATGGTCGGCTGCATGAAGCAAGGCAAAATGCTAATTTAGGACTGTTGGGGCAAATCTATTATTTTGATAACTGACTCGTGTGCATTCAAAGGCATAATACGCAATGCACTGCATGTGTAGGGAAGAGCGAAAACAAATTTGATGGGTTCAGAAATACCGCACGTAAGCGGCTTATGTTTTCGGTCAGCAAAACCCTGCTGTTTTATCCCCATCGTTCTCTGCAGAAGCGGCCTAAACCAGGTCTCAGCAAATTCTGGGCTTCCGGTATCGATTTTTCTTTCTACGTTTATCTTCTTTTCAATGCGTTCAGTAAAGTAAATTGTAAAAGTGTTAAAACAAACAAATGCACATGTAAAGAACAGTTTTAATTAAATGAAAAGATAGGATTAATCTCTTCTCATCAAAGTTTGCTTGAAGTTAGGACATGATTTTTGTAATACTAAAATGTCACCTGGATGGTAAATTTTGATAGAATTCTTGGATATATATCATCCTAGTCCAGAAGCCGAACGAAAACTTGCAAATAAGCTTATAGAAACGTATTGGATTGTTCATAAGCAGTGAAGAGCACAGCAACGCATGTTTAGAGAATTAGGGAAATTTAGACTAATTAGATCATTCTCTTCAAAACACTCTTTGCGTTTGCTTGATCAGGAAAGAGCAATTTCAATGAATTCAGTTTGGCGAGCAGAACCAAAACCATTGTGGGGTCAATGTTGTCTATGAATTACAGAGTGTTAAGTAAACTTGGAGGAATTTTAATGATAAGGCAGTTGATGTAAACTTAATAATCTGCTCCGACAAAGTATGTTTTTATTTAAAAAGTAATGATCCGAACATTATTTTTAGAACCTAGAAACGGATTTATGTAGTATAATAATTGCCATTATTTGTGGAGAATATCCGTGTGTGAATCACGAAATGTGTAGAGGATGTGACTTTTTCAGGTAGTTCCCATGTAAAGGTTTACAGAAATGCTCGCCATAATTACAGTTGTGCTACTAAGATATTTTGTAAGGGGCAAACGAATCCTTTAGTTTTTAATTATTGATTGTAATGTGTTTGACCTGTATTTTATTTAGTTTATCTTAGATTTTAGGACATTAATACCTTAAAAATACAAAATTTTCGTAAAATCCACCCTTTCATTAAATGCTATAATAATCCCAATTCTAGCATTTCGTCATAGTGAAATTTCCGCTCCCTTTCTTTGAATAACGGAGCGATATTGTTGGTTTCGATATTTGCAGGTCACTGGCACATATGGAAAGTCGTCAGCTGAAGCCATGACAATTAGTGGCGACCAACGAACACTGTGCCTCCAAGATATCATTGGTTTTTATTTATAAGAGAAGCTAAAAAGCTACTGTACGATCAAAACTCCTGCCCATTAATGAGCATCGGAAAGTATCATTAGTAAGTTAACTATTTTGGAGGCTGGATTGATTTAGATAAAAAGAAATCCCAAAAAAACGACCATGATTGTGTGGCTGTAGGATAATTACATTTCCGCTTCTCCTGCGATAAGCCAAATTTTAACATGACTTTAATTGCAAGATCTTGATTCTGTACAAAACTGCTGGATTAATTTGAACTGGACGTAAATATAAGCGACGTAAGAGCGGCGGCTGTACCGTAATCGTGCCAGCCGGAGAAGTACTGTCTCAACAACATTGTAATAACTTCAAGCATATAAGCGACGTAAGAGCGGCGGCTCTATCGTAATCGTGCCAGCCGGAGAAGTACTGTCTCAACAACATTGTAATAACTTCAAGCATATAAGCGACGTGCGAGCGGCGGCTCTACCGTAATCGTGCCAGCCGGAGAAGTACTGTCTCAACAACATTGTAATAACTTCAAGCATATAAGCGACGTAAGAGCGGCGGCTCTACCGTTATCGTGCCAGCCGGAGAAGTACTGTCTCAACAACATTGTAATAACTTCAAGCATTTTAGAAATCATTCAAGCAATGCTGTATAGTTTAAATCCGTTTTCTAAATTAAGCTTGGTAAGGCTATCTGGATTCCTATTTTGAATAGCAGTGCACACCGGGATTCACCTTATTGAGTTGTTGACTACTGTACGTTGTGTAGCCAATTGTTACTGCAAGAGTAGACTCACGGTCATAGACTCTCTATGTCGATGCTGACATTTAAAATTAAATATTCGTTTTTCTTCATGAAAAAAGTTAATTTTTCATTTTGCAGAATATGTAAACATTTTACCTACTATGCACCACAAAAATCTTGTTTGTTTTATGATTGGGAATCTTAACATGTTTTATCGTTTTGCACAAATATATGGATGCGTCCTTTATGTCCTGTGTAACAACAATCTACCATTTAAGAAGAATAGTAGGGCTACCTAAAATAATGTGTAGGTATAATGAACTGATGTTCTCTTGAAATAAGCTCTGTAACAAGGTGTAGGGTCATTTTCACCGCAACCTTATATGAAAACTATAGAAAAGGTAGGGAAGAAGAAAATAAATGGGTCATAGTTTTCCAAAGAATCTTGAAATTAATAGGAAGAGAGTTTCTTCATTGAGATTCAATTGATAATACTCTAGCTAACTAAGCTTTTGATATTATTCTTAATGGTATTTTATTAAGTTTTACTTCATGTACATTATATTCTTTCGATAGGAGCAGCAGTTTTGCTAATATAAACTGCTGATGAAAATTACATAAGAATATGCCTATTTTGAGGAGAAATGTCATGAGTCCGTATCTTGGCAAGATGCAACGGTACGTACGGGGTCTGCCCCAGAAGTACCCAACCTAATAAAGAAGGCACAAATATTTTGGGGAAAAACATCTTTATTTCTATACATGGGCTCTTTTTCAGCTCGATACACTTTTCTCAGCGATGTTCTATAACTTCGACACCCTGTTTATGGTGAGAACTATCCAGGTCTGCAAAATAGCCACCAACTGCAGATTCCACCTCTTCATTTTTGGCAAATCTTTTACAACCAAGCCATTTCTTCAAGTTTGGAAACAGAAAATAATCAAACGTGGCTAAATCTGGGAATAGACTACGTGAGGAGGAAATGCGAACTTGAACTCATTGATTTTGGCCATGGCAATAATGGATGTGTGAACTGTTGCATTGTCTTGATGAAACAAACCTAAATGTGGTCATTTTTGCTCAATTTCATCATGTAACAAGTTCGCCATTGATTTCTTTTCCTTTTTTGAAATAACCAATGAAAATTATCGCGTACGTCCCAGAAAACTGGCGCAATGACCTTGCCTACTGATGGAACTATCTTTAGAGCCCATTCTCCCCTTCCAATCCACTGTAGCGTCTCAGGAGGCTGTTCTTGTTCTATTGCGAGCAAACAATGTTTTCATATCCAAATTTACAGTCAGCATGCAATGTATAGAATGTTTTTGAAATGCCTGCAATGACTGCTAGCTCGCGCACTTTCAGTCGACGGTCATCCAATACCATTCTTTGGATTTTATTTACAATTTCTGGACTGGTTACCTGTTGTAAACGAAGGAGTAGAATCTAGCTAAGCTAGACTAAGACCTTTCAAATGAAAGTGTATCATATAACGATGACCAGTTTTATTCAGGTTAACAAATTCGCTGACAGCACTCACTAATGATGTCTGCCAAACAAATTCTAAATAATGTAAAATCGTCAAACTTCAAACTTAAACTTTCTAAGATTGATACGTTTTACCATTGTTGTTGTTTGAAACAACAATCGCTATCTATACGTCAGATCGGGTACTTCCGGAGAAATGTATCCACCGCAAACCTTTACCACCTCGAATACAGAGTTAGAGGTATGTTGGACGCTACTGGCAGGCATGGAAGGCACGGAGAAGATAGGTAAACTTCTACCTAACGCGAGACAGCTGAGATCTCAGAAGACTTTGAGTGTGGAAGGTAGAGGGGAATGTAAGAAGAGTTAAAAAGTAGTGTATTATATATTTTACCTATTGTTAATGTTGTATTTATATATTTCTTCTAAGTATTCTTGGTTTACCATAACAGGTTTACCAATCTGTGTGCACTTATATTTAAGATATTATACTTTAACATGTTTGCCATTCATTTTTAGAGTGCTCGAAAGGTAGGAAAAGAAAGAGGACAGGAATTCAAAATTATTATACAAAACTTTCAAATAAAACCCCCTGGAACCCAGAAAATACCCCACACCACCTCTCTAGGCATAGAAAATTATATCCAAGGGGAAATAGCAAGCATTTGGGAAACCAAGCTGCACGCAAAGACTTACCAAAATGTAAAACAGGAACATGTTTTCTGTGTTTCTTAACTAAGTGTTGCTTCGTGGGCTATCAGTGGACTATAACATCACCAATTGAGAGGCGGGTAACCGTCCTATATACTGAAGCTCCATCCTACCTCCGCGAAACATAAAATAAATATGCAATACTTTTACTAATATTTTTATAGAAAAACGGATCTCAAAAAATAAGAACTGATATTTAATTATTTAAGCACATTTTCTTGAAAGTAAATGCCTTAAAATATACATTTGTAGCAGTGTACATGACGATTTAAAACTACTTGAATGAATGTTCTCAGCAGTAAACTTTTTGAAGGCAGGAGATGAAGTATTTTCAACATTAATGATTACTTTAATAACGAAAAATTAGTGATTGTTTTAATAACGTGTTCGAGTACTAATTGGACAACCTTCGCATTACTGAGAATAAAACAAAGCTAATCAGACAAAGCTGGTATTCTGCTAAAAAGATGGAAAGGAGATATGAGATGAAAGACAACAAACAGATCAACTCCGTCATTTAAGAACGGGGATGGGCAAATATGGTATCGAATTTCAATAGCTGCAGAGTGCAATAAACCCATTCTAAAATGAATCCAAATGGAGAATGTGTACACAAACACATATATTAGCTGCTGGAATGTAGTATATACCGACTTTGGAACAGCGATACCTGAGACCTTGCTTCTGGGGCAGACGGCTGCAGCAAAGAAGACCTATAACAGCTACTTTTTTAAATGAAAGAAACAACTGTGGAATTAAAGTAGTTTTCCTCAGGTACACCATTGCAAAGAAATCTTATTACGAAAGAGTCTTAAACCATTCTAACTATAATAAGGCATGTTTGAATACTTGCAGTCAATAAAATTTTCCGGTAAGCAAAAGCATAACAATTAATTTGCATAATTAGTAGCTTTCATGTTCAGGATTCAGGATTTGCACTTCTCTGCTGACCATCTTTATGTTCACAAAATAGCAAATCGTTTTGTGTAAACCGAAATTTAGAGGCAGTATACGTATTACTCGTACATTTCTTCAAGACGTTGTAAAACCGTGGAACTTACATAATTGTGCATATAAATTAACGGCTAGCTGTTATATCAAGAGGTTCAGAGTCATAGTCACCAGAGTTTTCAAAACTCCACTTGCACTATTTTAAGGGTAGCCAAACCCAACTTATCTTCGGAAGTAAATATTGTGGATGATGTGTAAGAGCTCAGATTTCTTGTATAAAACTGTAATATTGTTAGAAATGTGTTGCAGATAACGCGAAAATATTACATTACTACAATTAAAAAATCTTGAATTAAACGTTAAAAGTAGGATTTTTGTGTGGAGTTGGCCATTTCAGAGATATTCTTTGTCAAATGGGAAGTTCTTTTTCCTTTCTAAATACCCCTGGTAAAACAAAGAGAACGGCATTACAATACAAACACATAGCCACGGCCTTTTAAAATATTGACAGTAACTTAATTTATTGTGCTTCCATATTCCTCTTTTACAAGAAAATAATATGTAATGAAACCTTTCTACTAATATTTATCCTGATAAGCTATTGAAGGATACGCTTTTGAATGAACAGTTTGTTGCACAAATGAATCAACAACCTGCTTGTGTTCTGCACACAATGATCCTTTTGCCACACAATACTGGTTTGCTTATCTGTGGGTAATTTACAACACTTATTCCTGTATAGCAATTACAGAATATGTCAACACTACAATATGTTAGAAAACGCGAAAATGTAAAAGGATATTTCTATGAATTAAGAATTATTTAAGGCGTCGTTATTCAAGATATCAACTGGGAGGCAATAATGGAAAAAAACACTTTTAAACACAGTCCAGAATGTGGTTGAAAATGCATTTGACATAATTACTTAAAGATTTAGGATTTATCGTAAAATAATTCAGCAGACTCCTTGGCAGCTACAAAAAGTACAGCATTCCAAGAATTACTTAATATTAGTGAAAATATAGCTTCTGTTACAATGGACGGGTTCAAACCCGGCGGAGGAAGATGGATTTTTTTTTGGGCGTAAAAATCCTTAGCATGGTTTCCTTCGGAAGGGAAGTAAAGCCGTGGGTCCCGTGTCGTAGATTTACGGCACGTAAAAAAACCTCAAGCCTGATAGAGAGGCCTCTGTGCAAAATTAAGCGGTCTTTCACGCCCAGTATTGAATGGGACGCTGAGAACGATAGCAGTTAAAGAGCGTCCATAAATAACACGCCATTTCCATTTGTTTCAATGGAAATAATAAATCCTTTTCAAGACTATTTCGATTCAGTTGATTTATTACCCTGGAAAGACGGAATTGAAAACAAAGGCTATTGTGAGTAAACATGTATTTACGTTCGTTTATTCAATGGAAATTATAACCGTAGTTAAAGTATAGGTTATTAATCATATTCGATATTTTCGCTGATCGTATTACCTTTATCAGTTCCGCAGTAATAGAGTAAATATATGGAAAATAGAGATTCTATTTAATGAAAAAATATTAAAGTGTTCCTTTATAGCCTAAAATCTAAGTATTTTTCATGTTACATAATTTAATCAGAAGTTTCATAAATGTTCATAGTTTGGTTTGGATTAATGATAATATATGGACGGTGTTCTGACAAAAGGTGGTATGGCACATTTTCTGAAAATGTGCTTTTTATTTATATCTGATGATTTTCTTTATCTCCATGTTCCGACAAAAGGTCGAATGCCACAAATAAGAAGAAATGCGTTTTATTAAGGACTGTCATACCCAATTTCATTGTCATGACCGAAACAGATGAAAAATGCAACCCGTTACGATAACTTGAGAAGAAACACCACACGTATTCCTAACAGGCAGAATGTCGTATTGCTCTCTATTCCGTTTCATGTGCAGGTATTTAATTCGGCCAACATGGGAACGAAGACGTTCAGCTGTGTGAGAAACACGCAATAACATTGCAAATATAAGTCAATATCTTATGGTGCCGCACTACCTACTGGTCTTCTACCCGAAAGTGATGAGGTGTCCAGCTTGTATTGAATACAATGTAAAAACACTGATTGAAAAGTTTAATATTTAAGTTGCCAAGAAGCTACTTCACTTTCTTGTTAGCTACTTGCTTCTACGATAATAGTACCATCAAGTAAAATTTAATTTCAAAATAATAAAGAATCAGTTAATAACTCTAATTCTGTAATTGATAATAATCAAGAAACAACTCACTGGTAAAATCGTAATATGTTTTACTTTTTCAACCACGTACAAAGTAGGTAGAGAGGTATTGCATGCCACCTTAAAGTTGGATACGGAACCTTCACCGTAGGCATATTGAGGATCCCCGAATAAATGAATAAATAAATAAAACAAGATCAGTATGTGTGTTTGTGTCCCTTTGTGTTTATGTCACTCTATAAACAGCAGAACTCAAATAAGTGCGAAACGAACAGCTTCAAAATAATACCCCACCCAAAACTACATTTTCCATTGAACATTTTCTAAATATTTGATTTGCTCAAAAGTCGCTTTAAAGATTTGAATTGAAATACCAATGTTTAAGATATTTTCAGAACAAATGGTAATACGTATATCTTGAATTTGCTAGGAATAACAGCTGATATCCTCTTCATTCTGGCTTACTTTTTTGAACTGATAACCATAAGAGACATAGAAAATGTACTGCATAAAATGTGGATCTCGTTAAAGAATATCATTTTTTTCAAACACATTTATTGTATGTAGTTAACCATTTCTAAGATATGTCTGGTTATTGGTTGCAGTTTTTCAATACTTATACTTCTTTTAAGTGGGAAATAATCATTCGTTTAATTTTATTTTACTCCAGAGCATTCAAACAGAAATGAAGATCATCACGTAGTGAACAAAGATTGGATTATAGTCCAGCCTAATGTACTCTCATTGTACCCAATACATAACAAGGCAATTTCTGCTGTTTACCTCGATCAGCGTGTCCTATATAGCAAAAGCAATCTTTTATAAGAGCGTTTTGGCAGAATAAGTAAAGAAAGGTATGTGAATGTAACCTATCAGATTTGTTTAATTTGTCTTATAATAGTTCTGTAACTGTATAATTAATTTTAAATAAATAAAATAGCTATTTAGTAAAATAATGATGTTATTTTCTTAATTTTTGAGTGTTACATTTAATAAAATACTCACCAAATCGTTTTGTGCGTCTGAAAAATGTATGATTTATGTGACAGGATCTTTTGCCAGAAACTGTCGACATTGTACAATACTGAAATGGCTCCAATTGGCTTATTAGTTTCTTTTCAAACATTATCGCAAGCGTTAATATTAGGACAAAAATGTATTATTTTGTTGTAGATCTGTGGATATCTTTCCCATAAGTTCATTAGCTTTTCTCCGGTAGTTTTGTGGAAATGCAAGCTTAACGAAATACAAATTTATGCAAGCTTTGCCGCGCTTGCCCTTGAGCAAACTAGAGTCGCAAGCGGAGAGCAAGACTGCGGTATAAGACCACGCAATGTGACGTTGCCAGTGAGGTGGACTCCGCTCTATACCAATATACTGGATGTTGCACCGACCTGGTGTACAGGCTGCTCCTTACTTCTAGACGAATGATACAGTGAGCTAGCCTACCCTTGATAATCACGTCAGCAAATAGTTACATTAGCAAACGTTATGATTACGTTTCGAGAATACACAGCCTATAGTTGACTACAAAATGTTTTGCGTCACGGCAAAACGAGAGATGGCCTAGAAATACCGGGAATAGAACAAATACACGAAATTTACGTGTAGACAGTAGGCGAGGCTGTGAGTGAATACACATGACTGACATCACTGGAAGAGATTTGTTTGCTTTTTAGTGATTTTACTGCTATGAACACAACATCTAACTGCCGCTCCTGCTTCTGAGTACCAGTGCTCCAGTAAAGACTTCCATCTAACCTCTAATTTAAAAATGTCATTCGTCAAGAACTGACGGGTGCCCTGTAACACAACATCTGGTTTAACCTCAAACAAACGATTTTGATTTTGATTTAAAGTTCTTACGACATTGTAAGTTGCCATTAGATTATTTCGTCTCAAAATAGTTTTAGGTAACCTTGGGAATTACCGCCAGTTGTTAACGCCAAACTTTTTGATTTAAATGCCATATATATTAGAGCTGTGTACACGGCAAAGAAAATGTATATCTTGAACGTTCCAGAATAGCTTTTAAAAAACTCTTTATTCAAGGGGACAGTTGCCCATTGCCCAAATCATTAAAATAGGCAATTAAAAACTAGATCTCGATAAAACTCACAATATGGGGCGTATCAGACATAAAAGTAGACCACAGATATAGAATGTGGAACACCTAAAGGATAGCGATGGTAGAATTACGAAGGCCGGGAAGAAAGGGAGAGATGTTACTGAGGTATTGAAATATTGGTATGCGGTATAAAGAGCGAAGACGAGAATCTACTAAAGATATGTGTGAAACAATTGAAGATAATTAAGAACGAGAAGTATTGGTGGGTGGAGTTAGAGAAAACCTTGAGAAATAGGGTTAGGAGACATATTGAGGAAGGACAATGAGCATGAAGAATATTCTGAAAATCAATGAGAATTAGGATAGAAGATATCAACAGGAACTATGGGGCGAGCTAAAATGTAAACATCCACTATGTTTATACCAAAAAATAAAGAATGATTAAGGGGTGGCATACAGAAATAACGAAATAAAGAAGAGAGGAGAGGATGAGCTTGGATGAGGTCAGGAGTATTAGTATTGAACGGGATAAGAGTGACAATGATTTAGAACGTTGCGTTTTGTGCGGAGAGCAGGGCAGTGTTGTCCATTGTTTAAACGAATGTACTGAGATAAGAAACTGGAGAAAACATATTCAAAACACAAATGGTATAGTGTGCCAGTAGATAGAGATAGATATGTTAAATGGGAAAGAAAAGACAATTATTAAATATAGAATAATTAGGAAGAGAAAAGAAAAGTGGATAAGAAAACAAGAGAGAGGAAAGACAGTCGAGGAAACACAGACGACGGGTTGGAATAAGTTGCGCAAATAAAAGGGGCCTGCTCCCGTTAATAGGCTGGGAGCTAAGAGGATGAACCCTCAAACGCAATTTGTAAATGGAGTCGCTAAAATAATGTAAATAGTGAACATCACTACAATTAATTTGAAATGTAATAAAGTACAGTGCTGTTAATTGATTGGTTTTTTTTCTTTTTCTTCAAACAAGCCGTGTGTAAAACACAAATTGGATAGAGTCAGACTAGGAAATTAATGCCTTAGCCGGGATTTGAACCACGGATTTCTCAGTCCTTAGCCGGTGACTTCAGCTAGCATGGCTGTTCTCTATGTAGAACCTCACTCGCTTGTGTGTAAAAACAAATAATTAACATTAATTAACCTAATAGTTGGTTGAACTATAAATCCTGGGACTTACCAATTTGTAAGTCGCCGAAGTGATTTCATCTCAAAATAATGAGATCACCTTGTGCTTTACTGGGAAACATGCGAGTCAGTTGGGAAATTTAGTGCTGTAATGGCATGTTACCGTGGTAGCTCGTGGTTAGAGCAAGCGGCTGGAAACACCGCAAGACATCTGGTTCAAATCCCGGCTATGGAATCCAATTTTTCAGCGCGATTGAACCTAAAGTATAATAATAGTAATAGTAATAATAATAATAATGATAATAATAATATTAATAATAATGTTAATATTAATAATAGTAATAATAATAAACAATCTTATCAAAAGGTTAACGAAGGTGTTGAATGTCCAAAATTTGTATATTGAATAAATGTATAGATAGGAGGTACCAGGTCTCCTTAGTATTTGATTTCCCGAAACCGCCCAAATTCTTTTATTAACAAATCAATAATTCATACTCCTCCCGGTCAGTAGTTTATATACAGGGAAGTTAGCTTATTCATTAAGTTTGTAACTAAATTATTGTTGACTAAGTTATTGTACAAAGTGTTTCCTAAAGGTACAAAATGGAAACTTAAAATTTTAAGAATTATCTTGTTTTCATTCGACCTTGTGGTTCAAATCCCTGGCACTACCTATCATCAATGTCGGCTTTATCCGGAATATGACAGAAGTGCCAATCTGAGCGAAATGAACTGCCCTTAATTTTTACTTTTTTTACACGTACTATGTACATAGTGTATAGAGAAGGTACTGTAATGCAACCAAAAATTCCATACCAAGCTTTCAAATACATGTTTTGGATCTCCCTGAAAAAAAATCTGATGTGTTCCATTCACATGACTTTCTCTACATCTGTGTAACAAATTGTTGTTAAAAAGCTTATGCTTCTATTTAATTCATGCTAATCGAGAAAAAATTAGCAGAAATACTTTTATTACTTGCTACCTTGTAAGTAGAAGCAAAATAAGGGAAACCATGGCTAAAAGTGATAGTTAAAATCTGGCTGCTATGAGACTGAAGTTCCTTTGTTTGTATGGATAGGAGTTGACAAATTCCTGTATGAGAAAAGTATAAGATTTTCAAAGCTGAAACCAAAAACAACGAATACCTTAAAAACGATCACATCCACAAAAAAATGTATATAAAAACTTGTGAGTTTTAATGTGCTCTACAGTTTCTGTGTAGTAAGTTTTTATTCATCCCTTACGGTTTAGCAAATATGCAAAATTCCGTAAAATTCCTCTAGAATAAAGTAGTCTTCAGAGGTTATTCCCAGAATATTCAAGATATATATTTTGTTTGTCAGGTAAACATCTGAAATATACGACCTTTTCATCCAAACCGTTAGAGCCATTTTTTAGGAAATCAAAATGTTGGAAAAAAGTTCCATGTAAAGGGAAGTTGGGGGTGGGGGGATGTTCTTGAAAATCTTCGTGTCACATCCCTGGAAGATACCAAACTTGAATACCATATTTGGTATTTTTGGGACTTTTCGTTTTAGAGCTATATTGTCCACAGACACATACACGCGCACACACAAGGACCTTTTTGTAAAAATGTTTTTTGTCGGTTCAGGGGGATCCAAAACATGTATTTCCGGTAAAATTTCGGTATCGAATTTTTGGGTGGAATATAATACCTTCTCTATACACTATGTACATAGTTAGTATAGAGAAACTAAAAAACTTTAAGTTTCGTACCTTCTAAGGGTGCAACACGCATATTTGCAGGAAAACCCCCACCCCCAACTACCTTTACATGGAATTTTAATTTTCTCAAAAACGGCACTAACGATTTTGATTAAAATATCGTATATTAAAGATATTTACCTAACAGATAATATATATATATATATAACTTGAATTTACTGGGAATAGCCTCTGGAGATTACTTTATTCTGTATGAATTTTACGGAAGTTTGCATAACTGCTAAACCACAAGAGTTGGACACAAATTTAAAACACAAAAAAAGTAGAGCACATTAAAACACACAATTTATGTTATATAACTTTTTTTGTGGAGTTTATTGTTTTTTAGATAAAAAACATACTTGTCTCATACAGGAACTTGTCAACTCTTGTTCATACAAACAAAGGAACTTCAGTCACACAGCAACCAGCTTTTGACTATCACTTTAACCTACGGTACTCCCTTATTTCGCTTCTACTTACAAGGAAACAAGTAATAAGACTATTTCTGCCCATTTTTTCTCAATTAGCGTTAAGTAGAAGCATTTGTTGCAGAGAAAGTCTCGTGAATGGATCAAATTAGACTTTTTTTTCTTTCTTTTCTTTTCTTAGAGTAGATTAATAGGTAATCAAAATGTTATAATATGTCATAATACAATTTATTCATAGGACGGATTTGCACTCTATTTTTTGGAATACTCATTTCCTCCTGTGATTAAGGGCTAACCTGGTTCAGAAAACTCCATAAATTCGCTATCACTAATCATTACATGCATTTTAATCCATTTAAACCTAACAAAAATTCCAATACAAAGATGTCTACTGCTAAGAACTAGTAGTTAGTGTTAAAAACAAAGTAGTATCAAAACTGGAAGAGTCCAGCCATTTGTTTATCAACAAAAATTAGCAATTTCATATTACAGTTTTCTTATATGCATAAGATATTTGAATATAATGATAATTTAAAGCAGTTATAAACATTTTACACTATTGATTTTGAAATAAACCTTTGAAATCCAATGAATGGTTTCGAGTTTATAGTTATCTAAGAAAAATATCGTTGACGATTTTCATTACGTACTGCAGAGAACATACAACCTTTTAAAACTTTCATTTATTTTTGTGTTATGTAAAGACAAAATATAGATGAAAGGGTGACAGCAGTTCTAAATGTTACAAAAGATTGAGGGCTGGATGGATTTAATACTAAATTAATCAAATTCGGAAGTGTTATTCCAAAATGTTGCGTTCTCGATGTTTTAAACTCAGCTGCAAGAAATGCTCCGTACCTGCAAAATGGATCACTGCTATATATATATATATATATATATATATATATATATATATATATATATATTGTTATAAGATAATAATAAAAATAAATTATTTCTTTTTTAGTTTAACGTTTTTAACCTGTTTGATAATGTCGGAAGATGAATGAAATCGATGAAATTATGCTCCATGGAGCTCGGAGCTTAAAGTTACTCTACATTCTCCTTTTTAGGATAAGGGAAAAGCGCCAAAACAACCTTATCCGATAAGTCACTCTACTCAAGAGGAAAGAGGAATAAGTTTACTAAATGCAGGACACAAATTTATGGAAATTTCTTAAGAATATTGCGAACTATTGCTGACACAATAAACTCAGATGCACGTATAATGACCATAATACATTTATAATAAAACAAACAAAAAAGTCCCGGATCTAACTTAGATCATTTAGCGTTTATCGATTATGAGAAAGCCTTTGACCAGATAAAATACCTCTTTCGTGGAAACTATTAGAAATAAGAGGCACCCCTAAATATTCTATTAATACTATAAAACTCCATATGTAAGGTATGAAAATAGTCATAAGCTCAGGCTTAAAAAGTTCACATGAAATTATAATAAACCAAGGTGTTCGATAAAGGTGTAGTCTTTCACTCATTCTGTTTAATTTATATATTGTCGTCCTGGCTATGGAGTGGAAACATTTTGGAATTAAAATGGAATCTACCAAACCATTAAATGTCCTATAATATTCTGATGACAAGATATTTATACAGGAAACAAAAGATAATCTAAAAAGAGCAGTGTATAGGTTAAGTCAAAACGCAATGACCTGCAATTTAACTATATCTGCAAATAAGTTAAAGATAATGGATTTTAAAGGAATGAATTGGGTCAGATGAAAATAATAATAAATGAGAAAATTCTATATCAAGCATTACACTTCAATTATCTAGACTAGTTTTAAGTATGACAAAGACATCGAGACGATTAATAGATTTCAAGCTATCAATTGAAAGGGCTTTGGAAAGAAAAACAAGAATGGAAACGCAAGTTAATCCGATAAAGTTATGCCTGTGCCTACTCTTGTAGATATGATTCCGAATGATGGACAATGACAAACAAATAAATAGCACGCATAAGGCAGTAGAGATGGGGTTGGTGGGAATGGTAAGGAGCTGCAATAAGATGAATAAGATAAAAAATAAAACTGTATGATCAATTTCTTTTTTAATTAATGGTAAGAGAAGAAAATAGAATGCAACGGCAGGATCATGTTGACAGAATGATAGTAAATAGATCTAAAAAAATGAATTATAGGCCGATTGGAAAGAGAGATTTGAGTATACCTCTAGATGGATGATGGTGGCCGGAGTAAGTGATCACAACACCCAATCTTTTAAAGGAGAACAAGAAGAAGAAATACTCAATAATGTCGTACACTTTTAAGAACGGTGTCATAAAATAAGCGAAACATTATCTTAATGGCATTTTATGATGATTATTATTACTATTATTATCATCATTGTTGTTATTGTAACTATTATTATCATCATCACATATAAAACAATCGTAGGAAGCTTGATAGAGGCCTGATTTGGAAGGTCAGGACAACAGCCCATATCAGGTAACAAATTAACAAGATAGTGCGCACATGGAACAACGGTGAAAAGGCATTTGAGGAATGTGATGTTAGATCGATTGAAAGGAAACCGGTTGAAATCCTAACTATGGCATTGCAATTTAAAGTCTGGTTTTATAGCAATATTAGAAGCATCTTTAAGAATTTTAATTCGAATATAATTAGGTCCAAAGGGATCATGAATTGGATGTAATCAAATACTCATTATATATATTGTAGTACTCATATGAAAACTTATCCATCTATCAATTATGTATATATCAGGCTATGTTTTTGTTGGTTTTTTCCTTACAACGTTATGTATTGTAATTTCTTTTATATGGATGGACAAACAGCTCATCGCACCGCAGGACCAGCTATTAAATCTCAGTGCCCTGTCTTAGATAGATGGCTTAAGAGATGTATCTACCTTCTCCGAACTAA
Organism: Hymenopus coronatus; assembly: GCA_030762935.1. NCBI lineage: Eukaryota > Metazoa > Arthropoda > Insecta > Mantodea > Hymenopodidae > Hymenopus > Hymenopus coronatus. The sequence goes on along the minus strand of CM060891.1, from coordinate 96,966,009 downwards.
TCGGTTTTATGCAACCGAAAACTTGGCACACACACCTCTAGCTATAGTTAAAACAGCCCCACGTGTATTTCTTGTATCTTAATAAGGTAGAAGACAATAAAATGAAATGGAAATTTAATGTTCAGCTTGGTTTCGATAAACATGAATGCCTTGTTATATTACACACAGCTGTGAGAGAGAACAATTAACACCAAATATACTATAGTATTTTTTTCTTTTTCCCCTTTTCGCCTTTTTTCCATTTTCCCTACATTTCCATTGTTTTCTATTTGATTACCCTGGCTTTCTATTTGGTTACCCTGGTGAAGACGGGACTAGAACCCACGATCCCCTGCACCACGAAGCTCCAACGCTAGACACTTAACGAGCGTGACCACGGGGACCGACATAAAGACACACAAATGCCATGGTCAGGCGGGACTGGAACCCACGATCCCCTGCACCACGAAGCTCCACGCTACACACTTAACGAGAGCGACCACGGGGACCGACATAAAAACACACAAACACCATGGCCACGGCGGGACTGGAACCCACGATCTCCTGCACCACGAAGCTCCACGCTGCACACTTAACGAGCGTGACCACGGGGACCGACATAAAGACACACAAACACCATGGCCACGGCGGGACTGGAACCCACGATCCCCTGCACCACGAAGCTCCAACGCTACACACTTAACGAGCGTGACCACGGGGACCGACATAAAGACACATAAACACCATGCCCAGGCAGGATTCGAACGCACGATCCCCTGTACCACGAAGCTCCAACGCTACACACTTAACGAGGGTGACCACGGGGACCAACATAAAAACACACAAACACCATGGCCACGGCGGGACTGGAACCCATGATCCCCTACACCACGAAGTTCCACGCTAGACACTAAACGAGTGCGACCTTGGGGATCGGCAGAAAGAAGCTTCAAGTGACAGTATTTGAACCTGGAACCGTAACCATTGAAATGCGACATATCTCTGTTGCGTTACGATAGTTAGTCCAAGAAAAACGTAATCCCGTGTGACTGTTTAGTCTACTCGATTATATTTATTATCGCATTAAGCACAGACACATTTGAACAACATTCAACACATTAAAATAGTAAAGCGGCAGAAGCCCTCAGGGGGTTCTTGTTGTTATTGGCTTCTTTCTATTTCTCTTTTACGCTCCTTGTACATAGGACTTTCACCCCGAGGACTTAAAGTCAGCGTGCGCCTGATGATACACTTTTTGGAGGAGCAGAGAAAAGTCAGCATCAGTCTGGTATAAAAGTGAGTTGGTGGATAATAAGAAAGACTGTGGAATAGATGAGACGAAAGATGGTTATTGAGAAGTTGATGGTGTGAATGACGGGAAAAACTGGAGACCCCGCAGAATACCCGTCCAGACGCCGGTTTGTCTACTGCTCGTCCCACATGTGGTCCCCTGGGATCGAACCCGGGCCACCTAGGTGGGAGACAAGCGGTCGAACCACTCAGTGACAGCGACGGCTTCATGTAATCCGCTCTGTCTGAAACAGCGTGAATAGCAAAATAAAAAAATGAAGCTCCCAGAAAAAATTAACAGCGCTGATCAAAGAATGACATTTCGCATTTTCAGGTGTGGATGAGCTCAAAACATTTCACCTGCACACCTTGGTGACTCAAAAGTAAACTGCCTTTTTGAATAGATAACTAAAAACATCGCATTACCAGAGGCGAACGGAAGCCGGCGTCCCCCCCCCCCCCCAACGTGAATGCCCCCCCCCCGAAAACTGGATAGAAACATAAGAAAAAGTCCAAACGCAACGATCTTTCCTAAAAAAATATATTAACATTAATTTTATTAATTACTTCAGCTTGTTTCATATGTTTTAAACGTTGACTATGACACGTCTGGGGTACTTTCCATATATTCTAGTGCCTGGAGAAAGATACAGGTTTTATACCACTTCCAAATAAAATATCCACTAATATTTCATTCCCATTTCAATGATAGGTGTAGCTTAAGTTTTTTACAAATAACATAGGGCATTAAAAATCATATTCTGGGAGATAAATAGATCTAAATAATTTTACAATAACCTCATAAGTTTGTCTAGGAGCTGTATGCATATATGACCAGAATGGAGTGGACATCTCATACCTGTTTCAATGCCGATTTTTGTGCCTAACACCTCAGGGAGGTGAAGAAGCCGCAAGGTGGCTCAAGGTAGAGTCAAGTAGGCCGACTGCAGTCTCTGTTCGGCGAGTTGCTGAGAGAAGGCTCCCATCTGGCAGCGCTGAGAGTAGCTTAGCACCTCGGGGAGGTGAAGAAGCCGCAAGACGTCTCAAGGTAGAGTCAAGTAGGCCGACTGCAATCTCTGTTCGGCGAGTTGCTGAGAGAAGGCTCCCATCTGGCAGCGCTGAGAGTAGCTTAGCACCTCGGGGAGGTGAAGAAGCCGCAAGACGTCTCAAGGTAGAGTCAAGTAGGCCGACTACAATCTCTGTTCGGCGAGTTGCTGAGAGAAGGCTGCCATCTGGCAGTGCTGAGAGTAGCTTAGCACCTCAGGAAGGTGAAGAAGCCGCAAGGTGGTAGCAGTCAAGTAGGCCGACTGCAGTCTCTAACTCGGCGGGTTGCTGAGATAAGGCTGCCATCTGGCAGCTCTGAGAGGAACTTACCATCTCAGGGAGGTGAAGAAGCCCCAAAGTGGTAGCAGTCAAATAGGCCGACTGCAGTCTCTAACTCGGCAGGTTGCTGAGAGAAGGCTGCCATCGGGCAGCGCTGAGAGGAACTTACCACCTCAGAGAGGTGAAGAAGCTCCAAGGTGGTAGCAGTCAAATAGGCCGACTGCAGTCTCTGTTCGGCGGATTGATGAGGGAAGGCTACCATCGGGCAGCGCTGAGAGGAACTTACCACCTCAGAGAGGTGAAGAAGCTCCAAGGTGGTAGCAGGCAAATAGGCCGACTGCAGTCTCTAACTCGGCAGGTTGCTGAGAGAAGGCTGCCATCGGGCAGCGCTGAGAGGAACTTACCACCTCAGGGAGGTGAAGAAGCCGCAAGGTGGTAGCAGTCAAGTTGGCCGACTGCAGTCTCTATTCGGCGGATTGCTGACGTTAGGGCTGCCATCTGGCAGCGCTGAGAGGAACTTAGCACCTCAGGGAGGTGAAGAAGCCGCAAGGTGGTAGCAGTCAAATTGGCCGACTGCAGTCTCTATATCGGCGGGTTGCTGAGAGAAGGCTACCATCTGGCAGCGTTGAGAGGAACTTATCACCTCTGGTAGTTGAAGAAGTCCCAAGGTGGTAGCAGTCAAGTAGGCTGACTGCAGTCTCTGTTCGGCGGATTGCTGAGGGAAGGCTACCATCTGGAAGCGTTGAGAGGATCTTATCACCTCAGGGAGGTGAAGTAGCCCCAAGGTGGTAGCAGTCAAATTGGCCGACTGCAGTCTCTAACTCGGCGGGTTGCTGAGAGAGGGCTACCATCTGGCAGCTCTGAAGAGCAAACATCCCCGCCATCTTTCCGAAACCCCATAATCCCTAAGTCTATCTTGAGGGGAGGGAAAGCAAAATTATAGAAAATCAGGAAAATTAAATTCGTGATAGAATAGAAACCATTTACTCATTCACCTTCCCAAACGGGCAAAATTACGAAAACACAAGATCAGAGTGTCCGATTCCAGAAATCTAATCAGGATCTCCCAAATAAGAGCTTACCAAGAGATCATTGCATTCAGTAATGGGGGTTTAAATGAAATTAATTATGGTGTCATTAGAGATTTTAGGTCAATCGTGAAGCAATATTTGTGTTCTAGAGAATGCAGTCAAAGGAACACTATTACAGAGAAGTTCACTTATGTTTACGTTGCGTTTGATTTGTCGTTTCTGGTAGCTTCGATGCTCACAAATTGACAAAAAATAAAGTTTAATTTTGCAGGAGAAAAGCAAATAGATGTTTTTAAAACAAATCTTGGTTTGGTGCCTTGTTTACTGGTTCGGTGCCTTGTTTATTGGTTCGGTACATACCACAAAGAAAAGAAAATAAAAGAAAGAAGGAAAAGCTAAAAACACTTGCTTATCTCTTATTGGACAGAACCTTCCTCAGAGATTTGAAGAGTTCATAGAAAGAGAGAAGAGTGGCACGGTTAAAGCTCAGAGGGAACAAGAGCCTAGCGATTCCTTTTGCAGGTGAAGCCAACAGCAATCTATCAGAACACCATTCTCAATATTTTGAGGTAAGTTAGAGTAAAGCATAGCGCTTTAAGGAGAGGAGATGTAGCCGGAATAATATATTTCCACCTCTAAACATTACAAAGGGATTTCATTCCAAGCTGCCTAGTTACTTTCTTATACGAACTATACATAGTGTGTAGAGAAGGTATTGCACTCCACTCACAAATTCGATACCGAGATTTCACCAGAAATATATGTTTTAGGTCACCTTTAACTAAAAAAAGCATTTTCGGAAAAAGGTCCGTGTGTGTATGAGCGTGTGTGTCCGTGTGTCTGTGAACACGATAACTCAAAAACGAAAAGTCGGTAAAATACCAAACTTGGTATTTAAGTTTCGTATCTTCCAGGGATGCGACTCGAAGATTTTGAGAAGAATCCCTCCACTCCCAACTACCATTACATTAAACTTTTTTCGAAAATATTGATATTTTTAAAAATAGCTCGATTTTGTTTAAAATGTCGCATACTTAACTACTTAACTAACAAATAAAATTTATATTTCGAATTTTCAGGGAATAGCCTCTGAAGAGTACTTTATTCTGGATGAATTTTGAATTCCTGCTAAACCGTAAGAGATGGACAAAAACTTACTACACGAAAAATGTAGAGCATGTTAAAACATGCAACTTATGTTATATACATTCTTTTTCGTGGAGTTCATCGCTTTTGAGACATTCCTTGTTCTTGGTTTCTGCTTTGAAAAACATTTCTAATACAGGAATTTGTCATCTCTTGTCCACATAAACAAAGGAACTTCAATCACTTACCTACCAGGTTTTGACTGCCACTTTAACCTATGGCACTCCCTTATTTTGCTTCTACTTACAAGAAAGCAAGTAGTAACACTATTTCTGCTATTTTTTTCTGATTAGTACGAAGAAAATAGAAGTATAAGCTTTTTAACAATAATTTGTTGCAGAGATGTAGAGGAAGTCATGTGAATGGAACACATCGATTTTTTTACTTTCTGTATACGTGCTATGTATATAATGTATAGAGAAGGTATTGCAGTCCAAAAAAAAATTCGATACCGAGATTTCGCCGGAAATATGTGTTTTAGGGTCCCCTGCAACCAAAAACAACTATTTTCAGAAAAAGGTCCGTGTGTGTGTCCGTATGTCCGTGTGTCTGTGAACACGATAATTCAAAAACGAAAAGTCGGTAAAATACCAAACTTGGTCTTTAAGTTCAGTATTTTCCAGAGATGCGACACGAAGATTTTGAGAAAAATCCCCCCACCCCAAAACTACCCCTTACATGGAACTTTGTTCGAATATTTTGATTTTCTAAAATATGGTTCTAACGATTTTGATTAAAATATCATATATTAAAGATATTTACCTGACAAATAAAATATATACTTTGAATTTTCTGGGAATAGCCTCTGAAGACTACTTTATTATGGATGAATTTTGCATAATTACTAAAGCCTAAGAGATGGACAAAAACTTAACACTCGAAAAATGTAGAGCACGTTAAAACACACAATTTATGTTATAATATACATTTTTTTCCTGGAGTTGACATAAAAAGTGATCACCTCCACTAAAAGGTGTATATGACATAAATTGTGTGTTTTATCGTAATCTACATTTTTTGTGTACTAAGCTTTTGTCTGTCTCTTATGGTGTACCAGTTATGCAAAATGAATAAAAATCATCCAGAAAAAGAGGTTTTTAGAGGCTATTCCCAGAAAATTCAAGATATACATTTGACCTGTAAATATCTTAAATATAAGAGAGTTTAATCAAAATCGTTAGAGCCATTTTTGATTAAGCCAAAATTGTCGAAATTTTCTTCATCTAAAGGGTAGGATTTTCTTGAAAATCTTCGTGTCGCATCCTTGGAAGATAGCAACCTTAGATATCAAGTTTGATACTTAACGGTATTCTCGTTTCTGAGCTATGCTGCCCACAGACACACACAAACACATACACGGTCACACACACACACACACCCAGACAGACACAAACACATGGACATTTTTCTAAAAAAATTTTTTTGGATTAAGGGGCTCCCAAAACATATATTTCCGGTGAAATTATATATCGAATTTTTCGGTGCATTACAATACCTTTTCTATGTACACAGTACGTATAGAGAAAGTAATATGCAGGCACACCTTGAACATATATTAAAACACAACTCTTCTGCTCTTGTTATGGAGAAGCACATTCCAAGTCTCCCACAAAAAAGAAAATATAATCCTCTTGCTGCTTAACGTTTTGGCAAGTTAGGACTCTCCTGTAAGAAAAGGCCTATAAATCACCTAACATTCTCACTTTACAGTTTTACGGTAAAATTCATGTCGAACAGAACCAAGAATTGCTTCCAATGTAAACGATTATGTAATTATGCTGCGAGAGTCGCTAACTCTTAAGAGCATATAAACTTATGGAGGTAAATTCACAAAATCCAGTACACCTATATCGGGGTTAATGCCAGCAAGATCTCAAAAACGGCATCTCTAAGGCCAATCTTCGTGAAACGGAAATATATAGTCAATATTTCTTGTCTAAATTATTTTAAATCTCAAAGCCTAATCTCTACATTACCCTCCCTTTAACTTCATGGACAAAAATTGTTTTTGACAAATAGTTTCTCATTTTTACTTTCTTTACTAGTACGTAGTACATAGGAAAAAAATATATTACGTTCCACCCAAAAATTTATACCGAGATTTCACTGAAGCTACAGGTCTACTAATTCAAAAAATCTTATGTGTTCATTTCGCATAATTTTCACTAGCTGTTCCAAATACAAACAATTCTTATAAAAGAACACACTTTTATCCATATCATGCCAATACTTGTTTCCTTGTAAGAAGGGTATACATCATTCTACAGCGATAGTGAAATCTTTTAAACGCTGGTCGCTTTGTCAAACTATTCTTATAAAAGAACTACTTTTATCCATATCATCACAATACTTGTTTCCTTGTAAGAAGGGTATACAGCGATAGTGAAATCTTTTAAACGCTGGTCGCTTTGTCAAACTATTCTTATAAAAGAACATACTTTTATCCATATCATCACAATACTTGTTTCCTTGTAAGAAGGGTATACATCATTCTACAGCGATAGTGAAATTTTTTAAACGCTGGTCGTTTTGTCAAACTATTCTTATAAAAGAACATACTTTTATCCATATCATGACAACACTTGTTTCCTTGTAAGAAGGGTATACAGCGATAGTGAAATCTTTTAAACGCTGGTCGCTTTGTCAAACAATTGAAGTTCGATTCGTTTTGTAGGGTCCCGTTTGAGAGACAATTGGTAGTTTAAAACAGAAACAAACAACAAGAAAAATCTCAAAAAATGCCAACTCTATAAGAAAAATCTGTCGTGTTCCATTCACATGACTTTCTCTACATCTCTGCAACAAATTATTGTTAAAATCTTATTGTTTTATTTACTTAAAAATATCAGAAATAGTCTCATTACTTGCTTCCTTGTAAGTAGAAGCGAAATAAGGGAGTACCATAGTTAATGTGATAGTTAAAAGTTCATTGCTATGTGACTGAAGCTCCTTTCTTTGTATGGACAGAAGTTGACAAAGTTTTGTATGAGCAAAGTATGATTTTTAAAGATGAAATAAAAAACAAGGAATATCTTAAAAATGATTAACTCTATGAAAAAATGCATTTAACATAAATTGTGTGATTTAAAGTGCTCTACAATTTTTTTTTTTTTTGGTAAGTTTTTTTTTCTTTCCATTTCTTACGGTTTAGCAGTTATGCAAAATTCCATAAAATGTATCTAGAATAAACTACTCTTCAGAGGCTATTCCCAGAAAGTTCAAGATATACATTTTATTTGTCAGGTAAAATGTCTTTAATATATGATATTTTAATTAAAACCATTAGAAACATTTTTGAGAAAATCGAAATTTTCGAAAAAAAATCTCCATGTAAGGGGTATTTTGGGGTGGGGGGATTTTTCTCAAAATCTTCGTGTCACATCCCTGGAAGATACTAAACTTACGGACACACACATACACACACACGAACCTTTTTGTGAAAATGCCTTTTATTGGATATAGGGGGCTCTAAAACGTATATTTCCGGTGAAATCACGGTATCGAATTTTTGGGTGGAGTGCAATACCATCGCTATACACTATGTACATAGTAAGTGTAGAGAAAGTAAAAATGTATATGACATAAATAACGTGTTTTAAACAGATCTACATTATTGTCTATCTCTTACGCTTTAACCGTAATGTAAAACTCATTCAGAATAGAGATCTTCAGTAGCTATTAACATAACTTTCAAAGCATACAATTTATTTGTGATGTAAATGTCTTTAATATCCACTATTTTAATCCAAACCATTAACGCTATTGTTAAGAAATACAATATTTTCAAAAAGCTTTCAGTAGTTTGTATTGGCGGGATTTTGTTTTTTAAATCTTGGTATCGCACCCTTGGAAGATACTAAACATAAATACGAAGTTGGTCTTTTCATTATTGAGCTATGCTGCACACACACACACATACATACTCACATAGGGGTTTTTCAAAGTATTTGATGTGATACATTCAGATAGCCTTCTCTAGATGTTCCATACACAAACTATTCTTACCAAATACTTTTATTTTACCTACATCATGCTAGTCGACAGAAACATCAGCAGAATAATTGGTCTTATTACTTGCTTCCTTGTAAGAAGAAGGGAAATAAGTGAATGCATTACGCTAAAGAGATAATCAAATTATTTAAAAGCTGGTTGCTATGTATTTGATGTTCGTTTGTTTGTATGACCAGCAGTTTGTATGAGAAATGTAAGTATTTTAAATTTTAAACAAATAACAAGGATGATGAGCTTTACCAAAAAACATATATGACATAAATTATATATTTTAACGAGATCTACATTTTTTGTGTAGTAAGCTTTTGTCTATATCTTATGTCTTACCAGTTACGCAAAATTTAGTAAAATCTTCCAGAATAAAGAGTTATGCAGAGGGTATTGCCAGAAAATTCAAAATATATATTTATGTAATTATCTTTACAATAAGTATTTTAATCAAAATCGTTTGGGCCATTTTTGAGAAAATCAAAACTTTCAAAATCGTTTCCACTTAAAGGATAGTTTAGAGTGGGGAAATTTTCTTGAAAATCTTCATGTCGCATCCTTGGAAGATACTGCAATATCAAGTTAGGTATTTAAGGGTCTCTTCGCTTTTGAGCAATGCTGTCCAAAGACACAGACAGATACACACGCAGCAAAAACACTTTTTACGGACTCAGGCTGTTTCAAAACATATATCTCCGGTGAAATCTAAACATCGAATTATTGGGTAGAGTACAATACCTTTCTAGCTATGTATATGTGTGCTAGACGAACTAAACAGAATTTTTAGAAAAAGGTCCTGTGAGTGTGAGTAGTAATACATACGACCTAGCAAGGTCAAGTAACGATAATCCTGCCACAAGGAAGGGGTTTAAGCGCTACTGTCGCGTTAATCCGCCGCCTTAAGAAAATGGCGGGAAATTTGAAAATTGAAAAGGTGTATCCGCTGATCCATACCTTTCCAATATTCAAATTTCCCGCCATTTTCTTAAGGCGGCGGATTAACGCGATACTAGCGCTTAAACCCCTGGTTGCAGGATTATGGATAACTCTACTTGCCATGCCGTATGCAAAACCTAATAAACAACAAGTTCATATCGCAGATATACTTATTACATATTCTCATGCAATACAATATTGAATACATGCAAAAAAAAAACTGATTTTTTTAAGAAACCACATGCACAATTCAAAAAATACATTTTATTTGTCATGTAAATACCTTTAATATATGATATTTTAATAAAACTCGTTAGAGCCATTTTCTAGAAAATCAAAATTTTCGAAAACATTTCCATGTAAAGGGTAGTTTGGGGTGGGGGGATTTTTCTCAAAATCTTCGTGTCGCATCCCTGGGAGATACTAAACTTAAATACTAAGTTTGGTGTTTTACCGACCTTTCGTGTTTGAATTATGGTGTTCACAGACACACGGACAAAATCTTCGTGTCGCATCCCTGGGAGATACTAAACTTAAATACTAAGCTTGGTATTTTACCGACTTTTCGTTTTTGAATTATGGTGTTCACAGACACATGGACATACGGACACACGCACACACGGACACACACGTGCTTTTTTTTTTTTTGATAAAGGGGACCTTAAAACATATATTTCCGGTGATATCTCGGTATCGACTTTTTTGGTGGAGTGCAATAATTTCTCTATTCGCTATGTACATAGTGTGTATAGAGAAAGTAAAAATGGATCTATCATTTTATATTCACCCTAATTACTGTAGAACAACAATTACATTTCGTACTCCCCAGAACTCTAGATTTTTCCAAATTTAATAATTTATTTCCCAAAACTGGAGTAATTTCGAATCTAGCCTCTGTCGGATCTATCTCCTGGCTATCCGCCTGCGTCAGCATTGTGCTAGTACTGGGTATATTACCCATGTTTAATGAATGTTTTAACAACCCACTAATGTGTATAGTGTATATGTGTTTGTGTATGTTAACTTTTCAAGCTCAAATACTATTAGGAAAGAATGTGTGTTTTTCTCTCAATATGTTATATTATATTCGTTGTACAAACAATGTATTCTTTAAAGAACAAATACCATACTTATACTGTGCAATTATTTCTTTCTCACAGAGATTGTCTGGCTTGCGTAACGTTGCATCATATCCGGTCGGAGTGCTGACATAGCTTTCTGTTCAGTATGGCCATCGTCTTCTTGCCTTTCTCGTCTGCTTATAATTGCAGCATTGGTATTCAGTATTCATCAGCAGAGTTCTCCATACACACACAGACAAACACACACACACACATACACACACGCACACGGACCTTTTTCTGAAAGTACTTTTTTTTGGATATAGGGGATTCTAAAACATATTTCCGGTGAAATCTCGGTATCGAATTTTTTGGCGGAGTGCAATACCTTCTCTATACACTATGTACATAGTGCGTATAGAGAAAGTAAAAAGTTGTCATCAAGAAAAAGAAATGATCTCTCCCTTAAACGTTATAAATCATTCGTTGTACAAGCAATGTATTCTCTAAAGAACGAATACCATACTTATACTGTGCAAATATTTCTTTCCCACAGAGATTGTCTGGCTTGCGCAACGTTGCACGGTATCCGGTCCGGTCGGAGTGCTGACACCGCATTGTGTTCCGTATGATCATCGTCTTCTTGCCTTTCTCGGCTGCATATAATTGCAGCATTGGTATTCAGTATTCATCAGCAGAGTTCTCCAGCTTCCGTTTTTCTTTTTCACTCACATAGCCCTCTCGGTCCGTTCGTCTTTTGCGCTCGCATCGCATTCTTGCCTTTTCAACACCATGATAATAGAGATAAACATTAGCAGAATCTTCTTCTTATTCAAATAGAAGGGAGCTATAGCTACGGGCTATGCATTGTCAAATGTTTTAATTGCGTCTTTATGCGATTGTCATTTTAAATCACTTTCTTTTACACTTTCTTTTACACTCAAATCGCATCGCCTTCTCGCTCCGTTCTTCCTTTACACCCACATCACACTCTCGGCAGGTTCTTCTTTACGCTCACATTACCCTCACGGCCCGTTTTCATTTACTCACACACCACCTTCCCGGTCCGTTCTTCTTTTACGGCCATATCACCTTCTCGATCCACCCTTCTTTTATGTTCACATCGACTTCTCGGCCAGTTGTTCCTTTACACTCACATCACCATCTTGGCCAGTTCTTCATTTACACTCACATAGCCTTCTCGGCCCGTTCTTCCTTTACACTTCAATCGCCTTCTCGTACCGCTCTTCATTTACGCTCGCATTGTATTCTCGTACCGTTATTTTACGCTCACAATGCCTTCTCGTCCCGTTCTTCTGTTTTCACCGCTGTAACCGGTCGTCATTAGCTCAGCTTATTGCACAACCTACCAAGTGGTTGTCTGGTTCATATCCGGTGGAGCTTTTCTGGCTTGCGCAATGTTGCACCATATGCGGTCGGAGTGCTTACATCGCTTTCTGTTCCGTGTGACCAGCTCCCCACCCATCGTCTTCATGCCTTTCTCTGCTACACATAATTGCAGCATTGGTATTCAATATGCAGCATGGCTAGTGTACAGTCTTGTTTTCACCGCTGTAACCGGACGTCATTAGCTCAGCTTATTGCACAACCTACCAAGTGGGTGTCTGGTTCACATCCGGTGGAGTTTTTCTGGCTTGCGCAATCTTACACCATCTCCGGTCGGAGTGCTGACACCGCTTTCTGTCCCGTGTGAACAGCTCCCCCCACCCATCGCCTTCTTGCCTTTCTCTGCTACATATAATTGCAGCATTGGCATTCGGTATTCAGCATGGCTAGTGTACAATCCACAGATTGTTCTTCCTCTTCCTCTACATCTGCGTCACCTGTTTCCTCTTTAGGCGACAGTGTTCGATAGTTTTTCCCACCAGCGCAGTGGACATCATTTATGAACAACGAGTAACTTTATGAAACGTCCACCGGGTCCACCATCGCCGATGTACCCCTTCCATTTTCCAATCATCGCCATCAATTCTCCTTTTATCATTCGGATTAGCAAGGTCGAGTACCCATAATCCTGCCACCAGGGGGATTTAAGCGCTAGTGTCGCGTTAATCCGCCGCATTAAGAGAAAATGACGGACAACTGCAAAGGTATGTATCAGCGGATTGTCTCTTAAACTTTCATAAACATTATTTTTTATCCTGTACTAAAGACCAGTGAGCGTGTGATATTCAAAGCAAGCTAAAGACAAAAATATATATAAACAATGTGCATGTGGTTTCTTAAAAAATCAGTTTTTTTGCATGTATTCAATATTGTATTGCATGAGAATATGTAATAAGTATATCTGCGATATGAACTTGTTGTTTATTAGGTTTTGCATACGGCATGGCAAGTAGAGTTATCCATAATCCTGCAACCAGGGGTTTAAGCGCTAGTATCGCGTTAATCCGCCGCCTTAAGAAAATGACGGGAAATTTGAATATTGAAAAGGTATGGATCAGCGGATACACCTTTTCAATTTTCAAATTTCCCGCCATTTTCTTAAGGCGGAGGATTAACGCGACACTAGCGCTTAAACCCCCCCTGGTGGCAGGATTATCGTTACTTGACCTTGCTAGGTCGTATTTATTACTACAAGTGTGTGTCTGTGAACACATTTACTCAATAAGGAAAATTCGGTTAAATACCAAACTGACAGTTAAGTTGAGCAACATCTCAGGATTCGACACGAAAATTTTAAAGCAGTTACCCCTATCCAAACTACCCTTTACATAGTAAATATTTCGAACATATTGATTTTCTCAAAAATGGCTCAAACAATTTTGAGCAAAGTACCTATATTAAAGATACTTGCACGGCAAACAAAATATATATGTCAAATTTTTTGGGAATAACCTCAGAGGTATCATTCATTCTGATAAACTGCTAAACTGTTAGAGTTATAAACTTACTACACAACACTGTAAATGCCCTTATAACACACAATTCACGTCATATACAACTTTTTTGTAGAGCTAGCATTTTCCAGATATTCCCTTATATTGGTTTCGATTTTAAATATTTAGAGTATTTCTCATTTAGGACATTGTCAAGCTAGGGAAATCAAAGAGAATGCAATTCAATGATATACTAAACAAATTTTAAAGTATGTGATTATTGCTTTAATCTATTGTGTTCCCTAATTTCCCTTCTGCAATGAACTAAATAATAAGCGCATTTCCGCTAATGTATATCTTGTTGGCATAAAGCAGATAGAAGAATAGTTTTTTTAAGAATTATTTGTTAACGAGATATAGAGAAAGTCATGTGATTGGAACACGAGAATTCTATCATTTAGGTTGACGATATCGTTTTCTGTGAAGAATTAAAAACTCAGTTGTGTCTAAAAATGTTATTATATACACAGTAACGGATAATGCAAATATTCCAGATAAGAAGCTACAATATAGCAAAAGGCATTATCCGTTTCATATTGTATATGGCTGTGATACTCCAGTATATTACTCAGGAATCTCATCTCTTTTGTCTGTATTCTTCATATTTTATTTTCTGTTAGTTTCCAAGTTTCAGAAACAAATATAAACCTATTAGTATTGTCACTGTTCATAGTTTCACCCACAATGATATAAATATTCTCTAGATATAATCTCCTTCATTTATCTCTTTGTCCAAGGCTAAAAGGAATACTAAGAAAAGGAAATGTCTATAGAATTAAACTAACTACTCTGAAGAAGTGGTTTATACAGCAAGAAATGCAATGTTTAAGTATGTTTAGAGACGGTTTAGATCAGAGTAAAGTACAGAGTATAAGAGTATATAATTAATCTCTAGTTCTAGTGAAGACATATGGAAATAGACCTATAAATTTATTATATAGAATGATGGAGAGAATAGAAATAAAAATAAATGTGGATTCTTTATTATTTTTTTTTCCCACTAAACGTTTAAATTCTTCATGGAGCTAACAAAATTTATACTTAAATTTCGTAATATTCTGAATAAATGACAATGAATAAATTAAAGTGTTCTTGTGAATAAATGAAAGTATTATTGAAATGCAATTGCAGCTTTTGTTTTAAGTGTATTTGCATTTTAATAATACTTTCATTTATTCAAAACAATACTTTAATTTATTCACTTTTTTTTAAGAGATAATCAACATGTATATAAATCTGACATACCGTTCATGAAAATTCAACTCCAAAGAATAAGCATTATAATTCTCGAAAGCAAATAATCACTTGAGAAGAAATATTATATCACTCCTTGTGAATTGCTAGGTTCTCTTCTGAGGTTCGAATATACTGGAAAGTCTTGTATGTTCTAACAAAGCTCCTGGAACATTGCCGGCATTTGAACCACTGCTCTGCCGGTCTCTGCCCGGTTGCTCTGCCACTGAGCTACCATAGCAATATGCCAGATAGCACTAAATTTCTAAACTGACTCGCATGTTTCCCGGTAAACTACAAGGTGATCTCAAATAATTTTGAGATGAGATAGCCTATGATGAATTACAATGCTGTAAGTACTTAAGTCCCAGGATTCATAGCATAACGAACTATTATGGTCAATTATTATAGATTGATTGATATTTTTTTCGCACAAGCCGTGTGTAGAACAGGAGTTGGCTATGGCATAGAATTTTTCAGTCTGACTCTACCCACCCGTCGTCATATGTGTATACTTCCTCCTATATTAGCTAAATAATTGTGGCGTCTTCACCATTAATGCTTTCGTTCTGAATCGTTGCTGTCGACATAAATTACCGTGAATAGGAAGATGTAGTTTTTGTCTTGAGCTTATATTTATGTTAAAGAGAGCTGAAATCCTGGAAATAACACGAGCATTAACCATTCTTTATTGCTCCATGGTTATACACATTGTATTTATTCTTCTGAGGGAGGGTTTATTAACGAAACCGAAAATGGAAGTACAGAAGAGAACAAAACAAAGACAGGCAGAGATAGGGGAAATGGATGACGTTAAATGCATTTTAGTCTTAATTTTAAATTCTTTCATTTACTCTGGGAGGTAGAAAATCTGCTAGCATTGTAAGCATTAAAATGGCATTATAATGGGTGCATTAGAAGCTTTTGCCGCTATAGTCGTGCAGCAGGAGTTTCGGTCCTCTCAACCTGAGACGGAAGTGTCTATTCAATGTGCAAAACGTGCCAACTAATACAATTGTGTCTCAGGACATTTTTATGTCTTGTAATCTGCAATAATCTCAGCTCTCTTTAAATTACATTTATTTGACTTTTTTAGTATAAATTATACTACGATATAATTTATCAAGCAGTTCTAATATACATTTTTTGCATATCTATTAACCATACGTTATTATAAATCAGTTATAATATTATAGCATATAGTATACTTTTTGTTAAAACCAATAAGTAATTCAAAAAGAAATGTTTTCTGAGATATATGTGGTGTAAAGAAACTGCATTAAACTCTTATGCATGTTATCATAAATAAGAAACTTAGCTTTTAAAATATATTATGCAGGTACGTTAATGTTTAACCTCCTACTCAGGTTTGAGAATTTAACCCATGCATATTGTTTACATAGTGAAAAACGTAAACATGTCTAGGATATTAGGACTGTTTCTTAGAAAATTGGAACAAGGTTTACTTATAAATGTTTCAGAAACAAAATGGTGTACAATTTGTGACTTATTATTATTATATTGCATCTTCCTTATAGAGATGTTAGTGCTGTGTAATTTAATTTACCAAAAATTGATATGGTGCACGTAATTAAATACTATTAATGCAAAAATTCAGAAATATTACTATTTTAATATTTCTGTCAAAACATACCTTAAATAGGCGGAGAACCAGTTAGACAGAGGTTTGAGTTCCAACTCGAACAAAATGAGTTACGAAAAAGGTTTCTCCGTGATATAGTTTCTAACTTTCGGTGAAAAATAGTTTGGTAGCTCTTATTATACATTACATTGAAAAATAATTTTGCCTCCTTCAAATACAGGATACTCAAAAGAATAGTAATTTTTCTAGTATTTATTCTTTCATTCATCTGTTACCAACCCATCATTCAATTCAGACGTCCCCCTTTCTAGACGTGAAGTGAAAGCTTATTCAAACATCGGCGTTGTGCATGAATTATTTTAGAGTATTGTTATTGCTGTTATTTTGTGTTTCTTTTACTAGCCCACTGAAATTCCTGCAGGAAAATTCACGCTAAAACAAAAAATGTACTATCTTTCACAAAAGCAAATACCCTCCGCGCGATGGTCACGTAAATCCTTCAATAGATGGTATGAGAATAACATTTGCCATCCGCTCATCTCACAGTTTTGGAAACCATATTTCAGCAATCATTGTAAACTGATGGAAATTATTACAAATTGAACTCGAATACACTTGCACAAAAAGCGTTGTTATTGTGTTTCGATTAAGTAGTGGACCTGAGGTAAAACGGTCCTAGTTTTGGATGCAAGTCTGCCTGCGACTAGAATAGCCAAAGTTGTTAAAGCTGAATAACAGAGGAGTCGGGAGATTGATCAGATTCCGTGTAACGCGTGCCTTTATTTATTTATTTCAATTTTTTGGCAAAATCTTTATTTTCGTGACCTTTGCGAAGTATAAATGTTGATAGCTTATTGGAACTTCTTTCTGATAAAGCTGCTTCCATAGAGCAACAAATAATATGGATAGTTTTATTTCGCATACCGTTGTAATATTTGTCACCTTCTTACGAATGCTGCAATTCGAGTGACGTTTTACAAGTGAATGCTTTATAAAACATAAATTGTAAATGTAGCAAATAGAAAAGGGACATCCGCCTACCTCAACTGGCAGATAATTCTCCGAAAATAATTCTTTTCCCTTTAAGTACTATGGCTGTTCCGGGTTGGCAAGTGTTGTCGTGGGCTGTTAAGCCACTCAGGTTGGCTTACCTGGATTGGCCGCAAGCTCTTAGTTCACCCCAACAATCGCTACACAAGTCTTGCTCATTCAGTAGCTGTTTCGGGTTGGCAACTGTTGTCGTGGGCTGTTAAGCCACTCAGGTTGGCTTACCTGGATTGGCCGCAAGCTCTTAGTTCACCCCAACAATCGCTACACAAGTCTTGCTCGTTCAGTAGCTGTTCCGGGTTGGCAAGTGTTGTCGTGGGCTGTTAAGCCACTCAGGTTGGCTTACCTGGATTGGCCGCAAGCTCTTAGTTCACCCCAACAATCGCTACACAAGTCTTGCTCGTTGAGTAGCTGTTCCGGGTTGGCAACTGTTGTCGTGGGCTGTTAAGCCACTCAGGTTGGCTTACCTGGATTGGCCGCAAGCTCTTAGTTCACCCCAACAATCGCTACACAAGTCTTGCTCGTTCAGTAGCTGTTTCGGGTTGGCAACTGTTGTCGTGGGCTGTTAAGCCACTCAGGTTGGCTTACCTGGATTGGCCGCAAGCTCTTAGTTCACCCCAACAATCGCTACACAAGTCTTGCTCGTTGAGTAGCTGTTCCGGGTTGGCAACTGTTGTCGTGGGCTGTTAAGCCACTCAGGTTGGCTTACCTGGATTGGCCGCAAGCTCTTAGTTCACCCCAACAATCGCTACACAAGTCTTGCTCGTTCAGTAGCTGTTTCGGGTTGGCAACTGTTGTCGTGGGCTGTTAAGCCACTCAGGTTGGCTTACCTGGATTGGCCGCAAGCTCTTAGTTCACCCCAACAATCGCTACACAAGTCTTGCTCGTTGAGTAGCTGTTCCGGGTTGGCAACTGTTGTCGTGGGCTGTTAAGCCACTCAGGTTGGCTTACCTGGATTGGCCGCAAGCTCTTAGTTCACCCCAACAATCGCTACACAAGTCTTGCTCGTTCAGTAGCTGTTTCGGGTTGGCAACTGTTGTCGTGGGCTGTTAAGCCACTCAGGTTGGCTTACCTGGATTGGCCGCAAGCTCTTAGTTCACCCCAACAACCGCTACACAAGTCTTGCTCGTTCAGTAGCTGGAGGTTGTATTAGTTTTCGTTTGTCCGGCTACCATTTATTTGTGTTAATTGTTTTAGTACGTTAATGGAGTATGTGCTGTGGGATACGAGGAGTTTTAACTGCTCAATGAGATTGGGGTAAATTTCTGATGAGATCTTTTAATTTATTTCCGTTAAAATATATAAATGTGAACGTAACGAACCAAAACAAATTTCACAATAAATGCTTTTATCGGCTTATTTAATTTAGCCAATTTACGTAGTATTCTTATGGCACATTACTGATGTTAACATGCATTTCTTCCCGAACTAAATTTACAAAATATAACAAGTTTGATTAAAATGATCCCCTTAGCGTGTGTTATAATGGCGTGTGTGGAACAACATTCGTCGATAGCATTTACTTACTTTTGGTTTTTCTTACATGCACTTTCTGTTACTACATATTACTCGAAGTATACAATATATTTAAGAATATCGAGGTTTACTATTCGAATTAAACAACGCTAACTTTTTATTCCTTTTAGAGCGAAAACTTTTTCAATGTTTGTTTAATAACCATAGTAGAACAAAATCTCTACTTTTGTTATTTCCATAGATATTTCATGTGTATTAATACCAATGAATTAAGCCAGAATGCAAGGTTCATTATACAATCCACTGCCACAACACCCACAGTCAAAGTAATCTGTCTATAATTCTCGAATAGTATTATCAAGTTAAGTATTTAAAAAAACAAGTGAAGGGACGATGCCCACTTTCAAAACTGTGATACTCATGTTGGTTCTAGATAATCTTCTCTTTTCATTCCCGAAATAAATGTGCTGCTAGAAATAAAGTAAAACACTTAAATTACTTTTAAGGGTAAGTACTACGAGCCTCCTCCTTGCAAGGAAAGTATTGCCAAGTTAGGAACAGAGTAATACTTCATATTAGAGAATAGAGCGCGACTGAGAAGCAGCTGGATAGCTATCCGCGGTCCAAAAGCGCCAGAAGCTGGTGATTCCATTTTCACCTCTCGTGTGTTTATTCTCTAAAACAGCTCATTAACAAATGCCTTCAAATGTCTCGAGATGATATATTGTCATCAGGAATGGAGAATCAGAATTAAAGCACACTTCTAGACAGCAAGTTAATGGAGACATGGCAACATTGTATAGTGCTGGAAATAAACATGGTGGCAACGATGTTTAGGTTGCTTCACGTCCAAGCAATCCACAACTGTATTGTGCTCAATTTAATATGCCATTAATTACTTTATTCTTTGGCATTTGTAAGCTTTTTAGAACATATTTTGTGAGCATTAATACAATTTTTATCCTATTAAATGCTTTCCTATAGTGTAATAATATATTAAACCACTTGCGTTCTACACTTTTGAGTCCTATTCTCACATGTGGGTGTTTAAAGGAAAAAAGTGATTTTCGGAGGAATGTTTGCCAGCTGAGGTAGGTATATATCCCTTTTTTATTTGCTGCATTTACAAGTTATGTTTTACAAAGCATTCAGTTGTAAAATGTCAATCGAATTGCAGCATTCGTAAGACTGCGGCAACGCTATGCGAAATAAAACTAACCATATAATTTGTTGCTCTATGGGAGGAGTTTTATCAGAGCGAAGATCCATTAATCTGTCAAATGTTGACTTCGCACAGATTATGTAAGGAAAATAAATAAAGGCACGCGTTACACGGAATTTGATTCACCTCCCGACTTCTCTGTTATTCAGCAGTAGCACCACACTTTAACAACTGGTCACAGGCAGAATTGCTGCTGATGAAACTTATCTTTGTAAGCAAAGCATCCAACGTCAGGTCCACTACTTAATCAAAATAAAAAACAACACCTTTTGTGCAAGTGTATTGAAGTTCAATTTGTAATAATTTCCATCAGTTTACAATGATTGCTGAAATGTTGGTTTCCAAAACTGTGGGGTGAGCGGATGGCTGCATGCCCACTTGAACACAAAGGGAAGGGAAGCGTATGCCAAATTTTATTCTCATACCAGCTATTGAAGAACGCACGAAAACTAGGTGAATTAAGCGAATGAGGTGCGGTGGGCATTTGCTTTAGTGAAATATAGTACATACATGTATGTACACACGTGTAAATGCCGAATCATGCAATAGGTGTACAGGCATTATTCCACTTCGAAATGGATATATTGTTAGATAGGTGCTTAATAAGCTTAAGACAACACGATTGCTAAACACTAGATCGAAAAAATGAAATAGATATTCTAAGCGACAAAAATGCCTTTGTAATGGAAGAAATTTTATATCATTCAACCGCTCTCCAGGAAACTCTTTAATGCATTATTTCTATAGTAAGTGGCAGTTTTAAGAACCTCTTTATATATATATATATATATATATATATATATATATATTTTATGCTAAACTTTTAAAATTGCAATCCTACAGAATGACCGATGTTTATAAACTATATCTCGTGAAGGTGCTACTCATATGTAACGCGGGAGTTTTAAAATGGAACCTCGCTCGCTGTAGTAACCTGGACTGGGCCATGAAATGACCACCTTGATTAATCGGTATTCCGCAACAGATCAACAAAATTACTACACATAAAACATAGATTTTGTTAAAATATGCAGTTTATACAAAATGTTTGCGTTAGGTTCTAAATATTCGTTGTTATTAGCTTGAATGCTCCAATAGCTGTATTTTACTTTGTCTACCCGTACTATGTAGTGTATAGAGAAAGTATTGAATTGCAGTATCTCTATTAATGTAAAAAAAAAAACAAAAAAAAAAACAAAAACAAAGAAACCAGAACAATAAGCTTTAGTAGTAATTTCTTGTGGAACAGTATAGAAAACTATGTGAATGCATCATATATAGGATTTTAAATGCTGCTCTCATTAACGTTTGTTATGAAACATGCTCACATTTACTCCCACACTCATAATTCCAGACTCCGCAGAGGGTGAGGAATTATCCTCTGCGGCTGAAGAAATATTCTCTCACCCCAGTCGAGAATCGAACCTGATTTCTGCCCTGAAAAACCAGACTAGAGAAGCAGTCGATAACAGAGAACTACAGACACGAAGAAAGAGAGAAATGTATGACTTTGAGTTACTCGGTATTATTGAGGTAAATTCTATCTAATCTGAAGTGAACCTAAAGGAATTCGCTAACTTCATACTTTTCGCTGTTGCGCAGAGAAG
Organism: Hymenopus coronatus; assembly: GCA_030762935.1. Taxonomy (NCBI): domain Eukaryota; kingdom Metazoa; phylum Arthropoda; class Insecta; order Mantodea; family Hymenopodidae; genus Hymenopus; species Hymenopus coronatus. The sequence continues at coordinate 96,944,156 of CM060891.1, read as the reverse complement.
TAGCATGCTGGAAAGTTGAAGGGTGACACCACAAAGTTGCCAGCGAACTCAGCATCTGGAAACAGTTGAAACGAGCCCCAAGCAGATGAACGTCGCTAATAGTCCCGATTGTCAGTTGGAGTGCTTGTAGATTAACGGGTTAGCAAGAAGTCTCTAGAGGGATAATTACGCGGGCAAATGAGACTGTTAATGAAGACAAAGGGGATTAAAAAGACTTCAACTGCTCTAGAAAGTTTAACCTAGCAAGGGAAGGTACAACATCTACTTCCATTTATTATTGGTTGTTGTAGATTGTTAGATTTTAAAGAAAATCCTTCTTTAAGAGAGTTGCCGTATTTGGCGGCACTCACACCCCCCCCCTTAAAAATAGGCCCAAAATTGGATCCAGTATTAACGCCGGTAACAAGTTAAGATGGTACATACAAGCTCCGTTTCTTCAAAATTTCTATGTTGCGGCTTGAAGTAATTCATTATTAGCTTCTTTGCGACTTTTGAGCATTCTAGTTGAATAGACAGCTGCACATGCGCCGTCGTCGTTAGCGGTTTCTGTATTGTTGCTTCAAACTTTAGTTATTGTTGTGTTTAATGTGGCGATCCACTTGTATCGTATATTGTGGTTTTATTTACAAACTGTGACTGAAAAATGGCGCCGCTATACTATTGTGTTTAAGGTACAAGTTATTACATATCCTAAAGAGCAACGACACAGGGCTGCAGAAAAGCATTTCTCTATCTAAATGTAAGAAATTGGAGTATGGGGTATTTGTTTTAAAAAAGCGCACCTCGCAGTAAGCATAATCTGAGAAGTGGATCAGTTAAATTGCCAAAACTTGAAGCAGAACTCAATGCTTAGATTTTAGAGAACACACAAGCTTGGGTTTCAGTATCTACGAAAATGATCTTTCATTAAACTAAAGTAATATCCACTAACAAATTTACTGAATGAACACCATGACGCTCAAGACTTACGAAGAGGAAATGGCTTAGTGTACAGGTCAAGCCAAAAATATCACAAAAGATGTCAAGTGACAACGAAGAACAAATGAAGATTCAGATTCTGACATGACGGCTTTAAATATTTCTTCCTTCAGTTCCAAGAATGAATTTTGCAGGTTTGAGGAGAAAAATTAAAAGGTGAGCACTGTTTCCTCTTGTACTTCCTAGATAGTTGGTGTACGTCCTCATATATTTTATAATTATTTTGCTGTAATTCTATCAGGCGAGACATTCCTTTTCTAAAAAAAAGTAGAAAGTGCCGGTGCGTCTTTTACCCCAGCTCGTATTATATGCCGCAAAAAAGGTATTTTATACAGTTAAAGTCCACAAGCATCTGTTCATTGCTAAAATTAAAAAAAAAAAAAAGCTGAATAGCCATTATCTGGTTTGATGAAAAGCATGTCCGGTTTCCTGGGCTACCGTGGCAGTTTGTTGTTCATTCCCAATAACACCTTGGCCTAGGTGGGCTATCACCTGACCTACCATGGCGGTTTGTTGTTCATTCCCAATAACATCATTGCCTAGATGGGTTATCACCGTCTACCGTGGTAGTTTGTTGTTCATTCCCAATAACACCATGGCCTAGGTAGGTTTTCACCTGGCCTACCGTGGCAGTGTGTTGTTCATCTCCAATAACACCATGGTCTAGGTGAGTTATCACCGTCTACCGTGGTAGTTTGTTGTTCATTCCCAGTAACACCATGGCTTAGGTGGGTTAGCACCGTCTACCGTGGTAGATTGTTGTTCATTCCCAATAACACCATGGCCTAGGTGGGTTATCACCGTCTACCGTGGTAGTTTGTTGTTCATTCCCAGTAACACCATGGCTTAGGTGGGTTAGCACAGTCTACCGTGGTAGATTGTGTTCATTCCCAATAACACCATGGCCTAGGTGGGTTATTACCTGGGCTACCGTGGCAGTTTGTTGTTCATTACCAATAACACCATGACCTAGGTGGGTTATCACATGGCCTACCGTGACTTTTTGTTGTTCATTACCAATAACACCATGGCCTAGGTGGGTTATCACCTGGCCTACCGTGGCAGTTTGTTGTTCAGTACCAATAACACTATGGCCTAGGTGGGTTATCACCTGGCCTACCTTGGCAGTTTGTTGTTCATTACCAATAACACTATGGCCTAGGTGGGTTATCACCTGGCCTACCGTGGCAGTTTCTTGTTCATTACCAATAACACTATGGCCTAGGTGGGTTATCACCTGGCCTACCGTGGCAGTTTGTTGTTCATACCCAATAACATTATGGCCTAGGTGGGTTATCACCTGGGCTACCGTGGCAGTTTGTTGCTCATTCCCAATAACACCATGGCCTAGATGGGTTATCACCTGGCCTGCTGTGGCAGTTTGTTGTTCATTACTGATAACACCATGGCCTATGTGGGTTATCACCTGGGCTACCGTGGGAGTTTGTTGTTCATTACCAAAAAAACCATGGCTTAGGTGGGTTATCACCTGGTCTACCGTGGCAGTTTGTTGTTCATTACCAATAGCACCATGGCCTGGTGGGTTATCTCCTGGGCTACCGTGGCAGTTTGTTGTTCATTACCAATAACACCATGACCTAGGTGGGTTATCACCCGGCCTACCGTGGCAGTTTGTTGTTCATTACCAATAACACAATGACCTAGGTGGGTTATCTCATGGCTTACCGTGGCAGTTTGTTGTTCATTACCAATAACACTATGGCCTAAATGGGTTATCTCATGGCCTACCGTGGCAATTTGTTGTTCATTACCAATAACACCATGACCTAGGTGGGTTATCACCCCGCCTACCGTGACTTTTTGTTGTTCATTACCAATAACACCATGGCCTAGGTGGGTTATCTCATGGCCTACCGTGGCAGTTTGTTGTTCATTACCAATAACACTATGGCCTAAATTGGTTATCTCATGGCCTACCGTGGCAATTTGTTGTTCATTACCAATAACACCATGACCTAGGTGGGTTATCACATGGCCTACCGTGACTTTTTGTTGTTCATTACCAATAACACCATGGCCTAGGTGGGTTATCACCTGGCCTACCGTGGCAGTTTGTTGTTCAGTACCAATAACGCTATGGCCTAGGTGGGTTATCACCTGGCCTACCGTGGCAGTTTGTTGTTCATACCCAATAACATTATGGCCTAGGTGGGTTATCACCTGGGCTACCGTGGCAGTTTGTTGCTCATACCCAATAACACCATGGCCTAGATGGGTTATCAACTGGCCTGCTATGGCAGTTTGTTGTTCATTACTGATAACACTATGGCCTATGTGGGTTATCACCTGGGCTACCGTGGGAGTTTGTTGTTCATTACCAAAAAAACTATGGCTTAGGTGGGTTATCACCTGGTCTACCGTGGCAGTTTGTTGTTCATTACCAATAGCACCATGGCCTGGTGGGTTATCTCCTGGGCTACCGTGGCAGTTTGTTGTTCATTACCAATAACACCATGACCTAGGTGGGTTATCACCCGTCCTACCGTGGCAGTTTGTTGTTCATTACCAATAACACCATGACCTAGGTGGGTTATCTCATGGCCTACCGTGGCATTTTGTTGTTCATTACCAATAACACTATGGCCTAAATGGGTTATCTCATGGCCTACCGTGGCAATTTGTTGTTCATTACCAATAACACCATGACCTAGGTGGGTTATCTCATGGCCTACCGTGGCAGTTTGTTGTTCATTACCAATAAAACCATGGCCTAGGTGGGTTATCTCATGGCCTACCGTGGCAGTTATTTGTTCATTACCAATAACATCATGGCTTATGTAGGTTATCACCTGCGCTGCCGTGGCAGTTTGTTGTTCATTACCAATAATACCATGGCCTAGGTGGGTTATCTCATGGCCTACCGTGGCAGTTTGTTGTTAATTACCAATAACACCATGAGCTAGGTGGGATATCTCATGGCCTACCGTGGCAGTTTGTTGTTCATTACCAATAACATCATGGCCTATGAGGGTTATCACCTGGGCTACCGTGGCAGTTTGTTGTTCATACCCAATAACATTATGGCCTAGGTTGGTAATCACCTGGCTTACCGTGGCAGCTTGTTATTCATTACCAATAACACCATGGATTGGTGGGTTATCACGTGGGCTACCGTGGCAATTTGTTGTTCATTACCAATAAAACCATGGCCTAGGTGGGTTATCACCTGGGCTACCGTGGCAGTTTGTTGTTCATTACCAATAACACCATGTCCTCGGTGGGTTATCACCTGGCCTACCGTGGCAGTTTGTTGTTCATTACCAATAACACCATGGCCTAGGTGGGTTATCACCTGGCCTACCGTGGCAGTTTGTTGTTCATTACCAATAACCTCATGGCCTAGGTGGGTTATCTCATGGCCTACCGTGTCAGTTTGTTGTTCATTACCAATAACACCATGACCTAGGTGGGTTATCTCATGGCCTACCGTGGCAGTTTGTTGTTCATTACCAATAACATCATGGCCTATGAGGGTTATCACCTGGGCTACCGTGAGAGTTTGTTGTTCATTACCAATAAAACTATGGCCTAGGTTGGTAATCACCTGGCTTACCGTGGCAGCTTGTTATTCATTACCAATAACACCATGGATTGGTGGGTTATCACGTGGGCTACCGTGGCAATTTGTTGTTCATTACCAATAAAACCATGGCCTAGGTGGGTTATCACCTGGGCTACCGTGGCAGTTTGTTGTTCATTACCAATAACACCATGTCCTCGGTGGGTTATCACCTGGCCTACCGTGCCAGTTTGTTGTTCATTACCAATAATACCAATGCCTAGGTGGGTTATCACCTGGCCTACCGTGGCAGTTTGTTGTTCATTACCAATAACACCATGGCCTAGGTGGGTTATCTCATGGCCTACCGTGTCAGTTTGTTGTTCATTACCAATAACACCATGACCTAGGTGGGTTATCTCATGGCCTACCGTGGCAGTTTGTTGTTCATTACCAATAACATCATGGCCTATGTAGGTTATCACCTGGGCTACCCTGAGAGTTTGTTGTACATTACCAATAAAACCATGGCTTAGGTGGGTAATCACCTGGCCTACCGTGGCAGTTTGTTGTTCATTACCAATAACACCATGACCTAGGTGGGTTATCACATGGCCTACCGTGACTTTTTGTTGTTCATTACCAATAACACCATGGCCTAGGTGGGTTATCACCTGGCCTACCGTGGCAGTTTGTTGTTCATTACCAATAACACCATGGCCTGGTGGGTTATCTCCTGGGCTACCGTGGCAGTTTGTTGTTCATTACCAATAACACCTTGACCTAGGTGGGTTATCACCCGGCCTACCGTGGCAGTTTGTTGTTCATTACCAATAACACCATGACCTAGGTGAGTTATCTCATGGCCTACCGTGGCAGTTTGTTGTTCATTACCAATAACACTATGGCCTAAATGGGTTATCTCATGGCCTACCGTGGCAATTTGTTGTTCATTACCAATAACACCATGACCTAGGTGGGTTATCTCATGGCCTACCGTGGCAGTTTGTTGTTCATTACCAATAAAACCATGGCCTAGGTGGGTTATCTCATGGACTACCGTGGCAGTTATTTGTTCATTTCCAATAACATCATGGCTTATGTAGGTTATCACCTGCGCTGCCGTGGCAGTTTGTTGTTCATTACCAATAATACCATGGCCTAGGTGGGTTATCTCATGGCCTACCGTGGCAGTTTGTTGTTAATTACCAATAACACCATGAGCTAGGTGGGATATCTCATGGCCTACCGTTGCAGTTTGTTGTTCATTACCAATAACATCATGGCCTATGAGGGTTATCACCTGGGCTACCGTGAGAGTTTGTTGTTCATTACCAATAAAACTATGGCCTAGGTTGGTAATCACCTGGCTTACCGTGGCAGCTTGTTATTCATTACCAATAACACCATGGATTGGTGGGTTATCACGTGGGCTACCGTGGCAATTTGTTGTTCATTACCAATAAAACCATGGCCTAGGTGGGTTATCACGTGGGCTACCGTGGCAGTTTGTTGTTCATTACCAATAACACCATGTCCTAGGTGTGTTATCACCTGGCCTACCGTGGCAGTTTGTTGTTCATTACCAATAATACCATGGCCTACGTGGGTTATCACCTGGCCTACCGTGGCAGTTTGTTGTTCATTACCAATAACACCATGGCCTAGGTGGGTTATCTCATGGCCTACCGTGTCAGTTTGTTGTTCATTACCAATAACACCATGACCTAGGTGGGTTATCTCATGGCCTACCGTGGCAGTTTGTTGTTCATTACCAATAACATCATGGCCTATGTAGGTTATCACCTGGGCTGCCCTGAGAGTTTGTTGTACATTACCAATAAAACCATGGCTTAGGTGGGTAATCACCTGGCCTACCGTGGCAGTTTGTTGTTCATTACCAATAACACCATGACCTAGGTGGGTTATCACATGGCCTACCGTGACTTTTTGTTGTTCATTACCAATACCACCATGGCGTAGGTGGGTTATCACCTGGCCTACCGTGGCAGTTTGTTGTTCATTACCAATAACACTATGGCCTAGGTGGGTTATCACATGGCCTACCGTGGCAGTTTGTTGTTCATTACCAATAACACCATGACCTAGGTGGGTTATCACATGGTCTACCGTGGCAGTTTGTTGTTCATTACAAATAACACCATGACCTAGGTGGGTTATCACCTGGCCTACCGTGGCAGTTTATTGTTCATTACCAATAACACCATGACCTAGGTGGGTTATCACCTGGCCTACCGTGGCAGTTTGTTGTTCATTACCAATAACACCATGACCTAGGTGAGTTATCTCATGGCCTACCGTGGCAGTTTGTTGTTCATTACCAATAACATCATGGCCTATGTAGGTTATCACCTGGGCTGCCCTGAGAGTTTGTTGTACATTACCAATAAAACCATGGCTTAGGTGGGTAATCACCTGGCCTACCGTGGCAGTTTGTTGTTCATTACCAATAACACCATGACCTAGGTGGGTTATCACATGGCCTACCGTGACTTTTTGTTGTTCATTACCAATACCACCATGGCCTAGGTGGGTTATCACCTGGCCTACCGTGGCAGTTTGTTGTTCATTACCAATAACACTATGGCCTAGGTGGGTTATCACATGGCCTACCGTGGCAGTTTGTTGTTCATTACCAATAACACCATGACCTAGGTGGGTTATCACATGGTCTACCGTGGCAGTTTGTTGTTCATTACAAATAACACCATGACCTAGGTGGGTTATCACCTGGCCTACCGTGGCAGTTTATTGTTCATTACCAATAACACCATGACCTAGGTGGGTTATCACCTGGCCTACCGTGGCAGTTTGTTGTTCATTACCAATAACACCATGACCTAGGTGAGTTATCTCATGGCCTACCGTGGCAGTTTGTTGTTCATTACCAATAACACCATGGCCTATGTGGGTTATCACCTGGCGCTCCTATTTCAAACACACCTTTGTTCTCAGGTGTGACTTTACAGGTTTCCGCCTTACAAACCGGTTCCGTCAAGAAAAGAAGGAAAATTTGAAGATCATTAAGACCATCGATGATAAAGATTAAAAATTAATTATTTATTTAGGTTTTTTTAAAGAATGATTTTTAATTTTTCGATGTACTAGAAATATAGATAAGTAATTATTAAGGATTTTAAGTAAATAATTTTTGTCCATGAAATTATAGTTCAATGCAATTAAAACTTTACTCCATAGCTGCTTCTGTGTTGCAGATACTCTCATTACCACATAAAAATTGGCTTCCTAACCATCACGGGCTTCTCCAACAAGTTATTATTTATTTTCATAGATTCATCACAAATAATATTCATATAAAATGCAAATCTTGTTTTGTTTGTTTTTCTGTAAATCAAGTACAATATTTGCCAGAAATGACTTCATTGCGTGGAAATGTCGAATTACACTGCAAAAATTCAATGGAATAAACGGGATTTGGACTTATTGCCCTGCTGTTGTATCCAACAGAGCTATGAGGCAACATGACGGTTAGCTGGACAATGGGCACATCTATTGGCATTCCATGGAATAAACGGGATTTGGGCTTGCTGTCCTGCTGTTGTATCCAACAGAGCTATGAGGCAACATGATGGTTAGCTGGACAATGGGCACATCTAGTGACATTCAATGGAATAAACGGGATTTGGGCTTGTTGTCCTGCTGTTGTATGCAACAGAGCTATGAGGCAACATGACGGTTAGCTGGACAATGGGCACATCTAGTGGCATTCAATGGAATAAACGGGATTTGGGCTTGCTGTCCTGCTGTTGTATCCAACAGAGCTATGAGGTAACATGATGGTTAGCTGGACAATGGGCACATCTAGTGGCATTCAATGGAATAAACGGGATTTGGGCTTGTTGTCCTGCTGTTGTATCCAACAGAGCTATGAGGTAACATGATGGTTAGCTGGACAATGGGCACATCTAGTGGCATTCAATGGAATAAACGGGATTTGGGCTTGTTGTCCTGCTGTTGTATCCAACAGAGCTATGAGGCAACATGATGGTTAGCTGGACAATGGGCACATCTAGTGGCATTCAATGGAATAAACGGGATTTGGGCTTGTTGTCCTGCTGTTGTATCCAACAGAGCTATGAGGCAACATGATGGTTAGCTGGACAATGGGCACATCTAGTGGCATTCAATGGAATAAACGGGATTTGGGCTTGTTGTCCTGCTGTTGTATCCAACAGCAACATGACGGTTAGCTGAACAATGGGGCATCTAGTGGCATTCAATGGAATAAACGGGATTTGGGCTTGTTGACCTGCTGTTGCATCCAACAGCAACATGACGGTTAGCTGGACAATGGGCACATCTAGTGGCATTCAATGGAATAAATGGGATTTGGGCTTGTTGTCCTGCTGTTTTATCCAACAGAGCTATGAGGCAACATGATGGTTAGCTGGACAATGGGCACATCTAGTGGCATTCAATGGAATAAAGGGATTTGGGCTTGTTGTCCTGCTGTTGCATCCAACAGCAACATGACGGTTAGCTGCACAATGGGCACATCTAGTGGCATTTTCTTTATCGAATGAAATTTCTGGTTCGTAATTTTACCACCATGCTTAGAGTATTAATTCGTCGCGCATAGGAGGAAATCATAACCTGGAAGATGAACATGACGAAATTTAGGCCAGATATTCTAAATCTGTTTCACTTACTTCTGCCAAAATAATATGGTACTCCCTTCTCTTACAAGGAAGACAGTGATAAGAATATTTCTGCTAATTTTTTCGCGATTAGCATGAAGTAAAGAAAACATAAGCTTTTAAACAATACTTTGTTGCAGAGATGTAGAGAAAGTGATGTGAATGTAACACATCAGATTTTTATATTTGAGGGAGGAAGAGGAATCTTAACAGGCTGAGCACCTGTGTTACCTACTGGCACTCAGACTCCTTTTCGATATTAGATATCTAAAATATGCAAAGGTTGTGATGTAATGTGCCATATTAAGCACTACTCTCAAAATGTTCGTGTGAGGTGTGGAGTGTGGATGTGAGGTCTTGGCTTTCGGTGTGCAGCGCTATCAGCTTACCTAAATCTTACTCAGCACTTTTGCAACGTCGGATGTAAATTGTGCGACATTGGTATTATAAAGCAATATAATATTATGCTGCACAGCACATATCCTTTTTCCAATTCGTATAACTTGCCAACACCCAAAAGAATACCTTGCCACTTTCGATCATTTATTATTTCGTTAATGAAGTTCCTATATCATGAACCCCAAAACTTCAAGTCAAGTAGGCGCAGCAGTTCAAAAAGTACTCATATAGGCAGCTAACTTCATTATATAATGCAATCATTTAGGATCATTTAGCTATCCGCATGCTATATTTCTATTAATTTTCTCTCTCTCTCTCTCTCTCTCTCTCACTCACACACACACACACATTTATACGCTACAGTTAAACCAACTGTATCAGTAGTTTAGTGGTTACCGCGGAAATTGTTCCATTTAGAACTTGCTTTTCGTGCAAATATTTGTAGCAATATACATACTTCGCATTACTGTGTATACTTTTTGGTATTCGTATTCACAAATTGTGACCCAGCAGTTACATTTTTGAATTCGCCATATCTATGATGGTCATGATAAACTTTAGTTCAAAACGCAAAACATGTTATATAAGTAAAAAGCCATGGCACAAACAAATAATTGAGTTGCACAAAACACTTCAGTTACAGTTCATCTCTTCTAATATGCAAAGTGTCTATATGGCCTATTTTTAATTCCATAAAATGAAGCAAGTATTATTAGAACAAACCGGTGGAAAGGTAATGTTAACCCATCAAATGAAAATAACGGATTGTTTCTATGATATAAATCAGCCATTATGAATTTTTGATGGAAAAATTCCATCAACTTAGAATACTTAGCTTTTCCTTTAAAAGTTACACCTGCAAGTTGTATAATTTTGTCAAGAACTATTTAAAGCTGGGACAGTTGTACATGCAAATTGAATTATTCTTGATTCTTCACACCCCCCTTCAAATGCAAGGGGTTGCTTAAATGGCTAAGTGCATACATTAAAGTTTTAATTCTACCTGTTAGAGGAAGTTTTAATTATCGGTTTTTTTCCTTATTACAAACGATGAAGAACTTCCTTCTCTAGCCTTCATGACTTCTATAATCACTATTCGATCCTCTTCGAGAAATCGACCAGCGTTCTGATAAAGGTAGAGTTGGTTGCGAATGTTTAATATAGCTTTATTTGACAAGGAACCATTTTGCAATATAATGGAACTAATTTATTGCTATGCCGCCCTGGTTAGTCTGGTGGTAGCCGGTCTGCTTCACATTCAACAGGTTGCGAGTTCGAATCTTACTTAGTTTGAATTACCCGGATTAGGTTTTTTTCGGGGTTTTCCCTTATCCTGAGAAGACGAATGTCGAGTAACTTTAAGCTCCATGGACCCCGAGGTCATTTGAGTATCATTTCACCAATTTCATTCATCGTCCTATATAACCAACCAAGTTAAAGGACGTTAATCTAAAAAAAAAAAATATATTTTGTGTTGTTTATATCGACGATATGGTTGAATGAAACAGCTGTATGTGTGTGTGTTTGTGTGTTGTATTTGGGTGTGTGTGTGTGTGATATATATGAATTACTCAAACACTAAGCCTCATGACGTCAATGTAAATTACTATCCGTATAAAGTAAATTACTATGGGTGAGATCCATAGTCCTTACTTAAGTGACACTTATACTTAAGTCTTCTAGACTGATGATTTAAATCCGAAATAAAACTCAAACGAAAAGTGAGTGGTGAATGTGCGAAAAATGAGAAATGGAAATGGAGTTTTATTTATGGACGCCTTTTTAACTGCTGTGGCCCTCAGCGTTGCATTCTATACCTTCTAGGGCGAAAGACCGCTTAATTTTGCTCTGCGCTTTTGACGATCTTTTACATGCCGTAAATCTACGACACGGGACCAAAGTCTTTACTTTCCTTGCAAAGGAAGCCAGGCTAAGTACTTTTACGCCCGTAAAGATTCATCATCCTCCGCCGGGTTTTAGCCCTCTACCTTGGGTACATGAAATTAGCGTGGTAACCATTACACGAGGAAAAGTGAGCGAGATTTGAGTATTTTTCTAGTGAAAATGCACTCAAAACATTTTTGAGGATTTGTAACTAGAAAAAGGGTTTCCAAGACATTGTTAAACATGCTATTAACATTAGACAATGTAAACATCAATTGTGTATTTAATAGCTACAATTGTGAATTTCGTACCGTTCTGTGTAATTTTCTAACTTAGAATTCTAAGGTCGTGTATAACCGACGAGGAAAAAGGTTCTGGAGCTTTGGGTATGCCAGTGACTACCGAATTTATAAGCCTGTAGAGTTTATAAGCTCCTATGTCCAACATAGATAAAATATTTGATAGCACACCCATAATTATGCGTTTATACAATATTGGTTTTCCTACAAAGAAATGCAGAGATAAGTTCAGTGTCACTATAACTTGTCTGAGTGCGGCACAAACGCAATTGTTTGACATTCAACACCACATTGTGGGAGAAAATAAAAAACATTTTTGGTAAATAATAATGATATCATGTCCATTGTCCAGGTTCAATACTTCTATACATTGTTATTTAAATACGGATAAACATTAAAACTCTGATGTGTTACATTCACATGACTTTCTCTATATCTCTACAACAAATTATTATCAGAAATCTTATGCTTCTATTTACTTCATGCTTATCGAGAAAAAATTAGCAGAAATAGTCTTATTACTTGCTTCCTTGTAAGTAGAAGCGAAATAAGGGAGTACCATAAGATAAAGTGATAGTCAGAAGCTAGTTGCTATATGACTGAAGTTCCTTTGCTTGTATGGACACGAGTTGATAAATTCCTATATGACAAAATTATAAATTGTTTATAGCTGGAACCAAAAACGAGGAATATCTAAAACAATCAACTCTACCAAAAGATGTATATAACATAAATTGTGTGTTTTAACGCCCTCTACATTTTTTGTGTGGTAAGTGTTTGTCCATTTCTTACCGTTTAGCAGTTAATGCAAAATTCCGTAAAATTCATCCAGAATAAAGTAGTCTTCAGAGGCTATTGCCAGAAAATTCAAGATATACATTTTATTTGTCAGCTAAATATCTTTAAAGTGCGATATTTTAATCAAAATCGTTAGAGTCATTTTTGAGAAAATCAAAATTTCCGAAAAAGTTCCATGTAAAGGATAGTTTGCGGTGTGGGGATTTTTCTTAAAATCTTCGGGTCGCATCCCTGAAAGATACTAAACTTAAATACCAAGTTTGGTATTTTACCGACTTTTCGTTTTTCAGTTATCGTGTTCACAGACACACGGACACACAGACACACACGGACCTTTTTCTGAAATGCTTTTTTTTTTTTTTTTTTTTTTTTTTTTTGATGATGCAGGGGACCCTAAGGCATATATTTCCGGTGAAATCTCGGTATCGAATTTTTGGGTGGAGTGCAATACCTTCTCTATACACTATGTGGATAGTATGTATAGAGAAAGTAAAAATTGTGGTAAAATAATGGAGAAGCAGTATTGAACTTGATATGATTTCTCCATATAAATATAAGACAGTACGTATATTGATTTAAATATACACCAATTGAATTAATTTACTAACATTTTAAAGGAGATTTTCTTTCCGATAGGTGGATACGTTCTTACTTCTTATTTTCAAAAATGTGTGCCTCTCTGCAGTAATTGTGCTAAGTACCGTTGGTTTCTGGGCAGAAAATCTTACGATTGTCCGACATTTTAATGAACAAACGGAAACCATGCAACACAATCGAAGTGAAACACAATGCACCCAGTGAATAAGAAAGTTCTCTTGTGCCCATGACTTTTCCTACCTGTTGTGTAAACAAACTGTTCTTGCAAAATATTCCTCAATATCTACATCATACTAATTAAGATAAACATTAGCAGAAATTGTTTTATTACTTGCTTCCTTGTAAACAGAAAGAAAATGAGAGAGTACACTAGGCTAATGTGATAGCCAAGTCCTTTAAAAGCTGGCCGCTCTGAGAACAATTGAACTTAATTTCTTAGCATGTCCATCTTTGAAACAAAAGAGGGATGAAGCGAAAGATGACTTCTCGTTTGAGAAAAGTTTGAGTAGTTAAAAATTTAAACCAATAATAAGGAATATCTCGAAAACGGTTAACTTTACAACAAAACATATAACACGAATTGGGTGTTTTAACGAGATCTATAGATCTGTGTGGTAAGATTTTGTATATCTATTAGAGTTTATCAGTTATGCTAGAGTCATCCAGAATGAAGAGGTCTTCAGAGAATATTCCCAGAAAATTCAAGTTGTATATTTTATTTTTCATGCTTTAATATACAGTATTTTAATCATAATTGATAAAGACATTTTGAGAAAAACTAAATCTGTGAAATTTTTCTTATGGAATGGGGAATTTTCAAGAGAATATTCGTGCTGAGCTTAACTACCAACTTTGATATTTATCCTACTCTTTTCTTTGAGTTATCGTATTCGCGGACACACACATGCACACACCACACTCAAAATTACACACATACACACAACCAGACACACTGGTCTTTATCTAAAAATGCTTTTTTACTTTCTTTATACGACTATGTGCATAGAGAAGGTATTGCATTGCACGTAAAAATTTAATACCAAGATTTCACTGGAAATATATATTTTGACACCCCTGAATTCGAAAAAAGCAGTTTTAGGAAGAGGTCCATGTGTGTGTATGTGTGTGTGTGTGTGTGCGTGCGTGTGTCAGTGGATAGCATAACTCAAAACCTAAAAGACTCGGTATTTAAGTTTCTTATCGTCTAAGGATGCGAAACGAAGATTTTCAAGAACATCTCCACCCCCCACACTACCCTTTACTAGGAGATATTTTTGAATATCATGTTTTTCTCAAAATTGGTTCCAACAATTTTGATTAAAATGCCATATATTAAAGTTATTCACAAAACAAATACAACTTATTTTTTTAAATTTATGGGATTATTCTCTGAAAAGCACTTTATTTTGGTTGAGCTTTCAGGAAGTTTGTTAAACGGGTAAACCGCAAGAGATAGACAAAAACTTATTATACAAAAATGCATATCTCGCTAAAACACACAATTTATGTAAAAGCATTTTTGTTATAGAGTTGAGTATTTCCAAAATATTCGTTGTTATTGATTTCAATTTTAAAATACTTATACTTTTCTCAGACAGGAAGTGTCCATTTTTCTTTTGTTCTACTCCTGGAGAAGCAAAGAAGCCAATTTCAATGACAATCGCATAATGATAGCTTGTAAAAGATTGGACTATCGCTTTAGCATACCGCATTCCTTTAGTTACCTACTACTTAAAAAGGCACTAATAGGTAATAAGAACTTTCTGCTAATGCTGATCTCGATTAGCCTGGTGTAAAAAGAAGAGCAATATTTTGTTAGAAGTCTGTTTGTAGAATAGTTAGAGAAAGTCATGTGAGTATAACACATCGCATTTTTTAAATCATGGGTTCTCAAAGCATGTATTTCAGATGAAATTTCAATATCAATTTTTGGAATACAATACCTTCTCTGTCTCCACTGTACAATGAGCATACTAGGTAGAGAGAGTAATAAATGGATAACCACGGAAATCACAGCCCGCTCATATGTTTAGAGCTAAAGTTATTGGGCAGAAGACCAAAATTATTGATTTATAGAAGCGTGTCCATGATAACTAATAGTCTTTGAGTGAATAAGTCAAGTTAATTTTACTAATTTTGTACTCAGACTAATATTACACTCACTCAAGTAAATGTTTCTGGTTACTAAATGGAGAAAGGATCCGCACCTCATAGCTGAGTAAGTAACGAATGAGTGGAGTATGAGCGCTCTCAAATAAGGACCATGGATTTTCCCTTAACTGTGTTGAATGATACACTTAGGAAAGAAAACTGAAGCTAAAAATATACATTTTTTGCTGCTTTATCATTTGATGCGCTAACATTTCCCTGGACCGTCAGTATTTGAAGTAGTAGTAATAATATTTTATTAAGTTTACAATAATGCAATATTTGCAAACAGTCGCATGGTCGCGTGACAGTACATGCTGTCGAAAAATACTTGAGTTTAAAATATTACCTACATATATATTTCATATCTCTTAACAACATTGGAAATACACCCACGCGCACACACACTCAGACACATACATACGCTCTCACTGTACGACAACAGAACCACAGAACAATAAAAGAAAGAAAAAGCTGATATCACACACTTGCACTCACAGCTACACCACGTATTCATACATATAGATTACTCAAGCACCAAATAAGTCTATACAATATTTACACAAATATTTTATCTCTTAGTGCACGTACTTCCATTAAGTATGTGCCCAGGCGTGGCCCAGTACTTGTAAATAAGGATATAGGAAAACATTATTTCTTCTACGAAGTATGCGATCAGAAATCATGGACCGTATAATAATTTTTCAATCGTTTGCGTACAGACAAACTTCTGTTCTACCCGATATAAACATGTGATAACACACAGACAACAAATCAGGAGACTTAAAATGCTTCTAATTAAATGACTAGTAACTTTGTGCGGAGCTGACGGGAGGTGCGCTGCGATTCCCTAACGTGAGTATTTTCCATTTTTTTCATTATCTCTATGGAGGAAATGTTGCATTGCACTCAAAAGTTCAAATATTTGTCTTGAGGTCCTCTGCATCTAACTAC
This sequence comes from Hymenopus coronatus, assembly GCA_030762935.1. NCBI lineage: Eukaryota > Metazoa > Arthropoda > Insecta > Mantodea > Hymenopodidae > Hymenopus > Hymenopus coronatus. The sequence goes on along the minus strand of CM060891.1, from coordinate 96,927,900 downwards.
ATCTGAACAGCAGTTGCATATACAGATAGAAAACTTCATGTTTATTCTGTATATTCGAAACAGAAATTCAAAAGAAGTTCTTTCCACTCCAAATTCACTAATAAAGGTTCGCTATTTTTAATGTTATCAAGAATAATTAAAATAGTGTACAGTTAAACTGTTTATGTGAAAGATGAGTCGTATGTATGTGTGTGTATATATAATGAACTTTCCGCTATTAGCCTATGAAGTCCTTCTCAATCTGAATAAATTTCCTACAGTTTTTTTTTTATATTTGACAAGTCATAATAGATGACCTGAACTTACTTCATAGAACCTCTTTAGCATACAGTTTATTTCAAATAAAAATTTTTGATTCCTACAAGATTTCGTTGTTATGATTTGAATGCTTCATTTTATTTAAAATCTTTACCAATTGATTGTTTCTCGGGATGTCATACAAAAAGTATGGTATCTCAAAACCGGCATTTAAGATCCCACTTTTTATAGATTTTTAGCTTACCTGCGTAAAACCCCTGGAAACAGACAAAGGAAACTATGTATCAAAGAATCATGTAAGGAATCAGCTGAGAGCCTGCTAAAATGTAGCTGTTACTACTTTCCTCTCAGGCCATGCCCCTGTGAAAAAGCATCTTAACACAGCATTGGAGTGCTTCTGGGCAACTTAGACTGCAGATTTTGCAGGAAGGAGACTGAAAAGCCCAGCACATTTTATGCTGCTACGAAGCTTTGGCTCTCAGGAGATATAAAGGTGTTCATAGAACCAGAGCAAATATCATCCATACTAGAGCTGGTCAAAACCCGTCTCACTCTCGCTCGTTACTCGTAAGCTCTTGGGAGTGTGGCAACGAGAGTCTCGTGTATCGAGAACTAGTGCTCACGAGCGAGGCGACTCGAGAATTCTCGTAACTACAGGCGGAGAAGTTGACGTATGATCCATGCAATAAATTGGTTGCGTACCGGATTTTTAGGTTTTAATCTATTTTCCCCTTGTAAATTAGAAAGCTTCAAAGTACTTTTATGTTTCAAGCTGTTTGGGTACCAATATTATTCAGCCTAAAAAACTAAGTGGGATATTAAGACCTAAAACTCGCTAAATTTAAGGGTTTTTTTTTCAGTTCATTTGAATTAACAATTTTTGTTAGCAATTCGTTTAGTTTCGTTTTGCATGTACATGTGGGATTATCCAGGGAAAGAATGCTCTTGGTATAGAAATTGCGCGAATGAAGTATGCGCCAATGACATCTTGCGATGTCGAAAGATCTTTTTTTGCCTACAGGAATATATTAAAGAACAACAGAAAATTTGCAAATGTGGCTGGTTGTGTATAGGAACAGTGCTTCCATGTGAACTTCATTTTATATAAGTGCTATATATTAAGACATATGCTTGAAATTACAATGTTCTAGCACGCGTTTACTGTGTAATTCATTGTTTTAAATTAATGTACATATTAATAGCATGCTTCTGTGAAGTAATATACTTTTCATATTTTTATCTATATTATACTTAAAAGGCTTTTGTCGTCACTTGCTTAAATAGCTAGGAGAAAGGCAGAAGCATTGTTTAAAACGCCAGAAGAAGCTACGAAAATTTGTTCTAAATCTAAAGAGGTTAAAGGATCTAATAAAAGGCTAAAACTGCATTTATAAAAAGCTAAAACTCCGTGCCCTATTAATAACACAAGATGACTCATCGTTTAGCAGCACCCGTTTGAATCAGCGATATTAATGTTAATGACACACCTATCATGTGTGTTGCTATGTATATAACTCATACTCGAACTTCTGATAAAACCAAAAATTGACTTACTTCATGCAACATAAACAATATTTAAAGACTTATTTGTAGTAAAGTGGACAGATTTTTATATCTGCAAATTCTGTGATACCACATTTGGTTTTCAATCCGATCTCTAGCGTGAATTATTTAAATGCTATCCCAGTATTGGTAGGCTACTTAAATCTCAAATCATCTAAACAGATCTTAGGCAAATATTGCTTTCGTATATGTTGTTCTCGTTTAGATAAACATGATAATATATCAACATTTACCCCATTTTAACAATTGTATAGACGATTTCCTAATCATTTGAAGGAATGCTATAGATTTGTCTACCCTTCTGGTATGTTATGTTGTCGCAGTATTGTTTGTGGCCACCACGTTAGGGTGCTAATATGTCGTAGTGTTGTTTGTTGTGGCGTCGTTGTGACAGTATGACGCTATCAGGTGAGCTGGTCGAGGGTTAATGCTCGTCAAATTCTCTACATTAGGAGTGTACATACCTTGCAGATGCCCTTTGTTGCACTGGCAAAGCTCATTCTAGTACATCAGGAGTTGTCTCTTGCTCAAGGTAGAAAGAATGACAAAGGTGTGTAACACTTTTGGTAGACTCAAATAAAAGAGAAGTTTGACTTAATTCACTGTAGTCATCCTTTATTGATGAATTGTCCGTTTGAGGCACTAACCCTACGAGTGACTCCCGACATAACCAATCGCGAACTTAATGAAGTAGTTTTATTTAAGTGCTAATTCCTCCTTTACGGAGTTGTTATATCTTTACGCTCGTCACCGTACTCTTGAGTTTGTCGGTCCGCATAACATTTACGGTAATAGTTGCTCGTCTCATTAACTTATAAAACACCGTTATCCTACAATGTACGCCACGCAATTTCTTAGTCACCTTTCTTATACGTGTTTTCCAACATTGTGTGTCTTACTTTATAGGCCGTGTTTATCTTATACGTGTTTTCCTACATTATGTGCCTTACTTTATGAACCGTGTTTAATTTATACGTGTTTTCCTACATTGTGTGTCTTACTTTATGAACCGTGTTTAACTTATACGTATTTTCCTACATTGGGTGTCTTACTTTATGAACCGCGTTTAACTTATACGTGTTTTCCTACATTGGGTGTCTTACTTTATGAGCCATGTTTAACTTATACGTGTTTTCCTACATTGGGTGTCTTACTTTATGAACCGCGTTTAACTTATACGTGTTTTCCTACATTGGGTGTCTTACTTTATGAGCCATGTTTAACTTATACGTGTTTTCCTACATTTTGTGTCTTACTTTATGAACCGCGTTTAACTTATACGTGTTTTCCTACATTGGGTGTCTTACTTTATGAACCGCGTTTAACTTATACGTGTTTTCCTACATTGTGTGTCTTACTTTATGAGCCATGTTTAACTTATACGTGTTTTCCTACATTGGGTGTCTTACTTTAGGAGCCATGTTTAACTTATACGTGTTTTCCTACATTTTGTGTCTTACTTTATGAGCCATGTTTAACTTATACGTGTTTTCCTACATTGGGTGTCTTACTTTATGAGCCATGTTTAACTTATACGTGTTTTCCTACATTGGGTGTCTTACTTTATGAGCCATGTTTAACTTATACGTGTTTTCCTACATTGTGTGTCTTACTTTATGAGCCATGTTTAACTTATACGTGTTTTCCTACATTGGGTGTCTTACTTTATGAGCCCTGTTTAACTTATACGTGTTTTCCTACATTTTGTGTCTTACTTTATGAACCGCGTTTAACTTATACGTGTTTTCCTACATTTTGTGTCTTACTTTATGAACCGTGTTTAACTTATACGTGTTTTCCTACATTTTGTGTCTTACTTTATGAACCGCGTTTAACTTATACGTGTTTTCCTACATTTTGTGTCTTACTTTATAAACCGTGTTTAACTTATACGTGTTTTCCTACATTGTGTGTCTTACTTTATGAACCGTGTTTAACTTATACGTGTTTTCCTACATTGTGTGTCTTACTTATGAACCGCGTTTAACTTATACGTGTTTTCCTACATTTTATGTCTTACTTTATGAACCGTGTTTAACTTATACGTGTTTTCCTACATTGGGTGTCTTACTTTATGAACCGCGTTTAACTTATACGTGTTTTCCTACATTGTGTGTCTTACTTTATGAGCCGTGTTTAACTTATACGTGTTTTCCTACATTGTGTGTCTTACTTTATGAGCCGTGTTTAACTTATACGTGTTTTCCTACATTGTGTGTCTTACTTTATGAGCCGTGTTTAACTTATACGTGTTTTCCTACATTGTGTGTCTTACTTTATGAGCCATGTTTAACTTATACGTGTTTTCCTACATTGTGTGTCTTACTTTATGAGCCATGTTTAACTTATACCTGTTTTCCTACATTGGGTGTCTTACTTTATGAACCATGTTTAACTTATACGTGTTTTCCTACATTGGGTGTCTTACTTTATGAACCGCGTTTAACTTATACGTGTTTTCCTACATTGGGTGTCTTACTTTATTAGCCCTGTTTAACTTATACGTGTTTTCATACATTGTGTGTCTTACTTTATGAGCCAAGTTTAACTTATATGTGTTTTCCTACATTGTGTGTCCTACTTTATGAGCCATGTTTAACTTATACGTGTTTTCATACATTGTGTGTCTTACTTTATGAGCCATGTTTAACTTATACGTGTTTTCCTACATTGTGTGTCTTACTTTATGAGCCATGTTTAACTTATACGTGTTTTCCTACATTGGGTGTCTTACTTTATGAACCATGTTTAACTTATACGTGTTTTCCTACATTGCGTGTCTTACTTTATGAGCCGTATTTATACCTGATTCCTACATTGTGTGTCTTACTTTATGAACCATGTTTTACTTATACGTGTTTCCTACATTGTGTCTTACTTTATGAGCCGTATTTATACCTGATTCCTACATTGTGTCTTACTTTATGAGCCGTATTTATACCTCATTCCTACATTGTGTCTTACTTTATGAGCCGTATTTATACCTGATTTCTACATTTTGTGTCTTACTTTATGAGCTGTATTTATACCTCATTCCTACATTGTGTGTCTTACTTTATGAGCCGTATTAATACCTGATTCCTACATTTTGTGTCTTACTTTATGAGCCGTATTTATACCTGATTCCTACATTTTGTGTCTTACTTTATGAGCCGTATTTATACCTGATTCCTACATTGTGTGTCTTACTTTATGAGCCGTATGTATACCTGATTCCTACATTGGGTGTCTTAGTGTATGAGCCGTATTTATACCTGATTCCTACATTGTGTGTCTTACTTTATGAGCCGTATTTATACCTGGTTCCTACATTTTGTGTCTTACTTTATGAACCATGTTTAACTTATACGTGTTTTCCTACATTGTGTGTCTTACTTTATGAGCCGTATTTATAACTGATTCCTACATTTTGTGTCTTACTTTATGAGCCGTATTTATAACTGATTCCTACATTTTGTGTCTTACTTTATGAGCCGTATTTATAACTGATTCCTACATTTTGTGTCTTACTTTATGAGCCGTATTTATAACTGATTCCTACATTGTGTGTCTTACTTTATGAGCTGTATTTATATCTCATTCCTACATTGTGTGTCTTACTTTATGAACGGTATTTATACCCGATTCCTACATTTTGTGTCTTACTTAATGAGCAGTATTTATACCTGATTCCTACATTGTGTGTCTTACTTTATGAACCATGTTTAACTTATACGTGTTTCCTACATTGTTAACCTTGTGGCTCCGTCTTACTCTAGGCACATCATTTATATACTAAAAGGTCCGAGTATTGCCCTCCTTTTTGTTTGGCTGCAAAAGGGCGCGTAAGATGGCCTTGTCACTAGACTATCGGGGATTTTTCTTTATTTTACACCCACGCGACCTTGTTCTACAATGAGAAATTTTCTTTTTCAGCTTTTAAATGGAAAATACCTTTCTTCCTCTAAAGGGTCGTTACCTGTCGCTAATGCACTAAAATTCGTGTTATTTTTAACAAAGATCGTAACCTTGAAGAATACAAAGGGAGTTTCTGCACGCGATAGTATTGCGTTCTACTGAGCATATATTACTTATGTTAAATATTAAAAATTAGTGATTAAACTAATAATATATGCGTCGTGCTAAAATACTGTCGCAATGTCTCGGTGCTGCGTTAGCTTGCACCCGTCATCAACACAGTTCGTGACGCATCAGTTTCGCATATTTCTGCAGCTGTTGTGATCTTGAATAAAATGAAACAGTCTAGCGTTGCGATTTATAAACGGAATAGCACTTCTTCGTCTCATATAAAAGTTTTAGTGAGCAACAGGGTTGCCAAGTTATATAGCGGGCAAAATTTAGTTTTCACGGATTTTTTGACGCATATTATTAGCAATTGCTAAGCAACATCATATTGATTTACTTTAGAAAAACTGTCACGGATGTAAATCTTTGTGTACTTACAAGACAGTGTCTGTTAAGCAATGTTACACCTATGTTTTATTTAGAGCTAACTGCAACAAACTCCTCGGATAACTGAAAAACTCCGCAAACATGTGATATATCGTCACATGTGTTTATCAGAGTGGATTCTGAATTCAGCATAGAGAACACAGTGCTAATGCGTCCTTTTTTTTTAATTACCTAATTGAACAGAAGGCTTTGCGGTATGTACGATATTTTAGAAAAGAATGGTTAAATAATGAATAGTTAAAGGAATGGTTGTTAGAGGTGCCCAGGGAACCAAGTAGTGTGCGGTACCAATGTAATGTAAATGTGCTCTTGTCAGATTTACTTTCTCATGGAAAAAATAAGAAACATCTATAAGCAGCTGAAACCTTTTTAACTTTACAGTCAAAACACCATTTTAGCTTATTAAAGACACGTATGAACGAGCAGCTGCAGAAGATGTTCTCACGTTGTTTGTAGTTAATCACTTCCCTTCAGCATCTTTCAGACCTGACCAAGAAAGTGTTCCAGAGTACTGACCTTGCGTTTTAATTTCTATTTTTGAAACAAAATACGGAAATTACTAATTTTGATAGATTTTTGACGGATTCTTATGAACTAATCTGACGGTAAAAGTAATCATGTGTTGGTAACCCTGGTGAGCAATGCACTTAGCCTAATCCAGCGGAACGCTTATTGTAATAAAATGCAGGTAAAATAAACACATGCACTGCTTGCGGTTATTAAGCTTTATTTGATAGCTGAAAAGTTAATTTAAGTCCCAAGGTCAAGGGGGACGTAACATATAATTACTATAGGTATCTCTTTACTTTCTGAGTAACAAAGTAGCACAGAGGAGAAGGGTGTTTAAAACAAACCCGCACCAGGGAAAAAGATTTTGTTCTACTCAAATAAATGTGCTTAAAGTAGAACGGATAACAGAATTACTGCTTGAAATAATGTTCATATACTGCTTTATAACAAAACTATAGATCATCTGCATTCTGACTGCGAGTTTCCGCAGTCTTGCTATTAACGAGACTCGTGGGTCTTGCGAGTAAACGAGAATCTCGTAAGCTCGGTAGTCAACTCTCTTACTGCCAGCCAACGCTCAGCTTCATCTACTGGCTGCGAGAGGGCACGGTTAGCGGCAGCGAGAAACGAGCGAGACTGAAAGCTGTTTTGACCGGCTCTAATCCATACATACCCATTGCAAGGCTGCACTCATTTTAAAGGGATGCAGGTGTAGTGGGTTGGCTCTATAGATATCTACAGATAGCACAACAGCCTCAGGCTGAAATGCACCCGGAGAAATGACGGGAATCTGAATCGTAAATGAAGAAGAAGATCGTTTTGGCTTTCTGTATTCCCTTTGAAACTACAGGGAAGTGTGTTATTAACTCATTTCTCAAAACGTCCATTTTATTTGGAATTCAATAAATGGAGTAATAAACTCGGACTTAAAATACTAGAAAGAGTGAATATGTTTTCATATCTTGGACACATTACTCACTTTTATCAAAACAAACATTCTAAAGAAAACAATTTAAATATACAAAAACAGTGCTAAATAAAACAATGAAACTTTCCATAAGTACATAAAGCATACTAGACAAGATCTTGGAAAGGCTTATATTTTGTTAGGGAAGTGAAACATGGTCATTAAGGGAAAAAGATGAAATCAGAATAACAGCTAAGAAATGGAATTTGAGATATACACAGCAGCATATACCAAATGTTATCATAAATTTAATTAAGACTAATGAAGAACTGAAAACTGTAACCTGCTACTGACTATATAAGATACCGCAAAAGGAAATGGATGAGCCATTTATCGTACATAGCGTGTGCAAGGAAAGAATCCCAAAAGTCATAATTCACTATTGCCCAAGCGGGAAGAGATCTGTGGGTCGTCCAACCAAGCACTGAACTGAAAATTCAAATGTGAGATCACAAAAGGCCATCAAGTCTAATCTTTAACAGAAGAAGAAAAATAAATGGAAGAGTTTGTATAAACTGCTTTAGAAAAATCAAATACATATAAGACGGACAGGAGTTCCATTTTAATTCATTCTGAATAAGAAACAAAATTAACCGACGACCAAAATTAAGTAAATGACATTTAAAACTCCGCAGCGCTCATAGGGATAGAAGTTCTTTGTTTTCGTTTATTCTACATAAGAAAGAAAGCCACCGACAGCTAAAAGTAAGCAAATGTCATTTATACCTCCCTAACGCTCAATATGGATAGCAGTTCTTCGTTTCCATTTCTTCTACATTTGAAAAGAAATCACCCACTACTAAAAATAAGCAAATGTTGTTACACTTGCACAGCGCTCAATAGGGTTAGGAGCTCTTCGTTTTGATTTATTCTACATAAGAAACAAAATCACCGAAAACAAAATATACCCAAATGATATTTATACCTTAGAATAAAATACACTAAAATATTATTAATGGAACCAATGTTTGGTTTTGTTCTTGAAAGTTAATTTTCGTAACGCTCAAGAGATTGGAGCTCCTCGTGTTGATTTATTCTACATAAGAAACAAAATTAACTGAGGACTTTAAATAAGCAAATTTCACTTATACCTCCGTAAAGCTAAGTGGGTAATGGAGTTCTGCTTTTTCATTTATTCTATATAGGAAACAAAAGTAGCGAGAACTATAAATAAGCAAATTTCACTTATACCTCCGCAATGCTCAGTTAAGCAAAAAACACACCTAACTAGGAAAGAATTATTTATCTACTTTTATCAGTGGTCATGTGGCATATTATGCCAGGTTGAATTTCTTGCTTTTCTTAAATGTTCATTAAAATTAAGGGAAAACCACAGCTGGCGCTTCAGGCGTAGTTTTTAAAGAGAGAATAAGCAGACGACGGTTGTAAATTAATATGATTTACTTAATGTATGTGCATGTTGGCAACGCAAACAGCGGCCACTTGCATCTTTGTAGAACAGCCATGCCAATAAAGGAACAGTGATGATTATGCTGATTGAAGAGAAATCTGAAGTAAACCAAACTTTAAATCATTCCATCACATGAAAACAGAATTACCATTAGTAAATATCCGAAACTTATAAGTGTTACTCTGATTGAATGAGGAATGGCTGCAGTAAATTCTACCCTCTTGATACGAGTTCCATACCACTGAGTGTATTTTACTATTGTAAACCTTATTAAAAGTTACTCAATACAGATACTAAAAATTTAGAATATTGGGTAGAATTAATAACATTAGCATTTGAAAATTAGTTTGACTTTGAAAAGAATTTCAATCTTAATAATTACCTCTTCAAAGTTCCACATTGTAACTGATGTTTTAACCGAAATCAATAAATAGCACAGAATTGAAAACAGACAATTTCCTTTTTGCGAAGTCTCAACTTATTTCAATCGTACGCAGAGACCTTTCGTACCCCCCCCCTAACGCCCCATAAACAAATAAAAAGTGGGAGGTTGAGAAACGGTGACAGAGAGTAAGATAAAATGGAAATGAAATATTGGTGTCAAAAGGCTAGAAGAGAAATGAAATTTGAAAGGGGAGGAGGACGAAAGATGACGAATGAAGAAATTTTAATGAAATGTCAAACTTCTGGGAACGAAGAGAAAAATCAATCTTGCCTGAAGATTACTGCTGGTAAAAGACTTTCCTGAGAAATCTGAACAGAAATGTATTTGACTTCGATTACTAAAATGTGAAGGGGCTATTGATGGAGAAACTTTTAACAGAAAATAAGCTATCAACAGGTTACATCTTTTAATAACTTAAAACATATCTGGAAAATAGCAAATCTGAAAGCCAAACATATGCACAATATTTGTAATAAGAAGTCTTAGATAGCATTTTTTCATAATATATTAACATATTAACATTTTTGTATTGTTACTAACTTTAAATTAGTTTGGCATAATTAAAGGTACTCAAAAAGTTTAAATTGGTTTGGCATAGTTAAGGGAACTCCAAAAGTTTAAATTGGTTTAGTATAGTTAAGGGAACTCAAAAAGTTTAAATTGGTTTCGCATAGTTATGGGAACTCAAAAAGTTTAAATTGGTTTCGCATAGTTATGGGAACTCAAAAAGTTTAAATTGGTTTGGTATAGTTATGGGAACTCCAAAAGTTTAAATTGGTTTGGCATAGTTAAGGGACCTCCAAAAGTTTAAAGTGGTTTGGCATAGTTAAGGGAACTCATAAAGTTTAAATTGGTTTGGTATAGTTAAGGGAACTCAAAAAGTTTAAATTGGTTTGGCATAGTTAGGGGAGCTCCACAAGTTTAAATTGGTTTGATATACTTAAGGGAACTCCAAAAGTTTCAATTGGTTTTAGCATAGTTAAGGGAACTCCAAAAGTTTAAATTGGTTTGGCATAGGTAAGGGAACTCAAAACGTAATTAATTTATTGAGATATTTAAATGGCCAAGCATTTAATGGCTAGGCCGCGGCGTGGCCGAGTGATTAGACCACTCGCCTCTCAGCTTGCGGGTTCGATCCCGAGCGACTGCATGTGAGATTTGTGGTGGACAAAGCGGCGCAGGGGAGGGTTTTCTCCGGGGCTCCGGTTTTGCCCGCCATCGCATTCCACCGGTGCTCCATCTTCATATATCACCAGTGTCATTGCCTGCGATGCCACAAGTAGTAAAAGCGGGCGTTAAACGCTATCAAAAATAAATACAATTGCTGTAATTTTTTATATATGAATGTTACTTTTGATGGCGTCGTAAAAATGTGCATGTAATGTGATGAATTTCCTTTATACGAGTTTCTCTAGCTGATTAACAAACAAACTTTCCTTGCAAAAGATTGCTCTTTTGCTTACGTCATGTTAATCGAGATAAACATTAAAAAAAATCTGATGTGTTCCATTCTCATGACTTTCTCTACATCTCTGCAGCAAATTATTGTTAAAACGTTTATGCCTCTATTTTCTTCATGCTAATCGAGAAAATAAAAACTAGCAGAAATAGTCTTATTTCTTGCTTTCTTGAAAGTAGAAGCGAAATAAGGGAGTACCATAGGTTAAAGTGATAGTCAAAATCTGGTTGCTATGTGACTGAAGTTCCTTTATTTATATGGACAGGGGTTGACAATTTCCTGTATGAGAAAAGTATAAGTTTTTCATAGCTGAAACAAAAAATAAGGAATATCTTACAAACAATCAACTACACGAAAAAAATGTATATAACATAAATTGTGTGTTTTAAACTGCTCTACATTTGTAGTGTGGTAAGTTTTTGTCCATCTCTTACGGTTTAGTAGTTAAGTAACATTCCGTAAAATTGACCCAGAATAAAGTAGTCTTCAGAGGCTATTCCTAGAAAATTCAAAATATACATTTTATTTGTCAGGTAAATATCTTTAATATACGGTACCTTAATTAAAATCGTTGGAGCCATTTTTTAGAAAATCAAATTTTTTTAAAAAAGTCCCATGTAAAGGGTAGTTTGGGGTAGTTTTCGTGTCGCATCCCTGGAAGATATTACACTTAAATACCAAGTTTGGTATTTTACTCACTTTTCGTTTTTGAGCTATCGAATTCACAGACACACGGGCACACACACACGGAACTTTTTCTGAAAATCCTTTTTTTAGATACAGCAGACCCTAAAACATATATTTCCGGTGAAATCTCGGTATAGAATTTTTTGATGGAGTGCAATACTTTTTCTATACACTATGTACATAGTGCGTGTAGAGAAAGTAAACATTTAATGGTTATGGATTTTCTTATGAACCTCTACCAGGATTTTTTCAATGGCATGCTTAGGTATACGCTCGCTTGTGGCATAGGATGTAGGAAAATTTTATCAGCATTGCAAAGGCTGTTTTATTTTGAAATTGTATAATTAAAACCATTTGAAGTATATGCTTACAAATTATAATGGAAGTTCTAGACTATTATCTAAGTAGCACATTTACATAGGCAGACTGAGATACGGACGAACATGTGGGTAGAGGCAATGACTGGGTCTTGTGTAGCTGCGATAGCAAAACAAATTTAATAGTCCTTCCATATAACATCTAAAATGGAAAATAAAAATTTGAGCGATGTTTACGCTGCCATTCGCTTTTTAGCAATGCATGATATTACAATCACAGTACAAATTCATTGTGTAATAGCTATGCTATGAATCTAATCTAAGTAACTTAAATGGACATGAACAAGTCAATTAAATGCACATGCTTGGTATTTGTGTAAGATTCACTCATGTTTCACACAATACAGGTGCAGTCAACTATGTTTGTGCTGGAGAAAGAAGAACCTTAGTGGCGGATTCTGAGGGGCGTACTGGATTGGTTTGTTAGTGGCGAATTGAGTAAAATAAAACAGGCCTTCTCTTCTCTATGTATACAAGGAGGTTCACCTGTCCCTTATTATATTTATAGACATGCAACACTTCATACTGTGAAAGCAATAAGGTCAAAAATACCGTGCTTAATGACCATTTGCTAACCATGCAAATCTAGCCTGCTGTTCATAGGAAAATAGACCTTAGCAGCAATATTTACGCCCTTTCCAAAAGCATGCGCTTAATAACTCCTGTTACAGTGCATGTTATATCAATAGAACCGCTGTCATACGTTCAGCAACGTAAATTATAAAGACTGAACAGCTTAGGCTACAAAAAGGAGTCCACAACAGTTATATAGAGATCAGAAGCGGAGAGGGAGACATGTGTGATACTTTACCTACAAGTTTTAACGGAGCAAGCGGGCGCTATGATTGTAGCTCAACTGGTTAGTATCTCCCGCATGTCAGCCGTTCCTGTCCCACAGTCTGCGTACACTTTGTTTCTTCTTTACGTATTATCCATAAAGGTGCAAAGTTAGTTTAGTGTTTGTCATACTAATAAATTTAGGTGTAAACTAAAAGGTAGATGAATTAAGAACAAAAGGCAGTTCATTTTACCTATTCTTCAGCTTTCGATCCTTAATTTTCATTCAAATTGTTTTGAAAAAGAAACTTCTCTAAGACTTTAAATAGTACTGGACCAATAAAGTTAGAATAAACATACATAGAAAGAGCAACAAAAGGAACAAAGAAGCGATATAACAAATGTTCTGATATCCCATCTAGTTTTGTGCCAAATCAGGAAGAAAGAAAGCAGGGGAAAAATAGTCAACGTTTTGGTAAGATTCGAACCTCAATCTTGGAACTCATGCTAACACCGCGCGTTAACCAAAGCCGCTACTGTTTAACTATATCTTGCAGGGTCAAAGTCTTTAATGTTAGTATGCAGAAGATGGGTCTCGGGAACGGTGTTTTCAGGTTAGACTGTGGGCTGCATAAAACCAGAGAATTAGGGAAAACGACCTTTTATATATATATATATATAAAAATGAATCGCTGAAATGTATGTACGCGTATCACTTCTCAACGACTGCATCAAATTGAACAATTCTTTTTTTGTCGTGTTCGTTATTGCCACGACAAAGTTTGTGGAAATGAAAATGTTTAAAAATAGTAAGGAAATGTATTTAAAATCTGATAATATGTATAAAAACCATGCTAAGTGAACGCATTTCAGTTAATGGCCACCAAATGGCAATGGTACAAGTTATTTGTTGCTAAATGGTCGTGATACTGTTATATATTTCCCTTCCCATTCAATGTTAAGGGAACGCACCAGTTTATTAAGACATTGACGCAACGCAGCAGTGAAATTAAAATACATTTTTATGTATTAACTGACCTTTCTTTACTCCTATCGTTTAAAATAAAGAAGCAAAGAGGCTTTTCTGACGGCGAACACCTAGAGTAAGTACTTATTTTATTTGCCGCTAGATGGCTATAATAATATTTTTCCTCCCTATCCAATGTTAAAGCAACGCAACAGTTTATTTTGATGAGATAATGCAGCAGTGAAATTCAAATATATTTTTATTTATTAACTGTCCTTTCCTTACTCCTATCGTTTAAAATATATAAATTTTCCCAGCAACGAATACCTAAAATGTGTACTTATTATTTGCCACCACATGGCCGTAGTTCCTACTGCTCTATTTTTCGTCTTCAATACTAAGGGAATGTACCCGGTTTTGGAGACAATGACGCAAGATAACCAATATATATATATATATATATATATATATATATATATATATATATATATATATATATATATATGAATCGCTGAAATGTATGTACGCGTATCACTTCCCAACGACTGCATCAAATTGAACAATTCCTTTTTTGTTGTGTTCGTTATTGTCACGACAAGGTTTGTGGAAGTGAAAATGTTTAAAAATAGTATGGGAAAATATTTAAAATCTCATATGTATAAAACCGTGCTAAGTGAACGCATTTCAGTTAATGGCCGCCAGATGGCGGTGGTACACGTTATTTGTTGCTAAATGGTTGTGGTACTGCTATATATTTCCCTTCCCATTCAATGTTAAGGCAACGCACCAGTTTATGGATACAATGACGCAACGCAGCAGTGAAATTCAAATACATGTTTATATATTAACTGTCCTTTCCTTAGACCTATCGTTTAAAATAAAGAATCAAAGAAGCTTTCCTTACGATGAACACCTAGAGTAAGTAGTTATTTATTTTCCGATAGACAGCGATAGTAGTATTTTTCCTCCCCATCCAAAGTTAAAGTAACGCAACAGTTTATCGAGATGATACAACGCAGCAGTGAAAATCCAAAACATTTTCATGTATTAACTGTCCTTTCCTTACTCTTATCGTTTAAAATAGAGAAGCTTTGCTGGCGACGAATACCTAAAATACGTACCTATTATTTGCCACCAGAAGGCCGTAGTACCTTCTGCTCTATTTTTCTTCTTCTATGCTAAGGACATGCACCCGGTCATGGTATAAGAGCAGTGCTTTTGTTTTCTAAGCCGCAACATTTTTACAGAGTTGCCAATGCTGAATAAGTATCTGGTATGTGTAACCAAACTGAATTAATTATTGGCTTCGCTGATTTCAATCAACAGTTTTGGAAGTCTGATTAGATGAAAGGAACCCCAAATGACAAGTTAGTTCTAGAATTCTAATTCACTGTCGCTATAGTTTAGTTTAATTACATTCTACTACAGCCCACCCATAAACAAACTGAACTATTAGAAGTAATTGGTGGATAGAAAGTTGGGAACATAAATGGATAATATGCCAAAAAGATGGCATCGAAAAACATATTGAATGTTAGGGGAAAGACAGGAATTAATGAGACAGGGCAATATTTGAGTAATATAAAAGAATATGAATAACCAAAGAGTGAGAGAGAGAGAGAGAGAGAGTGAGAGAGTAACAGAGCAGAGAAAAACAGACAAAAACAAACCGGAACTACACTCGCTAGCAGCCAAGGAAACAAAGTGAGTATAAAGTGGAAAAGAGGTACTCAAAGTTATTTGTACATTGGAATAATCAATGTTTTTGCTAACCAAACATGATTTAGTAAATAATTGAAACTGAAACATTATTATTCGGTTTTTATTATCGTGATCATTAGCTATACTCTTCACCAGTTCCGGTATACAGCTCGTGTGGTAAATAGCAACCCTGTCCGTGATATTAATACAGCTTATTCTATAAATTTATATGAGAGTTGAGAAAACAGATTAACTTTAAATCTTTTACCTAATAATTTTTATTAAAAATATATAACCAACCTATTACCATAATTATAGTTTTAATTGCATCATATTTATTCTTGACTTTAATTGCAGTTGTTAAATGTGACAAAATGTGATTCATTTCATCAGGAAGGATATTGTATGGGATTCTTAGAAAGCTCTTTAGTTATATCAAGTGTAACTTAACTGCAATAGAAAATTTAGATTCAGAAGAATGATACAAAGAGAAAAAAGCTTCTAAAATAATAAGTAGATTTATTCTTTATTGTAATCATTTTAGGAAAAATCCACAAAGCTAGTTTTTCATCGAAAGGTTCTGGCAAGAGACCTACATTAGTAAATCATCTTAAATTATCACCATGAGTATTTCTGAAACGAAATTTTGTATGAATTTTTAGTTTCTCTAAGTTAAGTTGCAATAAAAAAGCTACTTGTTTTGTTGCAGCGAATCCTCTTTGCTTAACATTTAAAAACAATCTATAGTATTGAAATATCAATGCAGTAGCCCATTTCAAATACTTAGTGAAACAGCGTTTTACATATCAATTAATCGAGTTTTATACTAAATTTGTGCATTATTCTGGGCCATAAATGGACCTTAATGTACGAAAACACACGGGTGATATTCTTCCGTTTGATTTTGATATTCTAATTTCCTTATCAGACGACACTTTGCCATTCATATGATGATATCAAGGTCAATGATAGAAATAACCTGTGGAATTTCGTAGAACTACAAGATCTCACTGGTAAATTTGGGAATAATAGTTACTGTGTGTTCTCTAGTGGAGGGGAAAATGTCATTACAGCATCAACCCCCTAGCCGAAGTGCAATGGCTAAAAGGAAATGTGAGCCTCTCCGCTTGAATGGGGCATACCCACCAAAAATCAAATATCCATCAGTATTAGAAAGAAAAGAAAAGAGGCTGTTTTTCATAAAGCACCCGCGGATTGAATAGTGGATTATGCTGGTCCCAACGTTTGGCCAAAGGAGTAAGATTTGGGGGGTGACCATTGTGGGATTGTGTGAGAATGTTGGGTGTTATTTGTAGTGAGGGTTATTAAGGAACTGCTAGGTAATTGGATTGTGGAGTTCAGAAGAGTCATCTCGGCGGCTCTGTTACCTCTGGAATAAAGCACTTGGCGTTGGATTTCTAGTATACTGTAGGTTGCTTAATGGTTTAAACCGTTGTTGGCCATCAGAATCTTCTGTAGTGTTGCGACCTCCTCCTTGGCGAGGCTTCTCATGGAGAGTAGGGTACCCCATAGTTCTGAAACTAGATATTGTCGACATTGGTGGAATTTTTTCGTCACCCGCGCAGGAACGATATTGCGTTCTGGATCGCCGATAGCCGCGCCTCGAGGTTGCTTAGCTTGGGAATGATACGGTGTATTTCCTCCAGGTTCTGAAACTTCACCGCAATAGATTTCAACAGTTTCAGGTGGAGCCTGTGCTTCTGGTGGAGTGACTGTTGTCAGGGTGTACCATATGCGGCTCCGCAGCAGATGAGTCTGCAACTGACGGGATCTCATTTGAGCTTGTGTCGTCTGCGAGGATGTAACGGGCAGCAGAGCCTGTCTGCAGCAGAATGCTCAAAAGTGGCGGCGACGAATAGATCGTGCTTGGGCAGACTGTTGTAGCACGACAACAGCGGCAGCAACGTTGCCCAGTATATCCTTCCGCCGTGTATCCGGAAAGTCAGTAGCGGTAGTACCATGGATTCCCTTTTGAGCTGCGTGTTTCAATCCTTAGGCCTGCCCTAAAAAGCTCAGAGTGGCGTCGTGGTGCGCCTTGTCCAAAAGAAAAAGCGCATCAGCACTGTCTATCCATTACGCGATTGGATCCACGAAACCTTTGTCTCTAAAAGCTGTGCTGGTAGGTGTTGGTAGACTCCCACTACTACCGCGCTAAAGTCACAACAGCGACCGGGCCGGCCATCAATCGGAGCGGCAGAGGCGACCGATTGTTAATAGAAATCTTTGAGGTTGCGTTCGGCGACGGCGAAGAAGGGTGCCAAGCACAGAGATTCAGCGGCAGCAGTGTAGTCAGCGATCA
This sequence comes from Hymenopus coronatus, assembly GCA_030762935.1. NCBI lineage: Eukaryota > Metazoa > Arthropoda > Insecta > Mantodea > Hymenopodidae > Hymenopus > Hymenopus coronatus. The sequence continues at coordinate 96,910,006 of CM060891.1, read as the reverse complement.
CTGGCGTATCTTCGTTTGCTGTTCCGTCTGGTTCGGTCCGTGCCGCTTGTCGTTGTTGCTTCTTCCTAGCCATAGTTTAGAGCTCCTAAACAATACGCACTAATATACGCTACAGCAGAGGCGGTGAGTGTCCAATACCCTGATGATGATGATGATGATGATGATGATGATGATGCTGATGATGATGAGTGTTTACCCACAAGGTTATTAGTCAACCAGAATTAACTACAAAATAAAAGAATTACTAACGTGAAAAATAAAATTCAAAGCAAAATGAAACTACACGATAAATACACAAAACAATTGCTGAGGCTAAAAATTGCTACGGTTGAATAGTTAAAGAAATCCAGCTACTGCCTCGTTATCGTCATGAAAAATAAAACCATTGTTAAATAGGTACTGGAAAAGCAGCATTGATAAAAATCTAAAAACCGTGCTTACCATATCATTGACATCCGCCATGATCGGCAGTTCCAGTGTTGTGCGTAGATGTGTTATGGTCGCACACTCATCAACACATGGAGAGCTGACAATGCTTCGCTACACAGCAGACAGAGAGGAGCAAAGTTCGTTTAAAAAGATAATTATGAGTAAAATTCCAGTGGCCAATGCATAATCGCGTCAATGTCAACTCCTCTAGGCGAGATAGCTGAGAGAAGTTTACCCGGGGTACAGGGAAGTCCTTCACTTCCCTAAGTTTATTCCCTGGAGAGCTGCCCATTCTATATGCTAGCGCAAAAGCACGCTCACCGTATGATAGGTCGAAGCAGTTACACAAGTAATTGCCGCCCTGCCGTCTATGCTGCCAGTTCATTCCCAGGTAACCCAACGTTTCCAGGAATCCATGCACACTCCACATTAACAGAAGACTTGTGCAAGCAGTGGAGGGCATCGCGCATTCGCTACACAAGAGGTTGGTGATTGTAGAGCGCACATGCGCTCTGAAGAGCACTAATGGAATCATTCAAAATAACAGTTGTGACGGCGAACATAGAGAATGGCTCGGTGTATGCCATACAGCACTGGAGTAAAAATGGATATGCTACCCAATATCCTGCCCCCCAATATGGCATCGTCTCTGCGTTCACCAGCGAACCTTAACGTACAAGAGCTAGTATACTTTTGTAAATCCAGCCGTAATGGAACACTCACATTCTTTTTGGCCTAGAAGATTGCAATTGAGTTTTTGCTCGCAGTATGCAGAATATAATTTGTTTACACTCAAGATAATATTTAAAGGATTGGAGAACTCATCGTTTAAAAATAAATTAACATAATGATGACCGTTAACTGTCTAGACTGCCCAACTTAAAAATATCCGTTAGTTTTTAAGATATTTATTTTTCCGAAACTGAAAGGGAAAACAACAAATAAAGGTGCAATAAAATGAAATAAATAATCTTAAATAACGTTATGAAGGTATCTCAAACTTTGCATTTATAAATATCTTTAAAATTAATTTCCTGCCAGCAGTGAGTGAGTAGCAACTCTCCTTTCAAAACTATTCATTATGACATTCCCCCAGGACGTTTATCCTGTTCAGTTACCGTTTGCGCAGGCTTTGGCGAATGTCATGTGAATAGACGGTGATTACCTTCCTACATGTCTCATTCCTTAAAGGGGCACTTTCTAGGACTACATTGTCATTTCCATTAGAATGTTATACTGTTTGGATACTCTGTACTAGTGTTGTACTGCTCATCTAGTGTTGATTTGTTGATTCTACTTTCACAGGATTATTGTCCAAAAAACAATTTATACAAAACCTTTCGGAATGGTCTTTAATATTTACGACGATTTACCTATCCCTATAAAAACACAGCTATTCAAGAAAGGAGGATTGAACTGAAGAAGTGTGAGAAATCAAATTCATAGTGAAATGATTGTCAGGAACACAAATATGGTGTTAATAAACATGTATTTAAGAAGTAACGCTTTTGGATTAGGACATGCAGTTCTTGAGATAGATTATAGAAATTAGAAATGTATGTTACTGTAGATGCACGAATTAAATAGCATTTCGTATTATTGATAGTTAAATGCTGTAAATAATTATTTATTCCGTTAAGATAATGAACTCTATTAATTAAAATTGAATTTTGCGCCTACATTTAAGTTATACTGAATAGTTTATATTTGCCTTTAAAACGAAAACTAAAGCCAGCTTGGAAGTAGGTCATAATGAAAGAAAGTACTAACTGAAAGAGAATGTGTTTTATTTCTTACCAAGTTTGACTAAGAAGAACGTTGAGTTAGTTGTACTCCACCTCCTCATTTGATGTGGATACTAAAAGAGTATTCTTGTCAAACTATTCATTAAAAAGTGAAATACAATACAATTCACTGCCTTCGTTTTCATTTTGCTGAATGTTACCATTGGTCACAGAAATTTAGAAAAGATGCCAGCCAACATTACATACGGAGGTACAGAAGGGAGTGCCACCAAGCTAATGTTATCTCCGACTTTCTTCATTTCATTTTTCAGCGAGATGTATCGAAAGCGGGGTCCAGTATATTGCCTTGTCTGTTCACTTCACTTAATCTCTAGTGGCTTGTTCTCTGCAATCTCTGTGACCCGGACTTAGATTGAATCGGAAGCGAATCTTATAGAAGGGATCTAACTGCATTAGAAACAACGGAAATCGATGAATGACTGCAATTGATGGCGCAGCTTTGTAGTGAAGTTCACTGGAGATATTTCCAGTTTTCCTGTTTAAGTCTAGTCTATGAGGAAATATTGCTAAAGTTTTAAAATATAGTTGTCTATAACACGTGCCCATTAATGCACTTTTTTCCTCTTAAGCACATGTGATGACTGAGAAATAACTTGAAAGCGAGAACACCAAGATAAAAAAAGAAACACTTTGGATATGCATCATGCGAAACATTTATATAGCACAAAGTTTATGTCACAGTAAACTTCTTATGGTGAGTTAAACCAACCATTGCTAAATCAATTTCTTCACGTGTTGTCCTGGAAATATGTATTTATTAAAGCCCACTGTAAAATAATCATAAGCTTGCGTTAATATTCTGACTAAGTCATGCGACCCTAATCGCTGTACGTGTGTGAACGGCTTACTTTGTAAGCAACATCTGCGTTACTGGACACGTAAGTCGCCGCGGCGAGTTCTTTTGACATTAAAGCTGTGCTTGTTACGCCTGTGTGAGTGGACACTTATGATGTCGGCAGTTCTTTAACATCGAAGCCGTACATTGTTAGCATGAGTGAGTTTGCATCACTTCGAGTGGTTTGCACGGGCGACTGCTTCTGGAAGTTTCCTACAGAATGATCAACAGGTATAAAAAGCAGAACGACACCTCAAGTAGCAGTTGATAAGTTTCTACGGGAAATTTGTAGAGAGTAGTAGTAAACATCGCCACTGCGGACATCGAAAGGAAATTCTACATAGAAATTGTTGCATAAGCTTCAAAGGAAGACAGTTCTTTGTGAAAGTTATCATATATAATTAGTGAAAGAAATATTTTTTATATTGTTTGAGCAATAAAGGGAGTGTTTTCAAAAGTGGTGTGGGGAGAGGGATTTAACGTCACGATGGAGGCACTACTGTAAACTTAACTCACGAAAATATAGGCCTATGAAACCGGAACGGAGGAGTTGAATCCGACATGCAGAAAATGTACAGCGAAATGAATAGGAATGAAAATTTTGGATACGAAAATGGAATCCCGAATAGGAAATACAAAAGAAATGAAATCGGGAATAGAGAAGATGGATTCCAATGTGGAGAAAATGTAGGAAAAATGCAGTCTGCAATGGAGAAGATGAATGAGATAGGGAACTAATTCGACGCACAGCTAGCCGGCGTTAAAAACGACATAGAAAAACTCGGCGGAATGATGAGCTGCACTGAGTGACGCGATAACTCCCTGGAGCGTTGACACTTCGAAAGAATTTAATCGCTTCAAGCCAGTCAAGTTCCGCCGAACAGTCCACCTTTGAATTCTGCCGCTGACAGTTCACCGCTGTCACCACCCACAACCGATGGTCAGCAAAAAAAGAAGCTACACAGCTTATAGCAGGTCTACTACAGCAGTCAACAGCTATAGGATGCTACAGAAGTTTCCCTTGCTGTTGAGCAGCTGAAAAACAAAGCCCTGTTGAATCTACCACCTTATTACTTGTCCAGGAAGCTGCCTACTTTTTTGTCGCCGAGGTGCGTGTCGATGTGATACGACAGCGCCTTATATTCGGCGACTGTTAGCATATCAACAAGGCATTAGCTGCAGCACTAATCCAGTCAAAACAACAGCTGCGCCGACTTCGAAAACAAGGACAGGGACATTGATACAACCCAGAGGTGACAACCTTTTAGAGGGGCAGGCCGGGGCCGTCATCACAAACATCACGTACCTTGGGTAAAATGAACAGCAGTCTAATCGCTGACTGCTGGATGCAAGGAAGGCTGTGCCGGATAGTAGTAGACGCAGATGCAGGCATGACTGTAATCATGCCTGGTATGGCGAAAGGCTTGCCAACACGAACACTCAGTCAGCTCAACCAACTAATGACGGCGTCGGGCAACACTTTTACTTGAAGAGATGGAGGCCCTGCTGAATTTGACACTGGAACAGAGTAGCCTGTGGGTATTTCTCGCCAGGATATGGGAAGATTACTTATTCATTCAATATATGTTTGTTTGTGATGCATATAAAGCTGGACGGTTAGAACTTACAGGATGAGATACTGCCACTGGTTGTCCTCAAAAGACACGAGGCGACGGCCAACGTTGGCCGGAATAGCTTGCGTCTTGGCCGAGAGGGGATGTTTCTTTGAAAATCTCTGATATCCAGGAACCAGCAGGGTGATCCTGAGGGGCGAGAAAGCTGTGCCGGCAGAAAGTGAGGTGATTGATAAAGGCGCATCTGGAGGGCCAACGGTCAAGGAACCTTGTATTGTGGAAAACACTGTCGAATAGATTATGGGCGTTGTGGAAGTGCCCGCGAAGCTTTTGAAGCCAATGGACATCGACCTGGACATCAGGCTGAGAAACTTACTGAAGAGGGCGGCCCACCATCTGACCGCTTCATAACTGGAGAGGATCCAGCATTTACTTAGCCTATACAGTCTGTCTTTAGGAGCTAAGGGTGGTTATATGAAAGGACAACGGACATTTAGTAACAGGTCCATAAACAATGTCATCTTCGTCTATTCCAAAGAATCTCCTTGGATTTCGATTTGTAACTGGCACATTGTGTGACGTAGAACGGAGAACCTCTTGGTAAACATGTATTCTGGCTGACAAAATTTCCATTTGAGACTACAATTATGTCTGTTTTATGGTAAGGTTGACATCAATGAATAAGATATTCAAATGTAACTAATAATGCAAAATGTATCTCCAAAGTGTTCAGTATGTAGAATTACTCATCATTGTACATTTGTCTTTCCTTGTTATAAGAAATTAATAAAACATGTTAACACACTGCAGATACTCTATTCACCGTCTCCCATATAATGATTACTTTATTGCTCATGTGGCTATCGGCGCAATTCTATGTTTGTTTACTAATTTTCATAGTCTGGCCTTCAATCGGAACTCAAGATTGAATTTGATATTGACATTCTTTGTATGGCCAAGGTAAAAAGCTGATGTGCTTTCTATACATTGCTATAACAACTTGTTGTTAAAAAGCATAATTATCTAACTATTTTATAATAAGCAAGATTAATTAGTATAAACTGTCTAAATTACTTGCTCCTTTCTAAACAGAAGGAAAATAGGGGAATACACTAAGCTAAAGCGATAGTCAAATCTTTTAAAAGCCGGTTGCATGCAGTTGCAATCCGTTTCTAAGCAGGGCCAGAAGTTTACAACTTTCCGTGCATCTTCCGTTAGGTATCTTAAATCGGAAACAAATAACGGGGAATATTTCAGAAATTGTCTAGTCAAGGAAAAAAAAGGGGAATAACATAAATTGTGTGTTTGCTTTAACGTGGTCAACATTTTTTATATACTAGCAATGTAATTCAGTAAACGCCTCGGTAAATATGGACATATCATATCAGTACACTATCAACGTCAACTAAGGAGAAAATGGTGTAAACTTGCACTTAGAGCAGGGATTGGCTGCCAAAAATTTAGTAAAACATTAAGGACATACCTCCTCATCCATGCATCTGGACAGTCATATCGGTTAAACAACGGTTTATTTACATTTTTGCGTGAACTACGTGTCCTGCACCTAAAATAACATTCATAATAGTTTTTGCAATTTAAAGTAACAATATTATAACGCCCAGCAAAGGATTAAAACGGTCTTAAAAGGCAAAATCAAGTACGAAAACTCGCAAGGTGACAGTGGCATAGCGCCAGGCGTACATGTCGTACTATTGAACGCCGAACCTACGCTCAGTCAGGTCTGGAAATACCTGAACAGCATTATGAGATGTCCTGTTCACTGCACCCCAGTGACACTAATTCGAGTCTCGGCATTATGAATATTTTTTTTAATTGCTCAATTTACAGTAATCTAATTTAGAAGTCTCTATGAGTTGAGGACATTATAAGTTAAATCGTTATTGATTGACTGCAGTTTGTAATGGGTCGAATATGTTTAGTGACGTCTGCCCGATTGTACTGCCATGATACAGTGTGTTATTATGAATGCCGACCCCCTTCATTCTCCACATGCATGCTATCGCACGATAATTTGTGCCACTGTTCCATTATGTATTCGACAGTATGAAGATATGCTTTTGATCTACGGACAAGCAAGAACAAATGCACAAGCGGCTCAGCATCTATACCGGCAGAGATATCCGAATAGACAACAACCAACAGCAAACTCCTTCCGGAATGTTGAAAGGCATTTGCGTGTAACGTCACTTGCGAGAAATCCTCCTGTTAGACACGCACCAGCAACATCGGGTGTTAATGGAGAAGCTGTTTTGAATGACTCCAGGAAAATACGTATACGAGTACACGGGCAGTTGCTCAGGAGGTCAACATCAGCATGTCTTCTGTAGTGGGAATATTGAACACGTTTGCGCCTACACCAAGTACTTCACGGGAGATATTTCGAAGCTCGAGTGACCTTTTGTAAACGGTTGCTGGAACGAGTAGCGACTCACGTGGATTCGTTTCCAGGATCCTGTTTCCTAACGAATCAAGATTCCACAACAGTGGAACCGTGTTTCGCCACAATGTGCACTATTGGAGTGTTTGTAATCTTCATTTGGTAAGGGAGGCAGCGCCCCAAGAGCAGTAGGAGGGATGTCTGGTGTGGAATCTTGAGAGACCCCTTGTTGGACCATTATTCTTCGATGGGCATCTAACGGGAGCACGCTACCTGGAATTCCTCCGTAATGAGCGCTCTAATTATTATTAGAGAATGTGCCACTGCAGGCGCGAATGACGACGTGGTATCAAGACGATGGTGCTCTGGTCGAGGATTGTCTTAAATTATTTGAAAGCTGCACATCCCAGTCATTGGATAGGAATTCGACGACCAGTCTCCTGGGCTGCCAGATCACCTGATCTGACACCCCTTTTTGACTTCTGGGGTAATTTAAAAGGACGCGTTTATGCAGAGGAGCTAGACCATTCAGAAACATTTCGCCAACGTATTAAACTGGCCTGTAGATCTGTTCAATGCGCCATGCTACACCGATTCAGAGGCTCCATTCTAAAGCGTGCCCAGGCGTGCATTACCCACAAAGGTCACCAGTTCAAGCACTTGCTTCGTTAGAGGAATCGTGTTCCTGGAATAGAAAAAGGTTCATTCAATGGCCATAAAACGATATTTCTAATGACACAATAATTATATGTCTGGAAACTGGTGTTTAACTCCCATGTTAAACTCGGACTATGTAATTTCCTTTTTTCTTTGTTTTTTGTTTTTTCTGTTTTCAATTGTTAGCTAGATATAAATGATCCTTATTTCAAAAGCACCTACCTATACTTATGTTTAAACAATTACCTACTTGAGGTTCACCAATAAAGAAACATCATACACTACTTATAAAACATAAATAAAACAATTAATATTAAAATAATAATCACTTTCAGATTAATAATTGTAATTTGTGAATATTACACGGTAAAAACAATTAATATATACAGGGTATTCGAACTACCTTCACAGCTAACAGATCACTTAAGAAATTGAACTTGTTAAAACTGAGCTACCTAGTAACTTTAGAGATCAATATTCCGTTTGCCATGAACTATTCGCTGGTCACAGTGAAGCCTTGCAGTGATGCAAAACGTCAGCTGTCTAGTTACCAATGTATTAAAAGACGATGCAATAACATCTATATTAGTACTAATTTCATGGAGTGTTTAACATCCATGTTAAACAGTGTGTATAGCCTAGTAATGGAGTCAGCGTTTTCATGTGGAGTGTTTAATATCCATATTATATAGTGTGTAGAGCCTAGTAATGGAGTCAGCGTTTTCATGTGGAGTGTTTAATATCCATGTTAAATAGTGTTAGAGAGTAGTAATGGAGTCAGCGTTTTCATGTGGAGTGTTTAATATCCATATTATATAGTGTGTAGAGCCTAGTAATGGAGTCAGCGTTTTCATGTGGAGTGTTTAATATCCATATTATATAGTGTGTAGAGCCTAGTAATGGGGTCGATGTTTTCATGTGGAGTGTTTAACATCCATGTTAAATAGTGTGTAGAGCCTAGTAATGGCGTCAGCGTTTTCATGTGGAGTGTTTAATATCCATATTATATAGCGTGTAGAGCCTAGTAATGGAGTCAGCGTTTTCATGTGGAGTGTTTAATATCCATATTATATAGTGTGTAGAGCCTAGTAATGGAGTCAGCGTTTTCATGTGGAGTGTTTAATATCCATGTTAAATAGTGTTAGAGAGTAGTAATGGAGTCAGCGTTTTCATGTGGAGTGTTTAATATCCATATTATATAGTGTGTAGAGCCTAGTAATGGAGTCAGCGTTTTCATGTGGAGTGTTTAATATCCATATTATATAGTGTGTAGAGCCTAGTAATGGGGTCGATGTTTTCATGTGGAGTGTTTAACATCCATGTTAAATAGTGTGTAGAGCCTAGTAATGGAGTCAGCGTTTTCATGTGGAGTGTTTAATATCAATGTTAAATAGTGTGTAGAGCCTAGTAATGGAGTCAGCGTTTTCATGTGGAGTGTTTAATATCAATGTTATATAGTGTGTAGAGCCTAGTAATGGAGTCAGCGTTTTCATGTGGAGTGTTTAATATCAATGTTAAATAGTGTGTAGAGCCTAGTAATGGAGTCAGCGTTTTCATGTGGAGTGTTTAATATCCATGTTAAATAGTGTGTAGAGCCTAGTAATGGAGTCAGCGTTTTCATGTGGAGTGTTTAACATCCATGTTAAATAGTGTTAGAGCCTAGTACTGGAGTCAGTGTTTTCATGGAGTGTTTAACATCCAGGTTAAATGGTGTGTAGAGCCTAGCAATGGGGTCGATGTTTTCATGTGGAGTGTTTAACATCCATGTTAAATACTGTGTAGAGCTTAGTAATGGGGTTGATGTTTTCATGTGGAGTTTAACATCCATGTTAAATAGTGTTAGAGCCTAGCAATGGGGTCGATGTTTTCATGTGGCGTGTTTAACATCCATGTTAAATAGTGTGTAGAGCTTAGTAATGAGGTCGATGTTTTCATGGAGTGTTTAACATCCATGTTAAATTGTGTGTAGTGCCTAGTAATGGGGTCGATGTTTTCATGGAGTATTTAACATCCATGTTAAATAGTGTGTAGAGCCTAATAATGGGGTCGATGTTTTCATGGAGTGTTTAACATCCATGTTAAATAGTGTGTAGAGTTTAGCAATGGGGTCGATGTTTTCATGCAGTGTTTAACATCCATGTTAAATAGTGTGTAGAGCCCAGCAATGGGTCGATGTTTTAATGTGGACTTGATAATGTGGATTGCTTAAAACTCGAGAATAAGGGGCAGATGACTCGATTAGTATAAGTAAATCCTTACTTGAAAAGGTAAAGTCCGATTAAAAAATTCAATGCCAAAGTCGGGATGTGAACTACGGATCTCCTGGTCTCAATCTGACCGTCCTAACCACTTTGATACCATGGCCAAATGTAGCTCATTATCCAACTTCTGTCTTATACTTCTTGTGTGAAGAAACAACTTAACAAATCCTTACTTGCTTTAAATGAAGTAAGAAGCGAATTGAATGCAATCAATTTTATTGATTTCAATAATTGTTTTAAATATCTTGCTTCATAATTTAGAAGCAGGTCTCTCCCTTCTTCAATTCTTAACTGCGCTACTGTGTTTAGTGCTGTTTATCAAGTTTATAAGCATAGCAAATAACTTTGCAACTATCTTCTCTAATTTTTTATAATATTAAAACATTTTTAACACTATTTTGAAAGCTTCTTGCTTTCGAGTACATTTTTCGTCTTTAGCTTCCAAAAGCGAACCGTTTGAATGAAACGGAACACAGAAAACAAGTAGCGGTGCTTTAGAGAAAGTGGGAAAGAGAAGAACTTCAAGAAGAAAGCATTTACTGGAACGTTGTATGAAAAGGAACGTTTTTACTAAGAGCAGCACAAATCAGAAGAAAAATAGATAATTTGTTCCACACGACACCTTTTGTATCTATTGCACCTACAAACTGCTCTTACAAAAAGTAATTCTTTAACTTAATAATGGTAATCAAGATAAGCATTAGCACAATTGGCCTTAATATATGCTTCCCTGTAAGTAGAAGGGAAATCAGGATATACAATACGCTAAAGTGATGGACAAATCTTTCAAAAGCTTGAAACAGATAAAGTTCGGTTCTCCTTGCATGGCCAGCAGTAAAACAAGAGTGATGAAACGAAAGGTGGTTTTCCGTATGAGAAAAGTTTAATTGGTTCAAAACTGAAACAAATAACGAGGAATATCTCAGAAATGATCATCTCTACGAGAAATGTATATAAATTATTAACGAGATCTACATTTTTTTTATCTGTAAAATTCAGTCAAATTCATCCGGAATAAACTTAAAATCTCAGAAAATTCAAGGTATACATTTTATTTGTAATTTGAAGATCTTTAATAGAGGATATTTTAATTAAAATTGTTAGAGACATTTTTGAGATAAAAAATGCAATAACTTCTCTATGTAAATGGTTTGGAGGGGCGGATTTTCTTGAAAACCTTCGTGTCGCATCCTTGGCATGTACTAAACATAAATAATCATTTTTAATCTGCAGTGTATACAGGAGCACACACACATACACACTTACACACATCCGTAATCACATTTCCGGATCTCTTTCTAAACATTTTTTTTTTTGACTCAGTAGACCTCAAAACTTATTTTTACGGTAAAATTTTGACGTTAAATTTTTGGGTGAAATACAATACTTTATCCAGTTGCCATGAGCACATTGTATTCACATATGTGCTTTAGAAAGTAAACAGGATCAAATTTAGAATAAATGTAAAGATATTAGGAAGTATTATCATTGTGGAAAGAAGGGAAATTGAAAAATCAAGAAAAATGATTATATAGTCGCTGTCTGACAGCCGGGCAGCTCACATCGTGTTGTGGTGCCTGCCTCTTGCACTCACTGGTGCGACTTGTGTTTTTCTTTTCGCGTGCAGTTTCTCGTAGAGTTAAACGGGGCTACTTTGACAGCCTCTTCTATCGGTACTTTCCTTGTGTGTTCGTGCTTTCTTTCCATCCATTACATTATTGGAACATTTCTACACCATGGCTGTCTCTGTTGACACGGCGCAGCTTTTTTATTCTGCGATGCAGACGTGCTACCAGTCTGAGGACCGGCCATGTTCTCTACCGGCGCCACACTCAGCTCTTCCAACCGCGTCAAGTAGCTCCCAGGGAGAAATCTCTTTGTCACCTCATCAGCAGCGCCAGCCCGTGCGTGCCCGCTACTACGCATTGCTCTGGTCAAATGCGGCCTCTCGACCGCGGCCTGCCTTCCGCCGGTTTTGCACCCCCCAGCCGGGATAGTTCTTGTCCACGTGACTCCAAGAGGAAGAAACTGGATTCTACTGTACCTAATTCTCCTTTCGCTACAACTAACCATTTTGCACCCTTGGCTGACATGGATCTAGAGGATGGTGATCATGGCGTAAGTACGCCTACTCCTTCTGTCTCCCCACCCCCACCTATCTATGTCTCTAATATATTCGACGTGAATACTGTCCTCAAACACTTACAAACGTCCAATGTTGGCGTTACACTGGACAGCAACAAGGTCAAATTCACTTTCGAGACTGTGGACGGTTATCGTGCAGCCATACATTATTTTGAGGACCAGGAGGCTGAGTTTCACACGTACCAAATGCGTCATGATCGCAACCTCCCGGTGGTTATTCGTGGTTTTCATCCCACCGTAGACACTGCTCTAGTGCTGCAAGAATTGACCTCCCTTGGATATTCACCTGCACAGATGACTCCAGTTTACCATACCGTCACCAAGGCGAAACTACCTCTCTTTTTCGTGGATCTCAAGCCCAATCCGCTCAACGACGACATCTATAAGCTCGAGCGTTTGTACTACACGATGGTGAGAGTGGAGCCACCGAAACCCAAACGGGGTGCTATTCAGTGCATGAATTGTCAGGAATTTGGGCACAGTCGTAATTATTGCCACAAACAACCCCGTTGTGTCAAATGTGATGGCCATCATCCCAGTACGCAGTGCTTTAAGGCTCCTCACACGCCGCCGCTGTGTGTGAACTGTCAAGGTCAACATACGGCGAATTATAAAGGCTGCCCTGTTCACGACGCCTCCAAGTCATTCAGTCTCGCTCTTCTCCCCGACGTACCGTTTCTGGTGCCTCTCCTGCCGCCGTTCCTCCACTTCATGTTTTCCGAACTATGGAGACTACCTTGTCCACTTCCACTGAAGCTGCCTCTCCTCGTCCTCCTGCATTTGATGATTGACCTTTGACGTCATCTCTAATTTCTCGGGGTTCCCCTCCCGGTGCTACGCAGCCCTTTGCAGCCTCAACCCGTCAGTGTGAACAGGACCGTTCTCCATTGGACTGCTTGATGGCTCGACTGGACTCTATCTTCGCTCTTCTACAGCCCCTTCTTACTACACTGCAGCAATTGCTTCCTGTTCTGTTCCGTGTTCATGGCTAATTCAATCCCTTCCTGCCTTCGAATGTGCACTTGGAATTGTCAGAGTATCACTAATAAGTTTTATGAATTATTACACTTCCTTACGGCTTATGACGTAGACCTCCTGCTCGCCACTGAAACCAAATTGGCTCCTCGCATATCTTTCCATCTTTCTGGGTATACTGTGTAACGTGCCGATCACCCTAACTCTACTCGAATGGGTGGTTCTGCGGTGTTTATCAAAACTTGTCTGGCTCACCTTGCCCTTCCGTCTCTTCTAGTGGACTCCTTCCAGGTTGCTCGGATTCAGCTGTCTACTACTTCCGCCACCATTTAAGTTGGTTCTTTCTATTCTGCTCCTCAGAATCATGTCAGTCTCACCGACTTCTGGGGTATTGTTCATATTTTCCAGGGCCTCTTCTTGGTCGGCGGCGATTTTAACTCCAAACACCCTCTATGGGGTTCGAACCTATCTAATCCTAGGGGTAAGCTTTTACACGCTGCAATCCATCAGTTACACCTAGACGTCCTGTTGAACCTACGTTTTACCCCCACGATGGTACGACTCCGGACGTGCTGGATATCTTCATTGTACATAATATTTCCCGACATTGTTCCCGTCTCTCTGTTGTTCATGATCTGAGCTCCAATCATTTACCAGTCCTGCTCACTCTCTCCGATGGTGAGAAGTACAAAGACTTACCCCCATCCCTGATACGCCATCCTTTTGACGGCCTTTGTACAACTCTTTGCTTGCCGATCTCACTATTACGACTGTGCCGCTTAAGTCACCTCGTGATGTCAATATGGCTGTTTCTACCCTGATTCGCAATATCCAGTGTGCGGCCAACTGTGCTAGCAGTACTCTCCAGGATCGTCGTCCTCCTCGTGTTGTGCCATTCTATTCTCCCGAGATCCGTCTACTGCACTCCATCAAAAGAGACTGTCGGAAACTCTGGGAACGCACGTGTTACCCGCTTCACAAAACCAATTTTAATCGCGCTACTCGTGAGCTGAAGGCTGCCTTCTGTGCTGCACGCTGCACTGCTGCTGAACACCGACTACAAGACTTAAATGCCAGTGATGGGTCACTATGGCAGAAGACTAAAGCTTTGACACGTCCTTCTGCTGCCATGCCGCCTCTTAAGGTTGGGAACACCTGGTTTTCTACGCCAGTTGAAAAGGTAAATTTGTGCTCAGAACTCCTGGAATGTCAATTTTCCCCAAATCCTGTGCAGGACGTGGACTTTGCTCATCGTGGGGAGGAAGAACTCACGCAACCTTTGTTACTCACTTCTTTACCCCTGCTGAAGTTAAAAACACCATCGCTCGCTCTTCAGCTCACAAAGCTCCCGGTCCTGATCTTATTGTGCAACCCTTACTCCTTCATTTACCCCGAAATGCGGTGGTTTTGTTGACGCAAATCTACAACGCTCTCCTCCGCACTTCTCATATTCCTCATCAATGGAAACACGCTACAGTTATCCTTCTTCCCAAACCTGATAAAGTCAAGAATGATCCCCTCAGTTATCGTCCTATTAGTTTACTCCCCCTACTCTCCAAAATCTTCGAACGTCTCCTTCTGCCTCGTCTTTTGCCTCAGCTCACACAGATTATCCCTGACACCCAGTTTGGTTTTCGCTCTCTTCACTCCTGCTCTCAGCAGCTCCATCGTGTCGTTGACGCTATTCTTGGTTCCTATGAGCGTCAATCTGTGTGCTTAGGACTGTTTTTAGATACGGAGAAGGCCTTTGATAAAATTTGGCACGATGGATTGCTATTCAAACTCAAACCGCATCTCTCGGACACTTATTTCCGCCTCGTACAGTCCTATTTGCGCAAGCGCACCATCTCTGTTAAATATGATCGTACATTTTCCAAGACCCTTCCTATCTCCTCTGGTGTGCCGCAAGGGAGCGTCCTGGGCCCCTTATTATACCTGGCTTATACCTCGGATTTTCCTAGTCATCCGCAACTCACCATTGCTCACTATACCGACGATGTGGCGGCGCTAAGTGTGGGTACTTGTGCTACGGCGGCAAGCCGCCTTCAGGACTTCTGCAACCAAATTCACTCCTGGTGCCAACGTTGGAGAGTGACTATGAACGCTCATAAATCCCGTGTTGTGAAGTTCACCTACAAAACGAACGTTCTCTCAATGGGACGGAGATACCCACCGCGACTTCTATAAGGTATCTCGGCCATATCGTGAACAACCGGCTTACTTGGGGTCCCCATCTCTCCAGTCTATTGCAGAGGATTCGTCATCGCATCCGCGACGTCCATCATCTTGTATCCGGTTCTTCGCCATTGCCTTTGCGGTACAAGCGTCTTGTCTACACTTCCTTAATTCGACCCATGTGGCAATATAGCTGTGCAATATGGGGTTCTGCCGCTCCGTCGCAGACCATCAAACTCCAGCGCACCCAGAACCGTTTTCTCCGCCTCATGACTGGCGCTCCATGGTAGGTGCGCAACTTAACTCTGCACGCTGACGTAGGCCTGCCGGAGGTAATGTGTGTCCTCCGCATCAGCTACAAGAGGCTCCATCGATCCTGTTTGCACCACAGCAATCCTCTTCTCCGCCATACTTATCTTCCTCCTGAACCTCAACGACGAAGACTGAAGCGCCGCTGGCACTCCGATCTGCGATTGAACATTTAGCTCTTTTATTATTTTCTGTGCTGTTTTCTTTGTACTATTTCTTTGGACCCATCGCTGGATGGTACCCCAACCACATATTACATGCTGTTCTGTGTGTCTAATTAGCTCAACGGCATTGTACCTAATTGTACAAAAGAGTTTTCTTCCACTAAAAAAAAAAAAGAAAAATGAGACAGGCTACATCTCCTTTAAAGCTTTAGCCCTTGGACGTAACACGGTTAATGAGTGAGTCAGCAACATTGCGGAGCGTTATCTTCTATATATTAGAATGCTATTGTTTTAACAGCTGAGTGGCTCTGTTAGGTAACCGCAACTTTTATTTTTCATGTTATTTGTTCCTTGTGAACATAAGTACTGTAACAGAATTAAAATATTTTATTTGTTGAAGTGGAGTGTTAACCTTTTAATGCTAAATCCTTTTAGGTTTATAACTCTTTTTAAGGCCATTATTTATTTTTGCCCTCCCGACGTCGTTTATATTCGGTAAAAACAAGCTTGATCGCATTATGGTCTGTTCGTTTTTTCTTATTTGAAGCGTCAGAGCTTTTTTCCACCGAAAGAGGTAATGAAAGATTCTATCAGTTCACATTTTTCATTTCCTCTTGCACAAAGTAATGAATGTGGCTATAACACTCAGCGAGGAGATGGAATTTACGAGTTTTATCCCCATTCCAAGCGCAATGGATACTGCATGAGGGGAGACTAGCAAATGTACTCTTTCTTCACACTATCTCAATGAAATAAAGCGAAATGTTTGACACGAAACTACATATTCTAAGAATATCCAAGCATTTGCCAGAAACAGAGGTAATCTCTCAAAGTCATTCATCACAGTATGGATTTAAAAGTAAAAAACATACCATTACACCGTGTTGTAACATGTAATTATATTGAGTAAACAATCAGAGAAATGGCGATGCGTTAATGTTGAAAAACACATTAATATATTACAGTACTATTGTTCAGAGGTTCTGTTCATTTAGTATTCACTCTAACTGTATTATTCACCCAATGAAACACATAAGTATTTTCAGGTTACTTCTGAAACGAAAGATGATGCACTGTTTAGCTCATATAACGATTATGCAGCAAAATAGCTGAGGATGCTCTTGCAAGAAAACTCACATTTGGTTGGATCTATTCTCTTTATTTTCACCTCAATTATTTTTGCAATTTCAAACATAGGAGAATGTAGCTTTCCTCTTAAAGTTATTCATCGTTTTAAATGCGAAATGCAAATATTTCGTAACCCAAATCCATTTTTCGACTGAGAAGTAGAATTTGATTCCGCTTTGTCAGTTATTTACTCTTCAGGACTTATCGTAATTCAAACTGAATTAGCTTGAATGCATACATGCACGCATACTTATATACTTATATACCTATATATACATTAACTACATATTAATTCTTTCTTGTATTACTTATTTTAAAACACAAATTTACTATATTTATTTTAAAAACTATTCTTATGATGAAATTGTTATAATTTCTTAACTTTATGAAGCTAGAAATCAAGTTTGTTAAGGAATATGCTTTTAAATTAACTGTGTTCTAAAAATAATCTCTCTTCAATTGCGAGTAGGCGCTTTAGCAACATATATATTAAATTATGGTCATACCTTGTGGAGTAAAACAATTGTCTCAAGTAATAAATATATTGCTAGTTTTACTTAGCCTCAATTGCAAAAATCATTTGAATTTAATATCTTAAAGCTGCATCGTTAGGAACATTCAAAATGCTGAGAAATGTCTAAAATATCGTCGCCGAGAAAATACACTCGTAAACTCGGTAACTTTCGAATGCATAATTGAGAAACTGACATGAGTTCACCCAGTTTTGCAAGACCCCCTCAAGGAATTTTTAAGCAAAATGTTAAAAGTGTGAAAAAAGACCTCAAATACTACACCACTCACAATTAGCTAAATTTGCTATTTTCAAATTCAAAGTTATTTTAAAGAAAACAAGCCCAGAGAGTCAAATTTAAAGTTTAATAACCTAAATTGAAAACTTTGATAACTTTTGCCCTCTTTTCACCAAAGAATCCCTTCAAACAAAAGCAAACCGCAAAACAACGATTAACTGTTTGTTATTATTGTTTCATATTATTACCTACATAACACTCACGAAAAACAAGTAAATAAAATCAATGGCATAAAATAGCGTAAAATATAGCACTAATACCCTACAGAATATGTTGAACGATATTTTTATTTTCTTCCTTTAGTATAACGCTTCTCAGATCATGGTATATGACCTTAAGCAGATATTTCATCAACTCCTGCACATCTTCCCTGGCTAATACCGAATGACCCTATATTGCAGGCGTGGGGAATTGTAAATTTCCTTCCTCCTCTATATACCAGCGTCTTGTTGAGATATGCGTCCGGGATTCCCCCTCTCCAAAGGTGTTACTTTAAGCTGCTAATCCTCGCCCATCCCTCGTACGCAAACCACGTGTCCAATAATAATTGCCTGCGACCATGTTGTCCATGGACTCAACCGCACGCCGAAACAAATTACACAAGAAGTAACAATACCATCTGGTAACATCGGCTACAATGGTCTGCTTTCATTCTTAGGACACATATCAGCTGCAACTTCAAGGGGATTTTCAAGCGTTTTAATGACTATTGACTAACTGACTTGTTATTCTCTAGATATAATTTCGCCAGGATTTCTAACTCCACTCTACTTGGACCAATAGGTTAAACAGTGGTAGATTTTCAAATAAGAATTTAAAACATAGTAGAGGCAATTAGGTCTCCCATAAAGCTTATTGGGACCTCTGCTGCTTCTCTGTTACAAATAACTACAGATATTTTATATAGGATGATATCATAATGTGTGTTAGTAATTGTTTTCTCTTCGCATAACAGCTTTCCCAGAAACAAATCATATAGTTTACTACTTACCTTTAACATCATCTTAACTGAGCCGTGAAATTAACAACACTTGTAAGAAGAGACTTTCCATGTTTACACACCTCAATAGATGATCTACTGGTCTAGATAATGTGCGATCTTTGGCTTTCAGAAAGTATTCACTCAGTTCAAACGCAACATTCGTTATAGCGAGGACTACTCACTCAAGGCTACGCCTTAAGTTGCGCTGTCTCAGGGAAAAATAAACCAGCATGTCTTGTGCTACCACGCCTACCTAGAGGTACTAACAAAACTAAAAACATAGCGCTCTTAATAAGTAAAATTATAAGACTGCAAATGCAGCAAATATTCATTACACTGTTCTTAATTAGTAATATAAGTATCTGCACTGGTATCCCTAGCAGCCTGTCCGTTTGAAAGCAGGGAAAGATGGAAAAATTTGGTTACACGAAGACCCTTCAGAAACTAAATGATATACCATTTTCAGCATAGCATTCATCCCTTTGAGTGCAAGGCATTAACAAATGGATCATATTCGCAGCATATTGCCAAAAATATTGCGATATTTATTGGCATCTATACGCATAGAAAGTGGACCACATTAACATGAAAACTCACCCTAACTCCTTGGGTTGTAAACAGTTTGGTAATATTTCAGTTGTCTGTGCTTATCAAAACAGTTTGGGAGGTATGTACAGGCGTTCTTTCATTGGCGTAGTAGTAGATGCTACAAACTAAATAGCGAGAATGTTTCAGGAAGTTTAAGGTGTTAAATAATTCTTTCTTTCCTGCTTTGGTTTTTAGTTGTATAAATCATTGAAAAGAAAAACTTCAGCATTCTCAAAACTAAGGATTATTAAATAGACAAAACTAGATACTTTACAGCAAGAATAACACAAGAAAACCTAGTTATCACTGATGTAAAATATAAATTTTAGTAAACACGGGGGAAAAGCGGCTTTAAAGCAGATATTACAATTATGACTTTTACCGTTTTAAGTATATACTACCTAAAAGCATACGAATATAAGTACATATGATTTTGGGAATTTTGAAATTAAATTTTAAGGGGAAAAATTGCAATGTTGTAAATAACATTGTCCTTCAGATTAGCAAGGTATAGATTCCATTGTCCCAACTATCAATATGTGTAGCATATTGGCTTATTTTTAAACAACTTCTCTATATTTAGTCCAAGTTATATGCTTGATAGCATTGTGCACTTGTTAGCTACTTTTGGCGAAAGTGTTGTGGTATACCGAGGCGGAGAAACAAAATTCTGTTTGAAGAACCTGTAAAACAATTGTCAGAATAAAGAACATTTTATGATATTGCACATTGCTAGGACATATTTTATGCTCACTTATTTGATCTGAGCAGTACTAGGCTACAAATGAAATACACGGAATGAACCCAGTAGCTGCTAAACCACAATGTTTAAAGGAGCTACATACTAACTAAACTGAGTTAAATACTAACTAAATTCAGAGAACGTTAATGTGATTTTATTGGTCACGCTGTGAAGTTCAATAAAGTTGATAGGTAAAGTCGCAGATCCACTGACAGAACTCCGTCTGACAATAGAATTCTAATCCCAATTTTGTTTTACAAGCTTAGTTTTGAGCTTACAGAGAAGTCAGTTTGTTACAAATGATTATAAAATCTGCAATTAAATGAAATATTGTGCCAGCAAGAAGAGAACGACTACCATTTTGTTGAGATGGATATTTTTCAATGAAATTACTAATTGAAATCAGAAAATGTAATGTAAAAACCCAGTTGATTTTCACTGACTTTAGAAAAGCATTTGATAAAGCAAATAGACACAAATTACTATAAATTGTATCGTAGGATATTTCTACCAAAAAAGTTTCAATGCAGTTAAACAAATAACAGGACTTTGGATTACTCACAAATTAAAACAAGATTAAGGCGGAGCTGCGGCCTTTCACCTACATTGTTTACTATTATATTTTATTACTTTCCTCAATTGAGGGCTGCCATGTAGACAAAGTATAACTACACAATTAATATTATATCATATATACTAATTTTAACTGCAATGGCACTTACCAATATATTTACGTTTGCAGATGATTATGTTTAACAGCACCTACTGAAACTACTCTATTCATAATCCAAACATCGTTGGAACATTTATAACAAGAGAAAAGAAAAATTGGCATTTTGTGGGAAATACTCTGTATACGTATGAAAAACAAAATTTACAGAGGCTGATATTCTTCACATATCTTGGTTATCATCGAGCATTCGAAGATGGTTTAGAAATAAGAAGTAGCATTGTGAACTATTCTAAATCAATGGGAATGATCAACAGAACAATGAAACCTTCCCTTGTTCAAATAGTACCAGAATAACCCGGCTGTAATACTACTCTTGCAAGACTATTATTGTGTCAGGGCAGCAAGGTATGGGTCCAAGACGAGGGAATGAAGGCAGATTAAAATCTAAGAAATGCGCTTTAGGAGAGGAATGGCAGGATATGCAAAATGAATGAAGATATCAAATGGAACTTGATTTGCAACATGTTCTCCAGTTTATATACACATACTAAAACAACGGATGAGCTCCCATAAAATTCCTGTGTATCAGTACCAACCACAAGCAAAGAAATTTCTGGGACGTACTAAGAGGCACTTGACAAAAAATGCTTGCTTTATGTGATAGCAAAGGGCTATAGGATCCAACACTTGTGTGAATAACGATTGTTGATTATGATTATCTTAATTGTTTACTTCCGTGTTCATGCACTCCCAATGCAGTGCGAGAATAGCTCAGGAAAAGTTAAACGCGTTAATTTGGCTTAATGGTTTTATACCCAACATTTTAGGTGTCTATTTAGCACAGTTTTCAGGAAATATTGCGCACTGACAATGGTAGAATATACACATATGTCAGTTCTTAATATTTTATTTGCAACTAAACTCAGCAGTAATAACTCTTTGTTTAGAATAGTTGTGTTGTGGAGTTTTGTGCTTTGCATGATAAGAATGTCTCTTTTCTCCGCTCTCAAAGTTTGTCACAAACATTAATTTCAGCACTCACATAGTGGAAAATACATTATTTTGGCGTTTCGATGGAAGAAAGCAAAGCGATGTAGCTTATTAAATTACTTCTTAAATCTCTTCATGCTGCTATTCATGAAGTAGCGCACAATGAAATTACAATTTTAACTTTTTATGTTACAACGATGATAATGCTCAACAACATAAGAACATTGCAACATTATATTTTAGTTTAGTTTCTTTAAGAAATTGAAACACATTTAAATGTTATTAAATTTTTGTAAAGAGTTTAGTATTCGTTTTGTTTATTTTATTATTGTTGATTTTAATTTCATTCTATATAGTCAAGTCTTAATTTAAATCAATTCAGCGATAAGAAACTATTTATATAACCACTACGGATGAATTTGCTGTCATACTTAAATAATCACCATTGTCATCATCTTCATGGTTCAAGCCTTTTGGTTCGTCCCGATCTCATCATTTAAAGTGTTCTTGTTTTAGGTCTGTCGACGTTTCGATGACTTTTGATGGATATTTTAAAATCAAATTCGTGCAGCCTTGTCCGTCGATCCTATGACATCTTCCCAGTTGTTTTGATTCTTTACAGCAGATTGAAGATTGTTAATTGTTTACGTATAGTTTCACTTCTCCTTCCGTATATCAGTGTATATCCTTCTACATGTCTTAGAAAACGCATCTCTGTTGCTTCTATCTTTCTTTACCTTTATTCGTAATTTTCCAACATTCAGACTGGTTCAACTTACATCTTTTGTTTATTGTCATCATTGTTTAAGTATGCAACACTGCAGCGTAAATAATTAAAACAGTTATTTGTTTGTGTTTTCTCTCGTATTACTATTTTTGCTCTTACTGTTTGCGGGTGTTTTACTTTTTATAGTGATGTGTTAATATTATAATGTTGGCTTATTTTATTTAATTTATATAGAGCGTTAAAACAGTTATTTGTTTGTGTTTTCTCTCGTATTACTTTTTGATCTTACTGTTTGCGGGTGTTTTACTTTTTATAGTGATGTGTTAATATTATAATGTTGGCTTATTTTATTTAATTTATGTAGAGCGTTAAAACAGTTATTTGTTTGTGTTTTCTCTCGTATTGCTATTTTTGCTCTTACTGTTTGCGGGTGTTTTACTTTTTATAGTGATGTGTTAATACTATAATGTTGGCTTATTTTATTTAATTTATGTAGAGCGTTAAAACAGTTATTTGTTTGTGTTTTCTCTCGTATTACTATTTTTGCTCTTACTGTTTGCGCTGCTCTAAAATCCATCGTTATACTGTTATGCAGTAATATGCTGATATTATAACGTTGGATTATTTTATGTAGAGCCCTTTGCATATTTACTTCTCAGCCACTTATTAACACCAGGTCTTCTAGGAATAGCATTACGTCTAATATGATATTACTTATCTTAAAATGTACTTTCAAATTATTCTGCGATTATCCGATAATACCATCTATATACATAAAAAGTAGGTGGCAATGGACACCCTTGACTAACAACTTTATTTATCCTTTCTGTATTTTTTTGTTTTTTTGTTTTTACTTTTTTGGTTCGAATCGATCACTGTTATATTAGCCATATATAAAATTTTAATTACAGTTATGAGATGTTTTGGTATGCCCTTTTTTCCATTATTTTTCATAATATGTTTTTGTCACATTATAAATGTTTGTTCAAAATCTACAAACACCATAAGTAGGAATGATGTACTCTCTGTGTTATTCAATTGTTTGGTTTATGACAAATTCACAGCCCATGCAGGATCTTTGCTTTCCAAATCAGAATAGCTAATGCGAATCTGTTTAACCAAGTACAAAAATTAAACTTACTCTCAGTGCATAATTATACATTTCATTTACAGCAGAATGTTTGGCTTTAACATGTTTCTACAATAAGTTAATGGTTTCAGATTTCCTAAATATTCTCTTAATTAAGAACATAACTGATGCTACCCTGTATAACTATATATATATATGTCAATTTTCACACTGGCGTTGTAAATTCTGCAGACAAGATGTAAGCCTACAGTTGAGTGATAAATGGGAAATGCAGCTAATCCCTATAGTAAAATTCATTCCTTTTGTGTACAGTTAAGTTTTCGATTGAAATCAATGTGGTTTTTAGTCAGCTAGTCAAAGTACCTGAATTCATTTTCATAAATCAGACAGTTTAATCCTCATACATGCATGAATTTCTATCTCGGATTCTAGGTTTAGGTTTGTTAGATTTATTTTAATGGTCGTTGCGGTTGGTCTTATTTTCATTCTTCATAACCATATTCTATTTAAATAGAAAGGGTTGTTTAAGATGTGTACTTGCTTTGGGTATCAATACATACTTTTACTTGAATTTGGCTCAAATATTTCTCAGGTAATACAATTAAAACAAGAAAAGGAACTGCCAAGTTTTCTATGACATTCTTGTGCCTTCACTTTTGCCAGATAAGTATAATGGTGACATTTTTCAATACTTTAGTACAGTGAAAATAAATGTAAGTATTTTATTTCAGCTTTCAGAAAAGTAAAGACCTTATCAAATTATGAGTATTAAAATTATCCTTGTTTTTTCAGTAATTATTTTTTGGGCGAATGGTTAAATCAATCCTAATATGCAACCATAATGCTTTAGATAGGACACTGCGCTATGTATACACATTTGTTTGTAACTTATTTAACTGTCCATTATGTTCCTTAGCTCGTAACTCTGTCATCTTATCATTCACATTGGTTAAGCTGATGTAAGTGTTTATTGTTCCTTAGCTCGTAACTCTGTCATCTTATCATTCACATTGGTTAAGCTGATGTAAGTGTTTATTGTTCCTTAGCTCGTAACTCTGTCATCTTATCATTCACATTGGTTAAGCTGATGTAAGTGTTTATTTAGCAGATTGCTGCATAAACGTTTGTTAAGATTTCATTAAAACGGCCACATTTCACACCAGCAATTGCTATATGTAACCCGGAACAGTTGAGCGTTGCTTTACTTCCATTTAACTGATACAACCATGCGTTTATAGTAAACGAGCTATTTAATATGTACACCATCGTGCATACAAGAATGGTTAATTTTCCTAAATTGTAATAGTGTTTTTCACTTCGTTAGCTTTCCACCTTCAACTGCTTTAACTCCTACCAGTCACGGGCAACATATGTACAAAGCTGTGAACCATGTTGAAATCATTGTGGGAATGCAGCCGTGACTATCGGTTATCGCTATGAGTGGTACACATGGAAGTACTAGCTTGCCCCTTAGTTGAGCACCTGCCTGCAGTTTGAAGGGTATCGGCTTCAATTCTAGTCTGAAGGTTGTGAACTCTTTTCTATTCAGTATTATTTCTTATCCTCCCTAGAGTCTAGTACTATGAATATGAATGTGTGTGTATATGATTAACGAACAAAATCCTCTAAAGTTGTTGATGAATTAACACAATTGCTGAAAAATAATATGTTGCAATAATAAGTTGTAGCATATTAACAGTAATATGTAAAAATCCGGCGATATGACCGTTACAGTTAACGGAGAGGAATAAATGGAACAATTAAAATGGGAGGAAGACTAAACCCAGTACGGCATTATCCTGTCTTTTGGAGGAAAGCTGAAGGGTTAATTTAATTCTTATTAAAGTGGTCAAGAGCTGCGACATGCAGACGAAGGTTAAAGTTACTGTCCTCATCGAGCCGGAATCCCCAAAATGATATTAATAATCAGTATTCGAAGCATAAAAATGCAAGTTTAAAGTTTACCATTAAGCAGTTCGGCCATGTTGTACGAAATGTAAGGTCCTGCCAATCTAGTGACTACAATTATCTTCTGTGGCAGAAGGCGGAGCTAAATTTACAATTGCCAACATAAACAGGGTCGTTCCATTGTGGGCTATATTGCAATGAGGTAATTCCTTTTTTCCTTCACTTCAGAGTTATTTCATTGCTTCTCGAAAGTTGTCTGGGCACACAGGTGCAAGTCCTTGGCGGTGCAGGTGTATACGGGGAGGCTAAGCCCATTATGACAAAGTTTCCACAGGAATTGTAACTAATGTATGACGATTACTGTTCAGTATATACTTATCAGGCCTTTTCTATTCTTAATGATGCTTATACTTCATCAGGAGTAGTTGTGTTCGAGCTAACATTGCACGAACAAGAATAAGATACCTAGAGAAATGCTTTATCTGTGACTTAACCCTGTGGCTAGACACCAGAGAATTTACTTTTCATTTTGGATTGGACTCGTTATGTTATTTGGGAGGGGGATGTATATTCTTTTTATATATGTAATGGTTAGCATTGCTAATACTGAAGAGTGATTTAAAGATTGAAAATGCCATTAATAAAACACATGCAAGTCAGGGTTTTGTATTAACGTGTGTTAGTCTTGCTAATACTGGAGAGTGATGTAAATATTGAAACTTAAAACACATGTAAGTCAGGGTTTTGTATTAACGTGTGCTAGTATTGCTAATATTGGTGGGTGATATACATATTGAAACTTTCATTAATAAAGCACATGTGCACTTGTAGCCTGAGTTAGGTAAGACCTGCATTGCTAAGTACAAGTAAACCAGCAACCCAACAGTGACAAGTTGTTAGAATTACGTGATCACATTACAAAAAAATATCGTCTAATAAGAATTGAGGACCTACCAATCATGGCCAGAACATAAAACCTATCCTTCACGAAGATATGGCAGTATGGGATATTTTATATCTAAACTAGATTGAGGAAGAACAAAACAAATTTCAGCTTCAAGATTTGTCCAAGAGTTAACGTTTTATTTACTTTGTCTTAAAAACTAGATTATATTCTGGAAAGGTAGAGTCAGATCGAAAAATGGAACGTCATAGTGGGGACTTGAGCGATGAATCTCTTGGTGTCCGCCGGGTTGCTCTATGCACTGAGATACCATGTCAAGGTGCCGATACAGCATTAAATGAGCTAACTTTCCAACTCTTGTCCTACATACGGCTGGTGTAGCAGAAACAATTCATTTACAGATTCACCTAATACTACGAAGATCGTGGCTAATAGTACGTATGACAGTGTCGGTCGTCATTAGGATATGTCCTCTCAAAATAATTTGAGATTTCTTTGTGTGGTTTACCCAGAAAATGCGAGTCGATTGGGGAATTTAATGTCGTATTAGCATGTTGTCATGGTAGCCCGGTGGTTAGAGCAACTAGCCCAAGACCAGGAGCTCCGTGGTTCAAATCGCGGCTGCGGCATTGAATTCTTCACTCTGACTCTACCTTCCCAACTTTTGTCCCACACACGGCTACGCGGAGGAAACAAAATTTAAGGGTAGATTTCTGCATGAAGGGTTAACACCTCTCTTATTGCTGGTTGTCCCCAAAATAATCACTTGTGAAGTTTACGGAATTCGCCATGGCTGACTCTTCATTCATATAAATTATATTTTTCAAAAAGGCTACTCCGCTTGTTTTGTTAACATAATTTTACTTTGATTTGTTGGTTAATTTTAAAATTAGCACAATTGGAATGTAATAGTTTTATTGCGTGCAACAACTAATCAGTAATTATGGTATTAATTACATCGTGTAATATATGAAGTAATTTTTCATATATTTACTTCAAATTTTAAGTTCAATTACAAAATCCCAAAACGTCTTATAATATTTGGCATGTGATCGCGGTTCGAAATCATCTTGGAGCCCGCAGAGGAGAGCCCCCAAATCCTATGTAACAGACAGGGCAAGGCTGTTGTCCTGCCGGTCTCTCAGAATAATAGCGCGAAACAAAAACAATAGCCGCATTCAAAACTCCACTGTGCCATTTCCCCACTGTTTGGGAACTATTGTTCCAGAAGATTTTTGATACCTTCGAGTAATTTATACCTACAACGTTCTGTCTTATATTTGCGCCCTATACAAAGGGCTTCTTGACCCAAAGAGTCAGTTAATAATACAGTTAGTTAAAATGGTAATAGAGCTGATGAATTTGGGCGAGTGAGTGGTTCAGGTGTAATTGCGATTAAATAAAACAAAAATAGAACACAGGATGGAGAGGATATACAAGAAGGGAAGCGAACTCCTAGAGTGAACTCCGGAATGGAAACGATGGAGGCAAGAATGGAAATCGGGGTGGAGAAGATGTACAAGATGGGAAGTGTGATAACGGCGGAGAATTCTGTAATGGAGAAGATTCGCGGCAAATGAGAGGTACGAAGGAATAAATTAAGCTAAAAATGTCCAATTTCGAGATGGAGATATTCAATAAAATTGACGATGGAGTGATCAGCGTGGAGAGAAACATCAATAAGCTTGGTAGTAAAATGAAGAACCTTGGTCAACGCTTCAACATCCAGGATAGAAGAGTCAATTGCAGCACCAGGCATTATACAACAAATAGTAAAGGAAACGCCGGGACCTAAAGGTTGAAACCGATGGACGCGACACAACATTTGGGCGCCTTAAGCCACTGCGTTAAGGACACTACCACCAGCCACCTAAATAAGACAGAACGTGGGCTTTCGAAATCTTCCGCCAACAGTTAGCTGCCATCGCCGCCGAAAACCGTTGGTCAGCACAGAGGAAAGCCGTGCCTGACAAATAGTCTCCGTTTACGGGCGGCAGAAGTCTTGAATGCATTTTCGACGCTGGCGTTGTCTGGAAATATGGAGAAAGGCCTTCAAAATTGGTTCGAGAACCATTGTTTGGCCATAATATATCATAGCTAGCCTCAATTAAGGCTGCCAGGGCTAGAGCATTTCAGCCTGGCAATCGAACAATGGGTGGAGCTTCCGCCTAGTTACGTGTCCCTTCTCCTTTCGATGGGGTGTACGAGATCTGTAGTGACTGATCTACAATATCGTGCATGAGGCACTAATGACTGCGTTGATGATTAAGGGGGCCAAGATAAGAGCTGCTTATACCTCAAAGACCAGGAGCATTCTAACCGGCAGGACAGAGAATCAACCCAGGGTCGTCGTTGAAGGTTGTTTAGTGGTGGGTATGTTAGTAGTTTGGTTGGCCAGGACATCCAATGTGGACTGATTGTCCACACCAAGTCGACAAATAGATCGCATATCGCAAACTTGAGGAGTGTGCAATTGCCGGTCAAAGTGAGAGCTGCTCCAATCATGCAGCTGAGGAGTATTGGGTGTGATGGGAACAGACAATCAGCAGAAAGATGTCAACGACGACTTTCTCTGTTGTAAGGATTGCTAGCCAGGACACCTGGTGAATTACTCTCAGCAGAAAAGCCGAAGAGCTCAAACGGTGTATTCTGGTAGTGTGGTTACCGAGATCTCTCAAAGAGTCGTCGCTCAAATATCACCGAGCAGAGAGCAAGCATGAAACGCCAGCGTGGCAAAGGGCCCTATCGCCATCCCCTCAAGTGTCGTTGTATCCCTTAGACAAGAAAATGTATGATTGCCTCGTCGCTGATAGCTGGATACGCGAAAAGTTCCGTTGAATACTAAGGGACTAGGTGCAACCGTGAATGTAATTAAAGCTGAAGTAGGACATCAAGGAAACCAGATCGAACCTACCGAATACCAATGGCATTAAGCGACATTTATATCCTGTAGATAGGGAGGCATTGTTAGAGTGGATCCAGTAGTGGAGCATTGTATACCTGTGGGTGTTCATTTTGAGGGTGGCTGATCTTGTGATACTGGGAATGGATGCCTCCATGATCCACGACATGATAGTCAATAATGGCAAGACAGTCTTGTCGCTCGGAAGAAGCGAAATCACACTCCAGGGTCCTGACGGACATCCAGGAATCTGGGGATTACTCTGACGGAGGGTGTCAATGTTCCGATAAAAAGCTGGATGAAGCCGCGTCCAGAAGGCCATCGGGAGAGGCACCTTGTTCATCAGTTCCACGATATGTAAAGGGTAATTTGACAGCCTATCCAGAAGCGAGCTGCAGAATGGATACCTGTTACGACCGTCAGGAATAGGTGTTCTCTAGGGATATCTAGTGTGATTATAACGCCTATTCATACTGCGTGGTGAAGAGGACCGATGATAAATTTACTGCATCCAGAGGTTACCCAAAGGAAGATGATGATGGAACATATAGATAGTATGGTCCGCTATAAGAATACTGATGGGGATGACCAATCCTGAGAAGGAAGTAGTGAGGTCGCTCCGCAAAGTCACCGACAAGTTTGCAGCAGAGTGTCCCCCGGCTCAGTTTACATGTCCAACTAGGTAGACTATTGTTGCTACCGGTCCCTCAGAAGAGTAGCGCATATCAAATGCCATCGAAATTCCAGCATTATGGGAAGCGGCAGGAATGTTATCATTGTAATAAAAAGGACAAAGATTAGAGGAATAGCTTTATTGGATGCAGCTTACAACTACTACCCTAATTTTGAATAAAATCGCTGATATACTGCTGCTGGAACAGAATGGCTTCAACTGTAAAAGATAATATTAACTATTATAATACAAACGAAAAAGATGAGGGTGAATATGCCCTTGACCCTTAAAGACTATTGAAAAGCATTTGAACAAGTTAAAAAAAGATGATCGTAATACGTTAAGATAGGAAGAAGATAGCCAGTTGTTGTTAATACTTAAAAGGCAAGGGAAAAAACATTAATGTTAATGTAAGGGTAACACAAAGATGCAATATCATTTACATTATTTGTAAGTACATTGTACGTATAGGGAAGGAAAACAAAAATGAATCCTGGAATACTACCATACCGCGGTAAAATACCCCTAAATAATAATAGTTATAACAATAACAATTATAATTATTATAACGTTATTATCATTATTATTATTATTATTATTATTATTATCCTGTTCTGGGGTAATGGAAACATAATGGAGCAAGTACTTTATTTCAACTAGTATTGTTTTCATATCAGTTACAAAAAAGAAGCGGATGCTGATAATACAGTCTGTAGAATTCCAAAGGAATGTGGTACAGCCCAACACACTTTATAAACACACAAGAAAATAAAGAATAAAATGCATAAAGTAATGGTTATTCCAGTGTTAATAAAAAGTTAAACCGGGATATGATTAGGAAAAAACAACTAGGTGACTAAGTGGTATTTCTAAGATGTATATGTTAGACAAAATACCATCCAAGGTATGGTCTGAACTTGAAATATATAATTAACGATTGGATGGAAAATAAAGAAGCAGAATTTCACGCACCACATTAAAAAGCAGAGAAACAAATCATTGTATACAAAACAACAAGTAAACGAAACATTGGATGCCCCAGAAAAAGAAGATTGGAGTGAGGACAGAAGGCTGCAAGCCACCCGGAAAGTAATGATAAAGAAGGAGACCCAAAAGACAAAAAGTCAATGTGCCACTTCCTCAGAGGTTGGGTAATTAATGTTCCAGAAAATGTGTTTTGGCACTTCAGAGCAGCTTCTCGTCTAGAACCTTTAGCCTATATTAGAGTTCGATGAGGCAACTAAGGGTTCAGTTGCATTGGATCAGTTATGTTGTTTTCTCAGTATGATGATTCAGTGTTAAGTGCCTATAGATCAATTAACTATGTTTAGGCAATAACTGATGCTTTCATTTGTTGCAATATTGCCAGGAGTACAGAAAAACCGTATTAAAACAGTTCATTGACACAGCATGAACAAAAAGTAGTTAGGAAAAGTTTGTAGCTGAGAACGTCGCTGGGGTGTCCCGTAGCCAAAATGGATAGAAATTATGAAGTCTGTCCTATATAATTGGAAACATTAATAAGGTAATCCTGCTTCCTTGAAAATTCGTTCTCAGCGACAAAGTAATTTAATGTCGTCATTATAAAGCGAAAAAGATATTTCAAGACTTTATAAGCCTATAGGGGCTTTCAACACAGTTTCTCCTTCCACTTTGTAGTTATATTTCTTAAACTTCCGGAAGCGGAATATTTCACACTATTCTTTTTCTAACTCTAATGAATTATTCATGCTCGGGTACCCAGAGATAAAGAACCCTAGAGATATGTACCAACAGGATGTTTCGAAAGACATAGGACGGATATAACATATTACAGCTTATGCTTGAACTAGTAAGAAATGTATGTTCCAACTTCGAAATTATTTTGCGTATGTTTTATGTTACATCATTTTAATATTAGGCAGCACATGAAGCACTAGTGTGTGATGCCCACATCTCACAATTCAGAGAGTGTTCGTGGCAAGTATGTGGTATGAAAATAAACGGTTTCCTTTTTTTTTTTTTTTTTTTAAGGCAAACATACCCTAACATTTAGTTTAAGCACAAAGAAAAGTTACCTATTCAAAAGACTTTTAAATATTTGGACAGAGGCGAAGTTGCTCTTGAATGAGAAAAATCAGAATTTTTCTCCAATCAGGGTATCTTGTACAAATACTCTTACAGAAAATTATGCACAACTTACAGTAAATACCAATAAGAGTTTACTATTTATTGTA
Organism: Hymenopus coronatus; assembly: GCA_030762935.1. Lineage (NCBI taxonomy): Eukaryota > Metazoa > Arthropoda > Insecta > Mantodea > Hymenopodidae > Hymenopus > Hymenopus coronatus. The sequence goes on along the minus strand of CM060891.1, from coordinate 96,877,947 downwards.
CAAATTTTTCCTTTCTCTATACGCACTATGTAAATAGTGTATAGAGAAGGTATTGCACTCCACTCAAAAGTCCGATACCGAGATTTCACCGGAAATATATGTTTTAGAGTGCCCAATCTCCAAAAAAAGCATTTCACAAAAAGGTCTGTGTGTGTGTCCGTGTGTGTGTGTGTCTGTCCGTGTGTCTGTGAACACGATAACTCAAAAACGAAAAGTCGGTAAAATACCAAACTTCCAGGGATGCGACACGAAGATTTTGAGAAAAATCCCCCCACCCCCAACTACCCTTTACATGCAACTTTTTACGAAAATTTTGATTTTCTCAAAAATGGCTCTAACGATTTTGATTTATTAAAGATATTTACCTGACAAATAAAATGTATTTCTTGAATTTTCTGGGAATAGCCTCTGAAGAGTAGTTCATTCTGGATAAATTTTAGTGAATTTTGAATAACTGCTAAACCGTAAGAGATGGACAAAAACTTACTACACAAAAAATGTAGAGCACGTTAAAATACACAATTTATGTTATATACATTTTTTTCGTGAGTTCGTCATTTTTGAGACATTCCTTGCTTTTGGTTTCTGCAATGAAAAACTTATACATTTCTCATACAGGAACTTGTCAACGCCTATCCATATAAACAAAGGAACTTCATTGACATAGCAACCAGCTTTTGACTATCATTTTCACCTATTTCGCTTATACTTACAAGGAAGCAATAATAAGACTATTTCTGCTCATTTTTTCTGATTAGCATAAAGTAAATAGAAGTATAAGCTTTTTAAGAATAATTTGTTGCAGGGATATAGAGAAAGTCAGGTGAATGGTACACATCAGATTTTTCATTTAGTATCACGCATTAAAGTTAGTGCAATAAAGTGATTTATATTTGTTTAACCGTATCCAAAATTCTTTGATCAGATTTCTGAAGCAATTCGCAGAACATTGAAGACATCCATTTTATTTATAATGTAAATATCTATTATGTACAGCATTTTAATGAACATCGCAAGAGCCATTTTGAAAATTGCAATTTTCAACTATTTTTCCATGAGAAGGGAGGTTTGGGTTGGGAAGAGTTTATTGAAGAACTTCGTGTCGCACTTTTGGTAGGTAATAAGCCTAAATACCGAGTTTGCCATTTAACGGTCTTTAAGCCTTGTGATAAAGAGGAATAATGTCATCTATTGCAACCACAGGCTGCCCCGAGGGAAGAAACTGTTAGTACAGTTGGATCGTCTAGCCCGCTATGGGACGACCCTGAGGAGCAGGCATTGCCGTCCGTGTGTGTGGGTGCTCCTGCGTTCGCTTATGTATGTGAGTCTGCGCAGTTGAAATGCATAGAAACACGGGAAGTAATCAGAGACTGCAGAATGCGACTTGTCGGGTGCACTCAAGATTCATTCTGAAGCTTCCATAACTTTCCAGAAAGTTTTGTGACCCATTGCCTAGCTACAAAAGGAGAGAAATTGCAAGCTTGTGTGCTTAATGAAATGTAGTGAGTCATGTGTGGCTGAGCGGACAGGAGCCTGAAAGCCGTCAACGTTTAAGTCAATGAAGATATTTGTCACACTGATCTTAACATTAATCAACAATTGGCTCTCTGGACACGAGAGTATACAGTAAACTGAAACGACAGTCGAATCGTGATGAGCAGACTGCTATAATGGTTTTCAAATTTCATTACACCACAAGAAACCAAACAACGGTTATTTATTACCTCATGTAATCTTAATATTACAACAGTGCCGTCTTCTTCAGCAGTGCTTCACACGATCGCCTTAGAATGCTAATCATCGTAGTTGAGGATCTTCGGATGCGTAAACAACACAGGAACAACGGTGCAACGGTAACAGGTTCCTTCGGAACGCGTGACGTCTTGATATTTCTCGAGCTTCGAAATACGTCTGTCGGCTTCGGTTTTCACAAGTTTCCAGGCAGTTCTGTGACGGCATTTTCTAGCTATAAAAATGAAAGAATTACAAAATGTTGTTGTGTAATTTACTAGTCGTGAATTCCTGGAACGTTAGCGCCCTGTGGTGTGCGCCCTACAGATAACGTACAGCCGTAAAATGTTCAAACGTCGATTGAATTAATTACAGCAATGAATACAATACTTTATTTTTAACCAGTTTTGAAGACAGTAAAGACATATTTACACATGTATCTGAAGTGTGATATTTACATCGGGATGGAGGAGATGACGAAAAGTTTGTTGGCCAAAATAAGAAAATGGAAACTGGAATGGAGAAGATCGTGGAGGAGAAGATAGAATCTGAACTAGGGAGGATGCAATAGAGGAAATAAAAAACGGAATGGAGCAGAGGAAATCCGGCATAAAAAACGGAATCAGAAATGGGTAAAATGGAATCGACAATGAAGAACCTGAAAACCAAACTTTTAGCCAAATTGACGAAAAACTGGCTGGCGTGAAGAACGATATGTAAAAACTTGGGGATAGAGTGGAAAAGCTTAGGGAAACATGAGGACAGGTGCAAAGCCTTCATATCCTAGCGTAAGAATCAATTGTGGCGTCAAGGAACGGAACACCAAGATGGAAACATTTTTCAACGGCAATTTGAAAGACTTTATGGTCGACGCCAGGACGCGACACAACATCCTTGCGGGTCAAGCACCCAAGTACGATGGAACGTTAAACTTCGAAATTTTCCGCAGATATGTGGATAATCGTCGCCAAATACGTCTAACAGACAGCAGAAGAAAAAGCCAGACAGCTAATAGCAAGCCTACAAAGACGGGCGGTAAAGTCATTTAATGTAATCATGACGTCGACTAAGTCCATGGAGGCCCTCGAGAACCCCCTCGGAACCATCGTTTGGTTACAGTCAAGGTGAGACGTTGAAGGAGTTTGCCCTTGCATCGAACGGTTTGTGAAGAATGCCCTGGTGAACCTAGTACCTAGCTACCTGTTCCAGAAATTCCTAATCCTTTGTCGAATGGGTGCGCGACGCCGATATACAACAGCGCATTATGCTCGGTGGCTTTAACGCGATCCGGGAGGTGGCAATAGCAGCAGTTAGAAGAATGTTGGCTGGCAAGATAACAGCCACGCCCACCTCAAAAACCAGGACAGCGAAGCAGTCCAGAAACTTAAGGACAGCGGGACGAGAGGCACGTCGGGCTGTCTTTTCCATTCCTTCGAGTAATGCTACGTGCTGTGCGCAGAAGAATGAAAGATAGCCTCTTCGCAGACGGCTGATTATGAGGGAAGCTCTGCTGCATATAGTAGACGCAGGTACAGCCATGACTGTGCTCAAAACTGACGTGGCGAAATGCTTACCGACGTGAATACCTAGTCGGTGTCGGGTGACATCTTGCTTGTGGAGAAGAAGGTCCTGCTGGAATGACACTTTCACAGAGCATTATGAGCGTGTGTGTCTTCGTCGCCAGAGTGACTGAGGATGTGATACTGAGATTAGATACCCTCAGGAACTACAGGTGACTGTTGACGTCCGCCAGAGGATTTTATAGCGTGGCAAAAATTAGGTGTTACCTGGTATTAGACCGGAGGACACTACTATACGGACTGTGCTGCCTGAGCATTTTTGACTTGCCGGGCGGAAGTACCGTGAGTTTGCTGAACCCGATGGACATCGACCAAGACATCCAGACCGGGACGGAGTTAGGATACGAGCCAGCGCTAGTGTATCACGCATACGCAGGAATACGAACAGCCATCTGAAATACCACGGGTGGCCGACCATCTGACCGCTTCACAATTGCCGAGTACCCGGTTTCTCGTTTGCCGATACCACACTCTCTTCAGCGAAGGGAACTGGGATTACCTTCGCCTGCTCACCATCGACATCGAAGATGTACGACCTATCTGATATCCACCAGGATGTGGTGCGTTCCCCTGGCCAAACAAACAGAAGTATGGGACATGCTAGAGGACATGGAATCTCACGTTCCAAATTTCCTGTTACCATCGTGCCGCTCTTCCCGTGTTGTTTACATATCCCAAGGAAGGAATCCATACCAAGACGAAGGTGAGAAACACTGCTGAAGAAAACGGCGCCTTCGCAATATACAGGGTGTTAATGAACTACTCCGAAATCATTTGCAAGATTGTGCAGGTGACTGATACAAGTAATTTGAGATCGGCGATGCATGATCCCCGGATAAACGTAACTACATAGGGTTAAAAGTGTGGGTATCAGGTGCTGATAAGTCGGTGTTAAAGCAAAACAGGTGGAAAAAAAGGCTTAGGATGTCTTTAAAAAGGCTGCCCGAGTATAGGAATATCGATTTTTAGCAGCTCGTTGCTAGCGTTCTCAAGATTTAATGTCGCAAAAATCTGTAAAATCTCGAACTAATCACTTGACAGTGCGACACTGAGCATTCATTAACTAAGTTTTTAGTTATGTTGCCCACTCTGGAGGCATTATTTCAATTGCTCTGGTGGCTTAATGCGTAACGCGGGAAGCTGCTATCCCAAAGATCATGAGTTCTATTTTTGACATAGAGTTAATATTTTTTATTATTATTATTATTATTATTATTATTATTTTCATTCCATACGAAGTGCTGCGATAGGTGGCGTACTAGCACTTCAGAAACTTTTAGCCGTTACTTCGAAATTTCAATAAACAGGCCATAGGTCTCCATCTCAAATTACTTATTTAAGTAATCTACATATCCTGTGAAAATATTTCGGTATAGTTCATTAACACCCTGTATAGAAGCCATTGTATGTATCTACTTATAAATGTAAGTAAGCATGGCTGCATTTTCCTTATAAATTTCTACAGCGTTACACCGTTTTGGGAAATAAGTTTTGTCACAATACGAAAATTATATGCTAGATTAGAATTCGAAATTCCATCCCAATTCCTAGATTACTTACTTCATTTAATGCCATGCTTACAAAAGCTGGCAAAACGATAGTTTGTCAACGATTATTATAATTCCTATGGTATTACAAATTTTAGAAACATATTTAGAAAATAGCATCAGCGAATTAACAAATTATCCGTTGATCTCTCTGAAACTGATGGCGAAGTATTACGACAGCCAAATAATTATCAACAGCTATTATGCAAAAGTGGCACTTCGAAATCAACAACATTTTGAACTGCATTACCTTAAATAGGTTCTTCTTCAATACTGTTTTTATCTTCATATGACTACTCATTATGTACATTGATATCAGAACACAAACAGGATCTAACAGAAGTCGTAGATTTGTATGCAATGTAGAAAAATGAGAACAGTAAGAATTTAATATCTCGTCCCAAATGTGTGTGTGTGTGTGTGTGTGTGTGTGTGTGTGTGTGTGTGTGTGTTCATTTTGTTACATAGCTCAATTGTTTTAAAGAATGAATATTGTTTTTGCACACCAGTAACCGAACGGAAGTCGAATCGGGCTACGATTGGCGCTGTGTGCCCATGTGGTGATGCCACTAATAATGGATACCAAACCTAAGTGTACAGCTTCGCTACGAACAGATACCAAACTGGATCTTCTACTTTACTCTACTCCTGTACCGCATCATAGGACACATATACAGTTAAAACAAATATAATCATCTCCAGATCCCCTCACAGTCATACTCCAAGCAATATATGAAAGTATCCTTTCTAAAGAACTGCCATAGCCATGATGGCATGCCAAATTTACCAGTTGTAAAAATATAATCTGTCAAGGGCATGCCAGTGATAGACTACATTTCTGCAGCTGGTAAACCCATTGACCTTGCAAACATTGTTTATATCTCACGGATTTCTAATAATAGCATATTCAGTATGTGGCAAAAAAGAACATAGCTGACGATCTTGGAGTAACCGTTCCACGGTGGACCACTTGTACATATGATCATAGGAATGTGTCGCTATGCCCCACCCTATCATTTCAAGCAGAAACTTCTTCTTCCTTCCAATGTTTGGGTCACTGGTCTATTCCGAAGCTATTTATATATCAGCCGTGTTGGTCACTCTATCATCTTCTTGGTCGTTCTATCTCTCAGTTTTATAATACATTGGTAGTGCAGGTAATCCACAAAGAGGCATTCTTATAAAATGTTCTTTCCATTGCTTCATGGATTTACATATTTCGTCACTATACTTTCGACGTCCACTGTGTTCTTATATCCTGGTTTCTAATTCTATCTCTTCTAGTCTTTCCCACCAAATATCGCATTAAAATACATTTTTGCTTCTTCTAACCATCGTTTGTCTTGACTTCTCAACGTCCAGGTTTCACTTTCGTGTTTCAAGACTGGATTAGTCTTAGGCAGTTTGTTTTATTTCCGTTTTCATATATCTTCCAAAATATTTCTTAATACATCCATCAGTTTATTATATTTTACTATGTCCATTTCAAATTTTCATTCATTCGTCTCGTAATTATCTGATATTCCAAATAATTATTTTGATATCCATTATTTTTTTATTCGTATTTTATTTTTCCAGTACATTGACATCGATTTACTTTGCTGGGAAAATATTGTCATGTTGTATTCCTCGCCGATATCTGTAAATTATTTACCCAATCTGCTAACAATATGTGGTCATCCTCCAAAAATATTGTTTTTATTTCCTTTTCTTTATTTAGGACAATTCCTTTCGGGCTTTTCTTAAACCATTTTTCTAAAATTCTACTCATATATATTACGAATAGTAGATATGAAGTACACATTCTTGGCTTAGTCCTTTGTTTATTTGAAGGGTATTTATTTTTCCTGCGTTTTAACAGATATTTCATTGTTATACAAAGATTTATTAAGTTGTGCTCCATGTTATAAGTATATAATGTCTCCCATAGTTTTCCACGATTCACCTGGTCATAATCCACAAACAATAAGTAAAATGGTTCATTAAATTCTCTCTTCTTTTCCATTATATGTTAGTGTCAATATGGTGTCAATACATGACCTTCCTTTGAGGAAGCCTTACTAATCTTCCCGCATTAATGTTTCTGCGATTGGTTGTAGTTATATTTTCAAAATGCTGATATACAGTTTGTAGCAGGAGGGTAGGAGGGGTTTACCTCTATACTTTTTTAACTCGTTTATCTTCCCTTTTTACAAACAGTTATAATTTGTGCCATATTCCATTTTTCGATATTTTGCACACAGTCTGTATATTATTCAACAATTGTAAGAGTCTTATTTTTAATTTTCTGCTTCCATACTTCCAGAGTTACATATTTAATCTATTTATTCCTGGAGCCTTCCTATTTTTTTTTTTTATTTTGCCTGTTTTAGCGCTAATTCTACTGCCTTCTTTTTCTTTGTGTTCCATTCATTAGTTTCATTATGTTGTGCTTTGTGTAATATTCCTGTTTACTAACAGTTCTTCATAGTATTTAAGCCAGTCCTCTTTTATTACTTCAATCTTGGCTTTTGTGTTCTGTTGTTTCTTCTAAATTTTTTAGGATTTTGAAACCATATCTTTGAGATTCCGTTACATCTCTTTCTAGCCGACTTACAAACTTGTTCCAAGACTCTCATTTTACCTTCGCACTAAGTCTACCTACCTATGCTCTTCTATGTTTATAATTTCCTTCTTCTGTTGTACTAAGCAAACCAAAGAAACTCACCTTTACTGGACAAGTGGAACCTAAGCTAAAATGTTGCAAGGACAAACCGCCACACTAAGAACAAGGCCTGTATGATAAAACAAGACAACATCAAACCAATAGCAGTCCCGCATATAGTGCCATAAAACAGTTTTCATTTCTTATATGCTCAAGACTTTCTCTTCACATTCATCTAAAAATAGTTTTGCAAAGAGGTAATGTTCTATCCGCGTAACATTAATAGAGAAGGGTATTTCCAGAATAATGTTCCTACTGCATTTCGTTGTAGGAATAGGGTAATTCAGTACGCTTAAGCGATAGTCAAAGCCATTATAAGCTACTTGGAAAGTGATGGCCTAAAATTTTTCATTTATTTCCCATCATATGTTACATTTAAATGAATTTCTTCATCCAGTATCATTTATTCTTACATAATTTCAATGATTATTATTCATGTTCCATTGGCCATTTTGTCCTATATAAGGCAATATTTACAATGATTTCTTAATGAAGGCATTTCTATTTCTCGAGTTCTCTACTATGTGCACATGACAATGAAGAATCAAGACATCAGCCAGAGATGGCAATATAGGACGAAATCACGACTGAAAAAGGCGAATTTGGTTCCATTAATATTTTCTTTCAAAGTATAGATAGGGTCCTTTTACGTGCAAATAAACAACACTCGGGACCAGCGGCTTTACTAAGCAAACCATACTAAATAGTTTTACGACCGAAACCTCTTCGACGGGTTTGAAACCGCAATCTTCAGCGCTACAGTCTAGCATTCTAACTACTTCACAACGAAGAGAGAAATACTTGTTCTTAAAAAAGTTATTTTGCGCTTTATGTTAAGTAAAAAAGGTCTTGCAGAAATAACGTCATTACTCACACATTTTGCTATAGGTATAAGCGTGGTAGAGGAAACCGAATCGATGGCCAAATGATTAACAACAGGTGACATATAAGTATCATACTCTTGTTTGCCACCTGAAGAAACAATTTAAAAATTAATAAAGAATTGACAAAAACAAAAACTTGATAACAGATATCTCGTAAATGGCTACTACAACAGGAAAACTATTTCAAATAAATTCCCCCCAAAATTCAATCACATACTGTCGCAACTGTAAAATAATAATAATAATAATAATAATAATAATAATAATAATTATTATTATTATTATTATTATTATTATTATAATATTGTTGTTGTTATTTTAACCCCGCACTTTTCACAAACACAAGGAGTCTCAATGGGCACGACTCGCGAGACAACTGGTACTGGAATAATGATTTGCGCAAGAGAAACATAGTTTTCAGAAAGCCAACAAATAAGTGTTCAGGTTATTATTTACTTTACGAAAAACAAAGAATTGTATCACTTATATAATTCTGATATATCAGCGATGGATCTAGCTAGAAGTTTTCTTTCGAAACGTCTGCTCACTTGGACTACTAGAAGAGCAGTAATTCGGGCGGCCGTGCGCATTTATTCAGGCAATTCCCCTCAGCAAAACCGCTTACACAAACACCTCCCATCCAACGCTGCTGCCAAGCGTCCACTCCGCCTATAACTACAACGCCGACCTCGCTACCACTACTGCGGAGCCACCTCAGTCACACTAGAGCAGACCATAAATCCTTTTATCCGCACCAGAGATCCACTCAAACAAATCCCAAGTACCTCAATTTTTACGCAAAAGACAACTAAAAACACCGACCTTCCACAAAGGTACGTCAGCAGCTTGTCACAGTTCAGGACCTCCATGGAGAGATTCTAAACTTCTGCAGTCCCCTCAGATCAGTAGAAGACGCTCTGAACTATAAGTTCATCTTCATCGCCTACGTAATAACTCATTAAGCAGTAGGACCACTATTCATAACAGGGGAACTTCAGCCACCGTCAAAGAAATGAAGTACAGCCTCAAATAAGCAGCCCACCAACCGACATCATCGGTAATTAAAACTCATCTCTGAGTCTACAACGAACTAGTCCCGGAGAACCTACGGTAGGAGGCAAAGCACATAATAGGATACGTAGGTTCCCTCTCCGAAACCGAATTTCCCAAAAGCACGGAAGGTAAACATCGGCACTGGGTTCTATCCATCTCATGATAAACCACCCGCAATTCTCCGGTTGATTCGCATCATGTTAGGTCCGAACATCCCAATAAGCCACCAATAACAGTCTCATAAAACCCACACTTCAAACCTACCCATTCGTTTTGTCATATTCTTCCTAAATATTTATGCCTGTCTCCCCCAAAAAGACAACTTGAACATGGATTCCAATTCCAGTATGGGTATCTTCCTGGAAAACAAGGACAAGGGAAGGAACGGCTACCTTTACATAAACTTAACAAGTCTTGACATACTGCAAGAAATAGCCACAATTATGTGATCAATACCTCATTCTTCATATCGATTGGCAGATGCATACACAAGTCAATGCCGCGCCATGGCCGAGTGGTTAGACCACTCACCTCTCACCTAGAGGCGGGTTCGATCCCAAGCGACCGCATGTGAGATTTGGCGGCTTTTCTCCGGGTTCTCCGGTTTCCCCCGCCATCGCATTCCACTGGTGCTTCATCTTCATTCATGTAGCATTAGTGTCACCGCCTGCGGTGCCATAAGTAGTTAAACACTGCCAAAAAAAAATATATATACAAGTCATCCAAATATGTTCTCTTATTTTTTACAAGAATAACAAGAGGTTCCATTGATGTTATTTGGACAATGAAATATACAATAATGTTGTGTTAGTAGCCTTGAAAGTTTTTTCATTAAACGACGTGCTATATTATAGCAGTGGCATGTCGGACTATTAATCACGTGAAGCCATTCATTCGGGTTGATTTTCCGCTACAAAAACTGTAACTTTAACAAATGTCCATCCTTCGTTAGCATTGTTTTTGAAGAAATGTATATGAGTTTTCAGATAGTCCAGTGCTGATACTGACACAAATATCCTCCCTTCGTTAACATTGTTTATGTAGAAGAGTGTACGGGTGATCAGATAGTCCAGCGCTAATACTGACACAAATATCCTCCCTTCGTTGACATTGTGTATATAGAAGTGCGTATGGGTGTTCAGATAGTCCAGCACGGATACTGAAACAAATATCCAACCCTCGTTAACATTGTTTATATAGAAATGTGTATGGGTATTCAGATAGACCAGCACGGATACTGACACAAATATCCACCCCTCTTTAACATTGTTTATATAGAAGTGTGTATGGGTATTCAGATAGTCCAGGACGGATACTGAAACAAATATCCACCCCTCGTTAACATTGTTTATATAGAAGTGTGTATGGGTATTCAGATAGTCCAACACGGATACTGACACAAACATCCACCCCTCGTTAACATTGTTTATAAAGAAGTGTGTATGGGTGTTCAGATAGTCTATCGCTGATACTGACACAAATATCCACCCCTTCGTTGACATTGTTTATATAGAAGTGTGTATGGGTGTTCAGATAGTCCAGCACGGATACTGAAACAAATATCCTCCCTTCGTTAACATTGTTTATGTAGAAGTATGTATGGGTGTTCAGATAGTCCAGCGCTGATACTGAAACAAATATCCTCCCTTCGTTAACATTGTTCAGGTAGAAGTGTGTATATGTGTTCAGATAGTCCAGCGCTGATACTCACACAAATATCCTCCCTTCGTTACCATTGTTCTGGTAGAAGTGTGTATGGGTGTTCAGATAGTCCAGCGCTGATAGTGACACAAATATCCACCCCACGTTAACATTGTTCAGGTAGAAGTGTGTATATGTGTTCAGATATCCCAGCGCTGATACTGACACAAATATCCACCCCTCGTTAACATTGTTTATATAGAAGTGTGTATGGGTGTTCAGATAGTCCAGCGCTGATACTGAAACAAATATCCACCCCTCGTTAACATTGTTTATATAGAAGTGTGTATGGGTATTCAGATAGTCCAGCACGGATACTGAAACAAATATCCACCCCTCGTTAACATTGTTTATATAGAAGTGTGTATGGGTATTCAGATAGTCCAGCGCTGATACTGACACAAACATCCACCCCTTCGTTGACATTGTTTATATAGAAGTGTGTATGGGTGTTCAGATAGTCCAGCGCTGATACTGACACAAATATGCTCCCTTCGTTAACATTGTTTATGTAGAAGTGTGTATGGGTGTTCAGATAGTCCAGCGCTGATACTGACACAAATATCCTCCCTTTGTTAACATTGTCTATGTAGAAGTGTGTACGGGTGTTCAGATAGTCCAGTACTGATACTGACACAAATATCCACCCCTCGTTACATTATTTATATAGAAGTGTGTATGGGTGTTCAGATAGTCCAGCACGGATACTGAAACAAATATTCTCCCTTCGTTAACATTGTTTATGTAGAAGTATGTATGGGTGTTCAGATAGTCCAGCGCTGATACTGAAACAAATATCCTCCCTTCGTTGACATTGTGTATATAGAAGTGTGTATGAGTGTTCAGATAGTCCAGCGCTGATACTGACACAAATATCCTCCCTTTGATAACATTGTTTATGTATAAGTGTGTACGGGTGTTCAGATAGTTCAGTACTGATACTGACACAAATATCCACCCGTCGTTAACGTTGTTTATATAGAAGTGTGTATGGATGTTCAGATAGTCCAACGCTGATACTGACACAAATATCCACCCCTCGTTAACATTGTTTATATAGAAGTGTGTATGGGTGTTCAGATAGTCCAGCGCTGATACTGAAACAAATATCCACCCCTCGTTAACATTGTTCAGGTAGAAGTGTGTATATGTGTTCAGATAGTCCAGCGCTGATACTGACACAAATATCCACTCCTCGTTAACATTGTTTATATAGAAGTGTGTATGGGTATTCAGATATTCCAGCACGGATACTGAAACAAATATGCACCCCTCGTTGACATTGTTTATATAGAAGTGTGTATGGGTATTCAAGTAGTCCAGCACGGATAATGAAACAAATATCCACCCCTCGTTAACATTGTTTATATAGAAGTGTGTATGGGTATTCAGATAGTCCAGGGCTGATACTGAAACAAATATCCACCCTTCCTTAACATTGTTTGTATAGAAGTGTGTATGGGTGTTCAGATATTCCAGCACGGATACACAAACAAATATCCTCCGTTCGTTAACATTGTTTATAAAAGTGTGTATGGGTGTTCAGATAGTCCAGGGCTGATACTGAAACAAATATCCACCCCTCGTTAACATTGTTTGTATAGAAGTGTGTATGGGTGTTCAGATAGTCCAGCACGGATACTGACACAAATATTCTCCCTTTGTTAACATTGTTTATGTAGAAGTGAGTATGGGTGTTCAGATAGTCCAGCACGGATACTGAAACAAATATCCTCCCTTCGTTAACATTGTTCAGGTAGAAGTGCGTATATGTGTTCAGATAGTCCAGCGCTGATACTCACACAAATATCCTCCCTTCGTTAACATTGTTCTGGTAGAAGTGTGTATGGGTGTTCAGATAGTCCAGCGCTGATACTGACACAAATATCCACCCCACGTTAACATTGTTCAGGTAGAAGTGTGTATATGTGTTCAAATAGTCCAGCGCTGATACTGACACAAATATCCACCCCTCGTTAACATTGTTTATATAGAAGTGTGTATGGGTATTCAGATAGTCCAGTACGGATACTGAAACAAATATCCACCCCTCGTTAACATTGTTTATATAGAAGTGTGTATGGGTATTCAGATAGTCCAGCACTTATACTGAAACAAATATCCACCCCTCGTTAACATTGTTTATATAGAAGTGTGTATGGGTATTCAGATAGTCCAGCGCTGATACTCACACAAATATCCACCCCTTCGTTGACATTGTTTATATAGAAGTGTGTATGGGTGTTCAGATGGTCCAGCACGGATATTGAAACGAATATCCTGCCTTCGTTAACATTGTTTATGTAGAAGTGTGTATGGGTGTTCAGATAGTCCAGCGCTGATACTGACACAAATATGATTCCTTCGTTAACATTGTTTATGTAGAAGTGTGTATGGGTGTTCAGATAGTCCAGCGCTGATACTGACACAAATATCCACCCCTTTATTGACATTGTTTATATAGAAGTGTGTAAGGGTGTTCAGATAGTCCAGCACGGATACTGAAACACATATCCTCCCTTCGTTAACATTGTTTATGTAGAAGTGTGTATGGGTGTTCAGATAGTCCAGAGCTGATACTGACACAAATATCCTCCCTTCGTTAACATTGTTTATGTAGAAGTGTGTATGGGTGTTCAGATAGTCCAGCGCTGATACTGACACAAATATCCTCCCTTTGTTAACATTGTTTATGTAGAAGTGTGTACGGGTGTTCAGATACTCCAGTACTGATACTGACACAAATATCCACCCCTCGTTAACATTATTTATATAGAAGTGTGTATGGGTGTTCAGATAGTCCAGCACGGATACTGAAACAAATATCCTCCCTTCGTTAACATTGTTTATGTAGAAGTATGTATGGGTGTTCAGATAGTCCAGCGCTGATACTGAAACAAATATCCTCCCTTCGTTGACATTGTGTATATAGAAGTGTGTATGAGTGTTCAGATAGTCCAGCGCTGATACTGACACAAATATCCTCCCTTTGATAACATTGTTTATGTATAAGTGTGTATGGGTGTTCAGAAAGTTCAGTACTGATACTGACACAAATATCCACCCCTCGTTAACACTGTTTATATAGAAGTGTGTATGGATGTTCAGATAGTCCAGCGCTGATACTGACACAAATATCCACCCCTCGTTAACATTGTTTATATAGAAGTGTGTATGTGTGTTCAGATAGTCCAGCGCTGATACTGAAACAAATATCCACCCCTCGTTAACATTGTTCAGGTAGAAGTGTGTATATGTGTTCAGATAGTCCAGCGCTGATACTGACACAAATATCCACTCCTCGTTAACATTGTTTATATAGAAGTGTGTATGGGTATTCAGATATTCCAGCACGGATACTGAAACAAATATGCACCCCTCGTTGACATTGTTTATATAGAAGTGTGTATGGGTATTCAGATAGTCCAGCACGGATACTGAAACAAATATCCACCCCTCGTTAACATTGTTTATATAGAAGTGTGTATGGGTATTCAGATAGTCCAGGGCTGATACTGAAACAAATATCCACCCTTCGTTAACATTGTTTGTATAGAAGTGTGTATGGGTGTTCAGATATTCCAGCACGCATACTCAAACAAATATCCTCCCTTCGTTAACATTGTTTATAAAAGTGTGTATGGATGTTCAGATAGTCCAGGGCTGATACTGAAACAAATATCCACCCCTCGTTAACATTGTTTATATAGAACTGTGTATGGGTGTTCAGATAGTCCAGCACGGATACTGACACAAATATTCTCCCTTTGTTAACATTGTTTACGTAGAAGTGAGTATGGGTGTTCAGATTGTCCAGCACGGATACTGAAACAAATATCCACCCCTCGTTAACATTGTTCAGGTAGAAGTGTGTATATGTGTTCAGATAATCCAGCGCTGATACTCACACAAATATCCTCCCTTCGTTAACATTTTTCTGGTAGAAGTGTGTATGGGTGCTCAGATAGTCCAGCGCTGATACTGACACAAATATCCACCCCACGTTAACATTGTTCAGGTAGAAGTGTGTATATGTGTTCAGATAGTCCAGCGCTGATACTGACACAAATATCCACCCCTCGTTAACATTTTTTATATAGAAGTGTGTATGGGTATTCAGATAATCCAGCACGGATACTGAAACAAATATCCACCCCTCGTTAACATTGTTTATATAGGAGTGTGTATGGGTATTCAGATAGTCCAGCACGGATACTGAAACAAATATCCACCCCTCGCTAACATTGTTTATATAGAAGTGTGTATGGGTATTCAGATGGTCCAGCACGGATACTGAAACAAATATCCTCCCTTCGTTAACATTGTTTATGTAGAAGTGTGTATGGGTGTTCAGATAGTCCAGCGCTGATACTGACACAAATATGATCCCTTCGTTAACATTGTTTATGTAGAAGTGTGTATGGGTGTTCAGATAGTCCAGCGCTGATACTGACACAAATATCCACCCCTTCGTTGATATTGTTTATATAGAAGTGTGTATGGGTGTTCAGATAGTCCAGCACGGATACTGAAACACATATCCTCCCTTCGTTAACATTGTTTATGTAGAAGTGTGTATGGGTGTTCAGATAGTCCAGAGCTGATACTGACACAAATATCCTCCCTTCGTTAACATTGTTTATGTAGAAGTGTGTATGAATGTTCAGATAGTCCAGCGCTGATACTGACACAAATATCCTCCCTTTGTTAACATTGTTTATGTAGAAGTGTGTACGGGTGTTCAGATAGTCCAGTACTGATACTGACACAAATAGCCACCCCTCGTTAACATTATTTATATAGAAGTGTGTATGGGTGTTCAGATAGTCCAGCACGGATACTGAAACAAATATCCTCCCTTCGTTAACATTGTTTATGTAGAAGTATGTATGGGTGTTCAGATAGTCCAGCGCTGATACTGAAACAAATATCCTCCCTTCGTTGACATTGTGTATATTGAAGTGTGTATGAGTGTTTAGATAGTCCAGCGCTGATACTGACACAAATATCCTCCCTTTGATAACATTGTTTATGTATAAGTGTGTACGGGTGTTCAGATAGTTCAGTACTGATACTGACACAAATATCCACCCCTCGTTAACACTGTTTATATAGAAGTGTGTATGGATGTTCAGATAGTCCAGCGCTGATACTGACACAAATATCCACCCCTCGTTAACATTGTTTATATAGAAGTGTGTATGGGTGTTCAGATAGTCCAGCGCTGATACTGAAACAAATATCCACCCCTCGTTAACATTGTTCAGGTAGAAGTGTGTATATGTGTTCAGATAGTCCAGCGCTGATACTGACACAAATATCCACTCCTCGTTAACATTGTTTATATAGAAGTGTGTATGGGTATTCAGATATTCCAGCACGGATACTGAAACAAATATGCACCCCTCGTTGACATTGTTTATATAGAAGTGTGTATGGGTATTCAGATAGTCCAGCACGGATACTGAAACAAATATCCACCCCTCGTTAACATTGTTTATATAGAAGTGTGTATGGGTATTCAGATAGTCCAGGGCTGATACTGAAACAAATATCCACCCTTCGTTAACATGGTTTGTACAGAAGTGGGTATGGGTGTTCAGATATTCCAGCACGGATACTCAAACAAATATCCTCCCTTCGTTAACATTGTTTATAAAAGTGTGTATGGGTGTTCAGATAGTCCAGGGCATATACTGAAACAAATATCCACCCCTCGTTAACATTGTTTATATAGAAGTGTGTATGGGTGTTCAGATAGTCCAGCACGGATACTGACACAAATATTCTCCCTTTGTTAACATTGTTTATGTAGAAGTGAGTATGGTGTTCAGATAGTCCAGCACGGATACTGAAACAAATATCCTCCCTTCGTTAACATTGTTCAGGTAGAAGTGTGTATATGTGTTCAGATAGTCCAGCGCTGATACTCACACAAATATCCTCCCTTCGTTAACATTGTTCTGGTAGAAGAGTGTATGGGTGCTCAGATAGTCCAGCGCTGATACTGACACAAATATCCACCCCACGTTAACATTGTTAAGGTAGAAGTGTGTATATGTGTTCAGATAGTCCAGCGCTGATACTGACACAAATATCCACCCCTCGTTAACATTGTTTATATAGAAGTGTGTATGGGTATTCAGATAGTCCAGCACGGATACTGAAACAAATATCCACCCCTCGTTAACATTGTTTATATAGAAGTGTGAATGGGTATTCAGATAGTCCAGCACGGATACTGAAAGAAATATCCACCCCTCGTTAACATTGTTTGTATAGAAGTGTGTATGGGTATTCAGATAGTCCAGCGCTGATACTGACACAAATATCCACCCCTTCGTTGACATTGTTTATATAGAAGTGTGTATGGGTGTTCAGATAGTCCAGCACGGATACTGAACAAATATCCTCCCTTCGTTAACATTGTTTATGTAGAAGTGTGTATGGGTGTTCAGATAGTCCAGCGCTGATACTGACACAAATATGATCCCTTCGATAACATTGTTTATGTAGAAGTGTGTATGGGTGTTCAGATAGTCCAGCGCTGATACTGACACAAATATCCACCCCTTCGTTGACATTGTTTATATAGAAGTGTGTATGGGTGTTCAGATAGTCCAGCACGGATACTGAAACAAATATCCACCCCTCGTTAACATTGTTTATATAGAAGTGTGTATGGGTATTCAGATAGTCCAGCACGGATACTGAAACAAATATCCACCCCTCGTTAACATTGTTTATATAGAAGTGTGTATGGGTATTCAGATAGTCCAGCGCTGATACTCACACAAATATCCACCCCTTCGTTGACATTGTTTATATAGAAGTGTGTATGGGTGTTCAGATGGTCCAGCACGGATACTGAAACAAATATCCTGCCTTCGTTAACATTGTTTATGTAGAAGTGTGTATGGGTGTTCAGATAGTCCAGCGCTGATACTGACACAAATATGATTCCTTTGTTAACATTGTTTATGTAGAAGTGTGTATGGGTGTTCAGATAGTCCAGCGCTGATACTGACACAAATATCCACCCCTTTGTTGAAATTGTTTATATAGAAGTGTGTAAGGGTGTTCAGATAGTCCAGCACGGATACTGAAACACATATCCTCCCTTCGTTAACATTGTTTATGTAGAAGCGTGTATGGGTGTTCAGTTAGTCCAGAGCTGATACTGACACAAATATCCTCCCTTCGTTAACATTGTTTATGTAGAAGTGTGTTTGGGTGTTCAGATAGTCCAGCGCTGATACTGACACAAATATCCTCCCTTTGTTAACATTGTTTATGTAGAAGTGTGTACGGGTGTTCAGATAGTCCAGTACTGATACTGACACAAATATCCACCCCTCGTTAACATTATTTATATAGAAGTGTGTATGGGTGTTCAGATAGTCCAGCACGGATACTGAAACAAATATCCTCCCTTCGTTAACATTGTTTATGTAGAAGTATGTATGGGTGTTCAGATAGTCCAGCGCTGATACTGAAACAAATATCCTCCCTTCGTTAACATTGTTCAGGTAGAAGTGTGTATATGTGTTCAGATAGTCCAGCGCTGATACTCACACAAATATCCTCCCTTCGTTACCATTGTTCTGGTAGAAGTGTGTACGGGTGTTCAGATAGTCCAGCGCTGATAGTGACACAAATATCCACCCCACGTTAACATTGTTCAGGTAGAAGTGTGTATATTTGTTCAGATATCCCAGCGCTGATACTGACACAAATATCCACCCCTCGTTAACATTGTTTATATAGAAGTGTGTATGGGTGTTCAGATAGTCCAGCGCTGATACTGAAACAAATATCCACCCCTCGTTAACATTGTTTATATAGAAGTGTGTATGGGTATTCAGATAGTCCAGCACGGATACTGAAACAAATATCCACCCCTCGTTAACATTGTTTATATAGAAGTGTGTATGGGTATTCAGATAGTCCAGCGCTGATACTGACACAAACATCCACCCCTTCGTTGACATTGTTTATATAGAAGTGTGTATGGGTGTTCAGATAGTCTAGCGCTGATACTGACACAAATATGCTCCCTTCGTTAACATTGTTTATGTAGAAGTGTGTATGGGTGTTCAGATAGTCCAGCGCTGATACTGACACAAATATCCTCCCTTTGTTAACATTGTCTATGTAGAAGTGTGTACGGGTGTTCAGATAGTCCAGTACAGATACTGACACAAATATCCACCCTTCGTTACATTATTTATATAGAAGTGTGTATGGGTGTTCAGATAGTCCAGCACGGATACTGAAACAAATATTCTCCCTTCGTTAACATTGTTTATGTAGAAGTATGTATGGGTGTTCAAATAGTCCAGCGTTGATACTGAAACAAATATCCTCCCTTCGTTGACATTGTGTATATAGAAGTGTGTATGAGTGTTCAGATAGTCCAGCGCTGATACTGACACAAATATCCTCCCTTTGATAACATTGTTTATGTATAAGTGTGTACGGGTGTTCAGATAGTTCAGTACTGATACTGACACAAATATCCACCCCTCGTTAACGTTGTTTATATAGAAGTGTGTATGGATGTTCAGATAGTCCAGCGCTGATACTGACACAAATATCCACCCCTCGTTAACATTGTTTATATAGAAGTGTGTATGGGTGTTCAGATAGTCCAGCGCTGATACTGAAACAAATATCCACCCCTCGTTAACATTGTTCAGGTAGAAGTGTGTATATGTGTTCAGATAGTCCAGCGCTGATACTGACACAAATATCCACTCCTCGTTAACATTGTTTATATAGAAGTGTGTATGGGTATTCAGATATTCCAGCACGGATACTGAAACAAATATGCACCCCTCGTTGACATTGTTTATATAGAAGTGTGTATGGGTATTCAGATAGTCCAGCACGGATACTGAAACAAATATCCACCCCTCGTTAACATTGTTTATATAGAAGTGTGTATGGGTATTCAGATAGTCCAGCGCTGATACTGACACAAATATCCACTCCTCGTTAACATTGTTTATATAGAAGTGTGTATGGGTATTCAGATATTCCAGCACGGATACTGAAACAAATATGCACCCCTCGTTGACATTGTTTATATAGAAGTGTGTATGGGTATTCAGATAGTCCAGCACGGATACTGAAACAAATATCCACCCCTCGTTAACCTTGTTTGTATAGAAGTGTGTATGGGTGTTCAGATATTCCAGCACGGATACACAAACAAATATCCTCCGTTCGTTAACATTGTTTATAAAAGTGTGTATGGGTGTTCAGATAGTCCAGGGCTGATACTGAAACAAATATCCACCCCTCGTTAACATTGTTTGTATAGAAGTGTGTATGGGTGTTCAGATAGTCCAGCACGGATACTGACACAAATATTCTCCCTTTGTTAACATTGTTTATGTAGAAGTGAGTATGGGTGTTCAGATAGTCCAGCACGGATACTGAAACAAATATTCTCCCTTCGTTAACATTGTTCAGGTAGAAGTGCGTATATGTGTTCAGATAGTACAGCGCTGATACTCACACAAATATCCTCCCTTCGTTAACATTGTTCTGGTAGAAGTGTGTATGGGTGTTCAGATAGTCCAGCGCTGATACTGACACAAATATCCACCCCACGTTAACATTGTTCAGGTAGAAGTGTGTATATGTGTTCAAATAGTCCAGCGCTGATACTGACACAAATATCCACCCCTCGTTAACATTGTTTATATAGAAGTGTGTATGGGTATTCAGATAGTCCAGCACGGATACTGAAACAAATATCCACCCCTTCGTTGACATTGTTTATATAGAAGTGTGTATGGGTGT
Source organism: Hymenopus coronatus (assembly GCA_030762935.1). Taxonomy (NCBI): domain Eukaryota; kingdom Metazoa; phylum Arthropoda; class Insecta; order Mantodea; family Hymenopodidae; genus Hymenopus; species Hymenopus coronatus. The sequence goes on along the minus strand of CM060891.1, from coordinate 96,856,937 downwards.
TCAGATGGTCCAGCACGGATACTGAAACAAATATCCTGCCTTCGTTAACATTGTTTATGTAGAAGTGTGTATGGGTGTTCAGATAGTCCAGCGCTGATACTGACACAAATATGATTCCTTCGTTAACATTGTTTATGTAGAAGTGTGTATGGGTGTTCAGATAGTCCAGCGCTGATACTGACACAAATATCCACCCCTTTGTTGACATTGTTTATATAGAAGTGTGTAAGGGTGTTCAGATAGTCCAGCACGGATACTGAAACACATATCCTCCCTTCGTTAACATTGTTTATGTAGAAGTGTGTATGGGTGTTCAGATAGTCCAGAGCTGATACTGACACAAATATCCTCCCTTCGTTAACATTGTTTATGTAGAAGTGTGTATGGGTGTTCAGATAGTCCAGCGCTGATACTGACACAAATATCCTCCCTTTGTTAACATTGTTTATGTAGAAGTGTGTACGGGTGTTCAGATAGTCCAGTACTGATACTGACACAAATATCCACCCCTCGTTAACATTATTTATATAGAAGTGTGTATGGGTGTTCAGATAGTCCAGCACGGATACTGAAACAAATATCCTCCCTTCGTTAACATTGTTTATGTAGAAGTATGTATGGGTGTTCAGATAGTCCAGCGCTGATACTGAAACAAATATCCTCCCTTCGTTGACATTGTGTATATAGAAGTGTGTATGAGTGTTCAGATAGTCCAGCGCTGATACTGACACAAATATCCTCCCTTTGATAACATTGTTTATGTATAAGTGTGTACGGGTGTTCAGAAAGTTCAGTACTGATACTGACACAAATATCCACCCCTCGTTAACACTGTTTATATAGAAGTGTGTATGGATGTTCAGATAGTCCAGCGCTGATACTGACACAAATATCCACCCCTCGTTAACATTGTTTATATAGAAGTGTGTATGGGTGTTCAGATAGTCCAGCGCTGATACTGAAACAAATATCCACCCCTCGTTAACATTGTTCAGGTAGAAGTGTGTATATGTGTTCAGATAGTCCAGCGCTGATACTGACACAAATATCCACTCCTCGTTAACATTGTTTATATAGAATTGTGTATGGGTATTCAGATATTCCAGCACGGATACTGAAACAAATATGCACCCCTCGTTGACATTGTTTATATAGAAGTGTGTATGGGTATTCAGATAGTCCAGCACGGATACTGAAACAAATATCCACCCCTCGTTAACATTGTTTATATAGAAGTGTGTATGGGTATTCAGATAGTCCAGGGCTGATACTGAAACAAATATCCACCCTTCGTTAACATTGTTTGTATAGAAGTGTGTATGGGTGTTCAGATATTCCAGCACGCATACTCAAACAAATATCCTCCCTTCGTTAACATTGTTTATAAAAGTGTGTATGGATGTTCAGATAGTCCAGGGCTGATACTGAAACAAATATCCACCCCTTGTTAACATTGTTTATATAGAACTAAGTATGGGTGTTCAGATAGTCCAGCACGGATACTGACACAAATATTCTCCCTTTGTTAACATTGTTTACGTAGAAGTGAGTATGGGTGTTCAGATAGTCCAGCACGGATACTGAAACAAATATCCACCCCTCGTTAACATTGTTCAGGTAGAAGTGTGTATATGTGTTCAGATAATCCAGCGCTGATACTCACACAAATATCCTCCCTTCGTTAACATTGTTCTGGTAGAAGTGTGTATGGGTGCTCAGATAGTCCAGCGCTGATACTGAAACAAATATCCACCCCACGTTAACATTGTTCAGGTAGAAGTGTGTATATGTGTTCAGATAGTCCAGCGCTGATACTGACACAAATATCCACCCCTCGTTAACATTGTTTATATAGAAGTGTGTATGGGTATTCAGATGGTCCAGCACGGATACTGAAACAAATATCCTCCCTTCGTTAACATTGTTTATGTAGAAGTGTGTATGGGTGTTCAGATAGTCCAGCGCTGATACTGACACAAATATGATCCCTTCGTTAACATTGTTTATGTAGAAGTGTGTATGGGTGTTCAGATAGTCCAGCGCTGATACTGACACAAATATCCACCCCTTCGTTGACATTGTTTATATAGAAGTGTGTATGGGTGTTCAGATAGTCCAGCACGGATACTGAAACACATATCCTCCCTTCGTTAACATTGATTATGTAGAAGTGTGTATGGGTGTTCAGATAGTCCAGAGCTGATACTGACACAAATATCCTCCCTTCGTTAACATTGTTTATGTAGAAGTGTGTATGGGTGTTCAGATAGTCCAGCGCTGATACTGACACAAATATCCTCCCTTTGTTAACATTGTTTATGTAGAAGTGTGTACGGGTGTTCAGATAGTCCAGTACTGATTCTGACACAAATAGCCACCCCTCGTTAACATTATTTATATAGAAGTGTGTATGGGTGTTCAGATAGTCCAGCACGGATACTGAAACAAATATCCTCCCTTCGTTAACATTGTTTATGTAGAAGTATGTATGGGTGTTCAGATAGTCCAGCGCTGATACTGAAACAAATATCCTCCCTTCGTTGACATTGTGTATATTGAAGTGTGTATGAGTGTTTAGATAGTCCAGCGCTGATACTGACACAAATATCCTCCCTTTGATAACATTGTTTATGTATAAGTGTGTACGGGTGTTCAGATAGTTCAGTACTGATACTGACACAAATATCCACCCCTCGTTAACACTGTTTATATAGAAGTGTGTATGGATGTTCAGATAGTCCAGCGCTGATACTGACACAAATATCCACCCCTCGTTAACATTGTTTATATAGAAGTGTGTATGGGTGTTCAGATAGTACAGCGCTGACACTGAAACAAATATCCACCCCTCGTTAACATTGTTCAGGTAGAAGTGTGTATATGTGTTCAGATAGTCCAGCGCTAATACTGACACAAATATCCACTCCTCGTTAACATTGTTTATATAGAAGTGTGTATGGGTATTCAGATATTCCAGCACGGATACTGAAACAAATATGCACCCCTCGTTGACATTGTTTATATAGAAGTGTGTATGGGTATTCAGATAGTCCAGCACGGATACTGAAACAAATATCCACCCCTCGTTAACATTGTTTATATAGAAGTGTGTATGGGTATTCAGATAGTCCAGGGTGATACTGAAACAAATATCCACCCTTCGTTAACATGGGTTGTATAGAAGTGTGTATGGGTGTTCAGATATTCCAGCACGGATACTCAAACAAATATCCTCCCTTCGTTAACATTGTTTATAAAAGTGTGTATGGGTGTTCAGATAGTCCAGGGCTGATACTGAAACAAATATCCACCCCTCGTTAACATTGTTTATATAGAAGTGTAAATGGGTGTTCAGATAGTCCAGCACGGATACTGACACAAATATTCTCCCTTTGTTAACATTGTTTATGTAGAAGTGAGTATGGTGTTCAGATAGTCCAGCACGGATACTGAAACAAATATCCTCCCTTCGTTAACATTGTTCAGGTAGAAGTGTGTATATGTGTTCAGATAGTCCAGCGCTGATACTCACACAAATATCCTCCCTTCGTTAACATTGTTCTGGCAGAAGTGTGTATGGGTGCTCAGATAGTCCAGCGCTGATACTGACACAAATATCCACCCCACGTTAACATTGTTCAGGTAGAAGTGTGTATATGTGTTCAGATAGTCCAGAGCTGATACTGACACAAATATCCACCCCTCGTTAACATTGTTTATATAGAAGTGTGTATGGGTATTCAGATAGTCCAGCACGGATACTGAAACAAATATCCACCCCTCGTTAACATTGTTTATATAGAAGTGTGAATGGGTATTCAGATAGTCCAGCACGGATACTGAAAGAAATATCCACCCCTCGTTAACATTGTTTGTATAGAAGTGTGTATGGGTATTCAGATAGTCCAGCGCTGATACTGACACAAATATCCACCCCTTCGTTGACATTGTTTATATAGAAGTGTGTATGGGTGTTCAGAAAGTCCAGCACGGATACTGAACAAATATCCTCCCTTCGTTAACATTGTTTATGTAGAAGTGTGTATGGGTGTTCAGATAGTCCAGCGCTGATACTGACACAAATATCCACCCCTTCGTTGACATTGTTTATATAGAAGTGTGTATGGGTGTTCAGATAGTCCAGCACGGATACTGAAACAAATATCCACCCCTCGTTAACATTGTTTATATAGAAGTGTGTATGGGTATTCAGATAGTCCAGCACGGATACTGAAACAAATATCCACCCCTCGTTAACATTGTTTATATAGAAGTGTGTATGGGTATTCAGATAGTCCAGCGCTGATACTCACACAAATATCCACCCCTTCGTTGACATTGTTTATATAGAAGTGTGTATGGGTGTTCAGATGGTCCAGCACGGATACTGAAACAAATATCCTGCCTTCGTTAACATTGTTTATGTAGATGTGTGTATGGGTGTTCAGATAGTCCAGCGCTGATACTGACACAAATATGATTCCTTCGTTAACATTGTTTATGTAGAAGTGTGTATGGGTGTTCAGATAGTCCAGCGCTGATACTGACAGAAATATCCACCCCTTTGTTGACATTGTTTATATAGAAGTGTGTAAGGGTGTTCAGATAGTCCAGCACGGATACTGAGACCCATATCCTCCCTTCGTTAACATTGTTTATGTAGAAGTGTGTACGGGTGTTCAGATAGTCCAGTACTGATACTGACACAAATATCCACCCCTCGTTAACATTATTTATATGGAAGTGTGTATGGGTGTTCAGATAGTCCAGCACGGATACTGAAACAAATATCCTCCCTTCGTTAACATTGTTTATGTAGAAGTATGTATGGGTGTTCAGATAGTCCAGCGCTGATACTGAAACAAATATCCTCCCTTCGTTGACATTGTGTATATAGAAGTGTGTATGAGTGTTCAGATAGTCCAGCGCTGATACTGACACAAATATCCTCACTTTGATAACATTGTTTATGTATAAGTGTGTACGGGTGTTCAGAAAGTTCAGTACTGATACTGACACAAATATCCACCCCTCGTTAACACTGTTTATATAGAAGTGTGTATGGATGTTCAGATAGTCCAGCGCTGATACTGAAACAAATATCCACCCCTCGTTAACATTGTTTATATAGAAGTGTGTATGGGTGTTCAGATAGTCCAGCGCTGATACTGAAACAAATATCCACCCCTCGTTAACATTGTTCAGGTAGAAGTGTGTATATGTGTTCAGATAGTCCAGCGCTGATACTGACACAAATATCCACTCCTCGTTAACATTGTTTATATAGAAGTGTGTATGGGTATTCAGATATTCCAGCACGGATACTGAAACAAATATGCACCCCTCGTTGACATTGTTTATATAGAAGTGTGTATGGGTATTCAGATAGTCCAGCACGGATACTGAAACAAATATCCACCCCTCGTTAACATTGTTTATATAGAAGTGTGTATGGGTATTCAGATAGTCCAGGGCTGATACTGAAACAAATATCCACCCTTCGTTAACATTGTTTGTATAGAAGTGTGTATGGGTGTTTAGATATTCCAGCACGGATACTCAAACAAATATCCTCCCTTCGTTAACATTGTTTATAAAAGTGTGTATGGATGTTCAGATAGTCCAGGGCTGATACTGAAACAAATATCCACCCCTCGTTAACATTGTTTATATAGAAGTGTGTATGGGTGTTCAGAGAGTCCAGCACGGATACTGACACAAATATTCTCCCTTTTTTAACATTGTTTATGTAGAAGTGAGTATGGGTGTTCAGATAGTCCAGCACGGATACTGAAACAAATATCCACCACTCGTTAACATTGTTCAGGTAGAAGTGTGTATATGTGTTCAGATAGTCCAGCGCTGATACTCACACAAATATCCTCCCTTCATTAACATTGTTCTGGTAGAAGTGTGTATGGGTGCTCAGATAGTCCAGCGCTGATAGTGACACAAATATCCACCCCACGTTAACATTGTTCAGGTAGAAGTGTGTATATGTGTTCAGATAGTCCAGCGCTGATACTGACACAAATATCCACCCCTCGTTAACATTGTTTATATAGAAGTGTGTATGGGTATTCAGATAGTCCAGCACGGATACTGAAACAAATATCCACCCCTCGTTAACATTGTTTATATAGAAGTGTGTATGGGTATTCAGATAGTCCAGCACGGATACTGAAACAAATATCCACCCCTCGTTAACATTGTTTATATAGAAGTGTGTATGGGTATTCAGATGGTCCAGCACGGATACTGAAACAAATATCTTCCCCTCGTTAACATTGTTTATGTAGAAGTGTGTATGGGTGTTCAGATAGTCCAGCGCTGATACTGACACAAATACGATCCCTTCGTTAACATTGTTTATGTAGAAGTGTGTATGGGTGTTCAGATAGTCCAGCGCTGATACTGACACAAATATCCACCCCTTCGTTGACATTGTTTATATAGAAGTGTGTATGGGTGTTCAGATATTCCAGCGCTGATACTGAAACAAATATCCTCCCTTCGTTAACATTGTTTATGTAGAAGTATGTATGGGTGTTCAGATAGTCCAGCGCTGATACTGAAACAAATATCCTCCCTTCGTTGACATTGTGTATATTGAAGTGTGTATGATTGTTCAGATAGTCCAGCGCTGATACTGACACAAATATCCTTCCTTTGATAACATTGTTCTGGTAGAAGTGTGTATGGGTGCTCAGATAGTCCAGCACGGATACTGACACAAATATCCTCCCTTTGTTAACATTGTTTATGTAGAATTGAGTATGGGTGTTCAGATAGTCCAGCACGGATACTGAATTAAATATCCTCCCTTCGTTAACATTGTTCAGGTAGAAGTGTTTATATGTGTTCAGATAGTCCAGCGCTGATACTGACACAAATATCCTCCCTTCGTTAACATTGTTCAGGTAGAAGCGTGTATGGGTGTTCAGATAGTCCAGCGCTGATACTGACACAAATATCCTCCCTTCGTTAACATTGTTCAGGTAGAAGTGTGTATATGTGTTCAGATAGTCCAGCGCTGATACTGACACAAATATCCTCCCTTCGTTAACATTGTTCAGGTAGAAGTGTGTATGGGTGTTCAGATAGTCCAGCGCTGATACTGACACAAATATCCACCCCTCGTTAACATTGTTCAGGTAGAATTGTGTATATGTGTTCAGATAGTCCAGCGCTGATACTGACACAAATATCCACCCCTCGTTAACATTGTTTATATAGAAGTGTGTATGGGTATTCAGATATTCCAGCGCTGATACTGACACAAATATCCACCCCTCGTTAACATTGTTTATATAGAAGTGTGTATGGGAATTCAGATAGTCCAGCACGGATACTGAAACAAATATCCACCCCTCGTTAACATTGTTTATATAGAAGTGTGAATGGGTATTCAGATAGTCCAGCACGGATACTGAAACAAATATCCACCCCTCGTTAACATTGTTTATATAGAAGTGTGTATGGGTATTCAGATAGTCCAGCGCTGATACTGACACAAATATCCACCCCTTCGTTGACATTGTTTATATAGAAGTGTGTATGGGTGTTCAGATAGTCCAGCACGGATACTGAACAAATATCCTCCCTTCGTTAACATTGTTTATGTAGAAGTGTGTATGGGTGTTCAGATAGTCCAGCGCTGATACTGACACAAATATGATCCCTTCGATAACATTGTTTATGTAGAAGTGTGTAGGGGTGTTCAGATAGTCCAGCGCTGATACTGACACAAATATCCACCCCTTCGTTGACATTGTTTATATAGAAGTGTGTATGGGTGTTCAGATAGTCCAGCACGGATACTGAAACAAATATCCTCCCTTCGTTAACATTGTTTATGTAGAAGTGTGTATGGGTGTTCAGATAGTCCAGCGCTGATACTGACACAAATATGATCCCTTCGTTAACATTGTTTATGTAGAAGTGTGTATGGGTGTTCAGATAGTCCAGCGCTGATACTGACACAAATATGACCCCTTCGTTAACATTGTTTATGTAGAAGTGTGTATGGGTGTTCAGATAGTCCAGCGCTGATACGGACACAAATATCCACCCCTTCGTTGACATTGTTTATATAGAAGTGTGTATGAGTGTTCAGATAGTCCAGCACGGATACTGAAACAAATATCCACCCCTCGTTAACATTGTTTATATAGAAGTGTGTATGGGTGTTCAGATAGTCCAGGGCTGAAACTGAAACAAATATCCACCCCTCGTTAACATTATTTATATAGGAGTGTGTATGGGTGTTCACATAGTCCAGCACGGATACTGAAACAAATATCCTCCCTTCGTTAACATTGTTTATGTAGAAGTGTGTATGGGTGTTCAGATAGTCCAGGGCTGATACTGAAACAAATATCCACCCTTCGTTAACATTGTTTATATAGAAGTGTGAATGGGTGTTCAGATAGTCCAGCACGGATACTGACACAAATATCCACCTCTCGTTAACATTGTTTATATAGAAGTGTGTATGGGTATTCAGATAGTCCAGCACGGATACTGAAACAAATATCCACCCCTCGTTAACATTGTTTATATAGAAGTGTGTATGGGTATTCAGATAGTCCAGGGCTGATACTGAAACAAATATCCACCCTTCGTTAACATTGTTTGTATAGAAGTGTGTATGGGTGTTCAGATATTCCAGCACGCATACTCAAACAAATATCCTCCCTTCGTTAACATTGTTTATAAAAGTGTGTATGGATGTTCAGATAGTCCAGGGCTGATACTGAAACAAATATCCACCCCTTGTTAACATTGTTTATATAGAACTAAGTATGGGTGTTCAGATAGTCCAGCACGGATACTGACACAAATATTCTCCCTTTGTTAACATTGTTTACGTAGAAGTGAGTATGGGTGTTCAGATAGTCCAGCACGGATACTGAAACAAATATCCACCCCTCGTTAACATTGTTCAGGTAGAAGTGTGTATATGTGTTCAGATAATCCAGCGCTGATACTCACACAAATATCCTCCCTTCGTTAACATTGTTCTGGTAGAAGTGTGTATGGGTGCTCAGATAGTCCAGCGCTGATACTGAAACAAATATCCACCCCACGTTAACATTGTTCAGGTAGAAGTGTGTATATGTGTTCAGATAGTCCAGCGCTGATACTGACACAAATATCCACCCCTCGTTAACATTGTTTATATAGAAGTGTGTATGGGTATTCAGATGGTCCAGCACGGATACTGAAACAAATATCCTCCCTTCGTTAACATTGTTTATGTAGAAGTGTGTATGGGTGTTCAGATAGTCCAGCGCTGATACTGACACAAATATGATCCCTTCGTTAACATTGTTTATGTAGAAGTGTGTATGGGTGTTCAGATAGTCCAGCGCTGATACTGACACAAATATCCACCCCTTCGTTGACATTGTTTATATAGAAGTGTGTATGGGTGTTCAGATAGTCCAGCACGGATACTGAAACACATATCCTCCCTTCGTTAACATTGATTATGTAGAAGTGTGTATGGGTGTTCAGATAGTCCAGAGCTGATACTGACACAAATATCCTCCCTTCGTTAACATTGTTTATGTAGAAGTGTGTATGGGTGTTCAGATAGTCCAGCGCTGATACTGACACAAATATCCTCCCTTTGTTAACATTGTTTATGTAGAAGTGTGTACGGGTGTTCAGATAGTCCAGTACTGATTCTGACACAAATAGCCACCCCTCGTTAACATTATTTATATAGAAGTGTGTATGGGTGTTCAGATAGTCCAGCACGGATACTGAAACAAATATCCTCCCTTCGTTAACATTGTTTATGTAGAAGTATGTATGGGTGTTCAGATAGTCCAGCGCTGATACTGAAACAAATATCCTCCCTTCGTTGACATTGTGTATATTGAAGTGTGTATGAGTGTTTAGATAGTCCAGCGCTGATACTGACACAAATATCCTCCCTTTGATAACATTGTTTATGTATAAGTGTGTACGGGTGTTCAGATAGTTCAGTACTGATACTGACACAAATATCCACCCCTCGTTAACACTGTTTATATAGAAGTGTGTATGGATGTTCAGATAGTCCAGCGCTGATACTGACACAAATATCCACCCCTCGTTAACATTGTTTATATAGAAGTGTGTATGGGTGTTCAGATAGTACAGCGCTGACACTGAAACAAATATCCACCCCTCGTTAACATTGTTCAGGTAGAAGTGTGTATATGTGTTCAGATAGTCCAGCGCTAATACTGACACAAATATCCACTCCTCGTTAACATTGTTTATATAGAAGTGTGTATGGGTATTCAGATATTCCAGCACGGATACTGAAACAAATATGCACCCCTCGTTGACATTGTTTATATAGAAGTGTGTATGGGTATTCAGATAGTCCAGCACGGATACTGAAACAAATATCCACCCCTCGTTAACATTGTTTATATAGAAGTGTGTATGGGTATTCAGATAGTCCAGGGTGATACTGAAACAAATATCCACCCTTCGTTAACATGGGTTGTATAGAAGTGTGTATGGGTGTTCAGATATTCCAGCACGGATACTCAAACAAATATCCTCCCTTCGTTAACATTGTTTATAAAAGTGTGTATGGGTGTTCAGATAGTCCAGGGCTGATACTGAAACAAATATCCACCCCTCGTTAACATTGTTTATATAGAAGTGTAAATGGGTGTTCAGATAGTCCAGCACGGATACTGACACAAATATTCTCCCTTTGTTAACATTGTTTATGTAGAAGTGAGTATGGTGTTCAGATAGTCCAGCACGGATACTGAAACAAATATCCTCCCTTCGTTAACATTGTTCAGGTAGAAGTGTGTATATGTGTTCAGATAGTCCAGCGCTGATACTCACACAAATATCCTCCCTTCGTTAACATTGTTCTGGCAGAAGTGTGTATGGGTGCTCAGATAGTCCAGCGCTGATACTGACACAAATATCCACCCCACGTTAACATTGTTCAGGTAGAAGTGTGTATATGTGTTCAGATAGTCCAGCGCTGATACTGACACAAATATCCACCCCTCGTTAACATTGTTTATATAGAAGTGTGTATGGGTATTCAGATAGTCCAGCACGGATACTGAAACAAATATCCACCCCTCGTTAACATTGTTTATATAGAAGTGTGAATGGGTATTCAGATAGTCCAGCACGGATACTGAAAGAAATATCCACCCCTCGTTAACATTGTTTGTATAGAAGTGTGTATGGGTATTCAGATAGTCCAGCGCTGATACTGACACAAATATCCACCCCTTCGTTGACATTGTTTATATAGAAGTGTGTATGGGTGTTCAGAAAGTCCAGCACGGATACTGAACAAATATCCTCCCTTCGTTAACATTGTTTATGTAGAAGTGTGTATGGGTGTTCAGATAGTCCAGCGCTGATACTGACACAAATATCCACCCCTTCGTTGACATTGTTTATATAGAAGTGTGTATGGGTGTTCAGATAGTCCAGCACGGATACTGAAACAAATATCCACCCCTCGTTAACATTGTTTATATAGAAGTGTGTATGGGTATTCAGATAGTCCAGCACGGATACTGAAACAAATATCCACCCCTCGTTAACATTGTTTATATAGAAGTGTGTATGGGTATTCAGATAGTCCAGCGCTGATACTCACACAAATATCCACCCCTTCGTTGACATTGTTTATATAGAAGTGTGTATGGGTGTTCAGATGGTCCAGCACGGATACTGAAACAAATATCCTGCCTTCGTTAACATTGTTTATGTAGATGTGTGTATGGGTGTTCAGATAGTCCAGCGCTGATACTGACACAAATATGATTCCTTCGTTAACATTGTTTATGTAGAAGTGTGTATGGGTGTTCAGATAGTCCAGCGCTGATACTGACAGAAATATCCACCCCTTTGTTGACATTGTTTATATAGAAGTGTGTAAGGGTGTTCAGATAGTCCAGCACGGATACTGAGACCCATATCCTCCCTTCGTTAACATTGTTTATGTAGAAGTGTGTACGGGTGTTCAGATAGTCCAGTACTGATACTGACACAAATATCCACCCCTCGTTAACATTATTTATATGGAAGTGTGTATGGGTGTTCAGATAGTCCAGCACGGATACTGAAACAAATATCCTCCCTTCGTTAACATTGTTTATGTAGAAGTATGTATGGGTGTTCAGATAGTCCAGCGCTGATACTGAAACAAATATCCTCCCTTCGTTGACATTGTGTATATAGAAGTGTGTATGAGTGTTCAGATAGTCCAGCGCTGATACTGACACAAATATCCTCACTTTGATAACATTGTTTATGTATAAGTGTGTACGGGTGTTCAGAAAGTTCAGTACTGATACTGACACAAATATCCACCCCTCGTTAACACTGTTTATATAGAAGTGTGTATGGATGTTCAGATAGTCCAGCGCTGATACTGAAACAAATATCCACCCCTCGTTAACATTGTTTATATAGAAGTGTGTATGGGTGTTCAGATAGTCCAGCGCTGATACTGAAACAAATATCCACCCCTCGTTAACATTGTTCAGGTAGAAGTGTGTATATGTGTTCAGATAGTCCAGCGCTGATACTGACACAAATATCCACTCCTCGTTAACATTGTTTATATAGAAGTGTGTATGGGTATTCAGATATTCCAGCACGGATACTGAAACAAATATGCACCCCTCGTTGACATTGTTTATATAGAAGTGTGTATGGGTATTCAGATAGTCCAGCACGGATACTGAAACAAATATCCACCCCTCGTTAACATTGTTTATATAGAAGTGTGTATGGGTATTCAGATAGTCCAGGGCTGATACTGAAACAAATATCCACCCTTCGTTAACATTGTTTGTATAGAAGTGTGTATGGGTGTTTAGATATTCCAGCACGGATACTCAAACAAATATCCTCCCTTCGTTAACATTGTTTATAAAAGTGTGTATGGATGTTCAGATAGTCCAGGGCTGATACTGAAACAAATATCCACCCCTCGTTAACATTGTTTATATAGAAGTGTGTATGGGTGTTCAGAGAGTCCAGCACGGATACTGACACAAATATTCTCCCTTTTTTAACATTGTTTATGTAGAAGTGAGTATGGGTGTTCAGATAGTCCAGCACGGATACTGAAACAAATATCCACCACTCGTTAACATTGTTCAGGTAGAAGTGTGTATATGTGTTCAGATAGTCCAGCGCTGATACTCACACAAATATCCTCCCTTCGTTAACATTGTTCTGGTAGAAGTGTGTATGGGTGCTCAGATAGTCCAGCGCTGATAGTGACACAAATATCCACCCCACGTTAACATTGTTCAGGTAGAAGTGTGTATATGTGTTCAGATAGTCCAGCGCTGATACTGACACAAATATCAACCCCTCGTTAACATTGTTTATATAGAAGTGTGTATGGGTATTCAGATAGTCCAGCACGGATACTGAAACAAATATCCACCCCTCGTTAACATTGTTTATATAGAAGTGTGTATGGGTATTCAGATAGTCCAGCACGGATACTGAAACAAATATCCACCCCTCGTTAACATTGTTTATATAGAAGTGTGTATGGGTATTCAGATGGTCCAGCACGGATACTGAAACAAATATCTTCCCCTCGTTAACATTGTTTATGTAGAAGTGTGTATGGGTGTTCAGATAGTCCAGCGCTGATACTGACACAAATACGATCCCTTCGTTAACATTGTTTATGTAGAAGTGTGTATGGGTGTTCAGATAGTCCAGCGCTGATACTGACACAAATATCCACCCCTTCGTTGACATTGTTTATATAGAAGTGTGTATGGGTGTTCAGATAGTCCAGCGCTGATACTGAAACAAATATCCTCCCTTCGTTAACATTGTTTATGTAGAAGTATGTATGGGTGTTCAGATAGTCCAGCGCTGATACTGAAACAAATATCCTCCCTTCGTTGACATTGTGTATATTGAAGTGTGTATGATTGTTCAGATAGTCCAGCGCTGATACTGACACAAATATCCTTCCTTTGATAACATTGTTCTGGTAGAAGTGTGTATGGGTGCTCAGATAGTCCAGCACGGATACTGACACAAATATCCTCCCTTTGTTAACATTGTTTATGTAGAATTGAGTATGGGTGTTCAGATAGTCCAGCACGGATACTGAATTAAATATCCTCCCTTCGTTAACATTGTTCAGGTAGAAGTGTTTATATGTGTTCAGATAGTCCAGCGCTGATACTGACACAAATATCCTCCCTTCGTTAACATTGTTCAGGTAGAAGCGTGTATGGGTGTTCAGATAGTCCAGCGCTGATACTGACACAAATATCCTCCCTTCGTTAACATTGTTCAGGTAGAAGTGTGTATATGTGTTCAGATAGTCCAGCGCTGATACTGACACAAATATCCTCCCTTCGTTAACATTGTTCAGGTAGAAGTGTGTATGGGTGTTCAGATAGTCCAGCGCTGATACTGACACAAATATCCACCCCTCGTTAACATTGTTCAGGTAGAATTGTGTATATGTGTTCAGATAGTCCAGCGCTGATACTGACACAAATATCCACCCCTCGTTAACATTGTTTATATAGAAGTGTGTATGGGTATTCAGATATTCCAGCGCTGATACTGACACAAATATCCACCCCTCGTTAACATTGTTTATATAGAAGTGTGTATGGGAATTCAGATAGTCCAGCACGGATACTGAAACAAATATCCACCCCTCGTTAACATTGTTTATATAGAAGTGTGAATGGGTATTCAGATAGTCCAGCACGGATACTGAAACAAATATCCACCCCTCGTTAACATTGTTTATATAGAAGTGTGTATGGGTATTCAGATAGTCCAGCGCTGATACTGACACAAATATCCACCCCTTCGTTGACATTGTTTATATAGAAGTGTGTATGGGTGTTCAGATAGTCCAGCACGGATACTGAACAAATATCCTCCCTTCGTTAACATTGTTTATGTAGAAGTGTGTATGGGTGTTCAGATAGTCCAGCGCTGATACTGACACAAATATGATCCCTTCGATAACATTGTTTATGTAGAAGTGTGTAGGGGTGTTCAGATAGTCCAGCGCTGATACTGACACAAATATCCACCCCTTCGTTGACATTGTTTATATAGAAGTGTGTATGGGTGTTCAGATAGTCCAGCACGGATACTGAAACAAATATCCTCCCTTCGTTAACATTGTTTATGTAGAAGTGTGTATGGGTGTTCAGATAGTCCAGCGCTGATACTGACACAAATATGATCCCTTCGTTAACATTGTTTATGTAGAAGTGTGTATGGGTGTTCAGATAGTCCAGCGCTGATACTGACACAAATATGACCCCTTCGTTAACATTGTTTATGTAGAAGTGTGTATGGGTGTTCAGATAGTCCAGCGCTGATACGGACACAAATATCCACCCCTTCGTTGACATTGTTTATATAGAAGTGTGTATGAGTGTTCAGATAGTCCAGCACGGATACTGAAACAAATATCCACCCCTCGTTAACATTGTTTATATAGAAGTGTGTATGGGTGTTCAGATAGTCCAGGGCTGAAACTGAAACAAATATCCACCCCTCGTTAACATTATTTATATAGGAGTGTGTATGGGTGTTCACATAGTCCAGCACGGATACTGAAACAAATATCCTCCCTTCGTTAACATTGTTTATGTAGAAGTGTGTATGGGTGTTCAGATAGTCCAGGGCTGATACTGAAACAAATATCCACCCTTCGTTAACATTGTTTATATAGAAGTGTGAATGGGTGTTCAGATAGTCCAGCACGGATACTGACACAAATATCCACCTCTCGTTAACATTGTTTATATAGAAGTGTGTATGGGTGTTCAGATAGTCCAGCACAGATACTGACACAAATATCCTCCCTTTGTTAACATTGTTTATGTAGAATTGAGTATGGGTGTTCAGATAGTCCAGCACGGATACTGAATTAAATATCCTCCTTTCGTTAACATTGTTCAGGTAGAAGTGTTTATATGTGTTCAGATAGTCCAGCGCTGATACTGACACAAATATCCTCCCTTCGTTAACATTGTTCAGGTAGAAGCGTGTATGGGTGTTCAGAAAGTCCAGCGCTGATACTGACACAAATATCCTCCCTTCGTTAACATTGTTCAGGTAGAAGTGTGTATATGTGTTCAGATAGTCCAGCGCTGATACTGACACAAATATCCACCCCTCGTTAACATTGTTCAGGTAGAAGTGTGTATATGTGTTCAGATAGTCCAGCGCTGATACTGACACAAATATCCACCCCTCGTTAACATTGTTTATATAGAAGTGTGTATGGGTATTCAGATATTCCAGCACGGATACTGAAACAAATATGCACCCCTCGTTAAGATTGTTTATATAGAAGTATGTATGGGTATTCAGATAGTCCAGCACGGATACTGAAACAAATATCCACCCCTCGTTAACATTGTTTATATAGAAGTGTGTATGGGTATTCAGATAGTCCAGGGCTGATACTGAAACAAATATCCACCCCTCGTTAACATTGTTCATATAGAAGTGTGTATGTGTGTTCAGATAATCCAGCGCTGATACTGACACAAATATCCACCCCTCGTTAACATTGTTCAGGTAGAAGTGTGTATATGTGTTCAGATAGTCCAGCGCTGATACTGACACAAATATCCACCCCATCGTTAACATTGTTTATATAGAAGTGTGTATGGGTGTTGAGATAGTCCAGGGCTGATACTGAAACAAATATCCACCCCTCGTTAACATTGTTTATATAGAAGTGTGTATGGGTATTCAGATATTCCAGCGCTGATACTGACACAAATATCCACCCCTCGTTAACATTGTTTATATAGAAGTGTGTATGGGTATTCAGATAGTCCAGGGCTGATACTGAAACAAATATCCATCCCTCGTTAACATTGTTCATATAGAGGTGTGTATGGGTGTTCAGATAATCCAGCGCTGATACTGACACAAATATCCACCCCTCGTTAACATTTTTCAGGTAGAGGTGTGTATATGTGTTCAGATAGTCCAGCGCTGATACCGACACAAATATCCTCCCATCGTTAACATTGTTTATATAGAAGTGTGTATGGGAGTTCAGATAGTCCAGCGCTGATACTGACACAAATATCCACCCATTCGTTAACATTGTTTATGTAGAAGTGTGTATGGGTGTTCAGATAGTCCAGGGCTGATACTGAAACAAATATCCACCCCTCGTTAACATTGCCTATATAGAAGTGTGTATGGGTGTTCATATAGTCCAGCACGGATACTGACACAAATATTCTCCCTTTGTTAACATTGTTTATGTAGAAGTGAGTATGGTGTTCAGATAGCCCAGCACGGATACTGAAACAAATATCCTCCCTTCGTTAACATTGTTCAGGTAGAAGTGTGTATATGTGTTCAGATAGTCCAGCGCTGATACTCACACAAATATCCTCCCTTCGTTAACATTGTTCTGGTAGAAGTGTGTATGGGTGCTCAGATAGTACAGCGCTGATACTGACACAAATATCCACCCCACGTTAACATTGTTCAGGTAGAAGTGTGTATATGTGTTCAGATAGTCCAGCGCTGATACTGACACAAATATCCACCCCTCGTTAACATTGTTTATATAGAAGTGTGTATGGGTATTCAGATAGTCCAGCACGGATAATGAAACAAATATCCACCCCTCGTTAACATTGTTTATATAGAAGTGTGAATGGATATTCAGATAGTCCAGCTCGGATACTGAAACAAATATCCACCCCTCGTTAACATTGTTTATATAGAAGTGTGTAGGGGTATTCAGATAGTCCAGCGCTGATACTGACACAAATATCCACCCCTTCGTTGACATTGTTTATATAGAAGTGTGTATGGGTGTTCAGATAGTCCAGCACGGATACTGTACAAATATCCTCCCTTCGTTAACATTGTTTATGTAGAAGTGTGTATGGATGTTCAGATAGTCCAGCGCTGATACTGACCCAAATATGATCCCTTCGATAACATTGTTTATGTAGAAGTGTGTATGGATGGTCAGATAGTCCAGCGCTGATACTGACACAAATATCCACCCCTTCGTTGACATTGTTTATATAGAAGTGTGTATGGGTGTTCAGATAGTCCAGCACGGATACTGAAACAAATATCCTCCCTTCGTTAACATTGTTTATGTAGAAGTGTGTATGGGTGTTCAGATAGTCCAGCGCTGATACTGACACAAATATGATCCCTTCGTTAACATTGTTTATGTAGAAGTGTGTATGGGTGTTCAGATAGTCCAGCGCTGATACTGACACAAATATGACCCCTTCGTTAACATTGTTTATGTAGAAGTGTGTATGGGTGTTCAGATAGTCCAGCGCTAATACGGACACAAATATCCACCCCTTCGTTGACATTGTTTATATAGAAGGGTGTATGAGTGTTCAGATAGTCCAGCACGGATACTGAAACAAATATCCACCCCTCGTTAACATTGTTTATATAGAAGTGTGTATGGGTGTTCAGATAGTCCAGGGCTGAAACTGAAACAAATATCCTTCCTTCGCTAACATTATTTATATAGGAGTGTGTATGGGTGTTCAGATAGTCCAGCACGGATACTGAAACAAATATCCTCCCTTCGTTAACATTGTTTATGTAGAAGTGTGTATGGGTGTTCAGATAGTCCAGGGCTGATACTGAAACAAATATCCACCCTTCGTTAACATTGTTTATATAGAAGTGTGTATGGGTGTTCAGATAGTCCAGCACAGATACTGAAACAAATATCCTCCTTTCGTTAACATTTTTATATAGAAGTGTGTACGGGTGTTCAGATAGTCCAGCACGGATACTGACATAAATATCCTCCCTTTCTTAACATTGTTTATGTAGAATTGAGTATGGGTGTTCAGATAGTCCAGCACGGATACTGAATTAAATATCCTCCTTTCGTTAACATTGTTCAGGTAGAAGTGTTTATATGTGTTCAGATAGTCCAGCGCTGATACTGACACAAATATCCTCCCTTCGTTAACATTGTTCAGGTAGAAGCGTGTATGGGTGTTCAGATAGTCCAGCGCTGATACTGACACAAATATCCACCCCTTCGTTAACATTGTTTATATAGAAGTGTGTATGGGTGTTCAGATAGTCCAGGGCTGATACTGAAACAAATATCCACCCCTCGTTAACATTGTTTATAAAGAGGTGTGTATGGGTGTTCAGATATTCCAGCACGGATACTCAAACAAATATCCTCCCTTCGTTAACATTGTTTATAAATGTGTGTATGGGTGTTCAGATAGTCCAGGGCTGATACTGAAACAAATATCCACCCCTCGTTAACATTGTTTATATAGAAGTGTGTATGGGTGTTGAGATAGTCCAGCACGGATACTGACACAAATATTCTCCCTTTGTTAACATTGTTTATGTAGAAGTGAGTATGGGTGTTCAGATAGTCCAGCACGGATACTGAAACAAATATCCTCCCTTCGTTAACATTGTTCAGGTAGAAGTGTGTATATGCGATCAGATAGTCCAGCGCTGATACTCACACAAATATCCTCCCTTCGTTAACATTGTTCTGGTAGAAGTGTGTATAGGTGTTCAGATAGTCCAGCGCTGATACTGACACAAATATCCACCCCACGTTAACATTGTTCAGGTAGAAGTGTGTATATGTGTTGAGATAGTCCAGCGCTGATACTGACACAAATATCCACCCCTCGTTAACATTGTTTATATAGAAGTGTGTATGGGTATTCAGATTGTCCAGCACGGATACTGAAACAAATATCCACCCCTCGTTAACATTGTTTATATAGAAGTGTGTATGGGTATTCAGATAGTCCAGCACGGATACTGAAACAAATATCCACCCCTCGTTAACATTGTTTATATAGAAGTGTGTATGGGTATTCAGATAGTCCAGCGCTGATACTGACAAAAACATCCACCACTTCGTTGACATTGTTTATATAGAAGTGTGTATGGGTGTTCAGATAGTCCAGCACGGATACTGAAACAAATATCCTCCCTTAGTTAACATTGTTATCGAGAAGTGTGTATGGGTGTTCAGATAGTCCAGCGCTGATACTGACACAAATATGCTCCCTTCGTTAACATTGTTTATGTAGAAGTGTGTATGGGTGTTCAGATAGTCCAGCGCTGATACTGACACAAATATCCACCCCTTCGTTGACATTGTTTATATAGAAGTGTGTATGGGTGTTCAGATAGTCCATTACGGATACTGAAACACATATCCTCCCTTCGTTAACATTGTTTATGTAGAAGTGTGTATGGGTGTTCAGATAGTCCAGCGCTGATACTGACACAAATATCCTCCCTTTGTTAACTTTGTTTATGTAGAAGTGTGTACGGGTGTTCAGATAGTCCAGTACTGATACTGACACAAATATCCACCCCTCGTTAACATTATTTATATAGAAGTGTGTATGGGTGTTCAGATAGTCCAGCACGGATACTGAAACAAATATCCTCCCTTCGTTAACATTGTTTATGTAAAAGTATGTATTGATGTTCAGATAGTCCAGCGCTGATACTGAAACAAATGTCCTCCCTTCGTTGACATTGTGTATATAGAAGTGTGTATGAGTTTTCAGATAGTCCAGCGCTGATACTGACACAAATATTCTCCCTTTGTTAACATTGTTTATGTAGAAGTGAGTATGGGTGTTCAGATAGTCCAGCGCTGATACTGACACAAATATGACCCCTTCGTTAACATTGTTTATGTAGAAGTGTGTATGGGTGTTTAGATAGTCCAGCGCTGATACGGACACAAATATCCACCCCTCGTTAACATTGTTTATATAGAAGTGTGTATGGGTGTTCAGATAGTCCAGGGCTGAAACTGAAACAAATATCCACCCCTCGTTAACATTATTTATATAGGAGTGTGTATGGGTGTTCAGATAGTCCAGCACGGATACTGAAACAAATTTCCTCCCTTCGTTAACATTGTTTATGTAGAAGTGTGTATGTGTGTTCAGATAGTCCAGGGCTGATACTGAAACAAATATCCACCTCTCGTTAACATTGTTTATATAGAAGTGTGTATGGGTGTTCAGATAGTCCAGCACCGATACTGAAACAAATATCCTCCCTTCGTTAACATTTTTATATAGAAGTGTGTATGGGTGTTCAGATAGTCCAGGTCTGACACTGAAACAAATATCCACCCCTCGTTAACATTGTTTATATAGAAGTGTGTACGGGTGTTCAGATAGTCCAGCACGGATACTGACACAAATATCCTCCCTTTGTTAACATTGTTTATGTAGAATTGAGTATGGGTGTTCAGATAGTCCAGCACGGATACAGAATTAAATATCCTCCTTTCGTTAACATTGTTCAGGTAGAAGTGTTTATATGTGTTCAGATAGTCCAGCGCTGATACTGACACAAATATCCTCCCTTCGTTAACATTGTTCAGGTAGAAGCGTGTATGGGTGTTCAGATAGTCCAGCGCTGATACTGACACAAATATCCTACCTTCGTTAACATTGTTCAGGTAGAAGTGTGTATATGTGTTCAGATAGTCCAGCGCTGATACTGACACAAATATCCTCCCTTCGTTAACATTGTTCAGGTAGAACTGTGTATGGGTGTTCGGATAGTCCAGCGCTGATACTGACACAAATATCCACCCCTCGTTAACATTGTTCAGGTAGAAGTGTGTATATGTGTTCAGATAGTCCAGCGCTGATACTGACACAAATATCCACCCCTCGTTAACATTGTTTATATAGAAGTGTGTATGGGTATTCAGATATTCCAGCACGGATACTGAAACAAATATCCACCCCTCGTTAACATTGTTTATATAGAAGTGTGTATGGGTATTCAGATAGTCCAGGGCTGATACTGAAACAAATATCCACCCCTCGTTAACATTGTTTATAAAGAAGTGTGTATGGGTGTTCAGATATTCCAGCACGGATACTCAAACAAATATCCTCCCTTCGTTAACATTGTTTATAAAAGTGTGTATGGGTGTTCAGATAGTCCAGGGCTGATACTGAAACAAATATCCACCCCTCGTTAACATTGTTTATATAGAAGTGTGTATGGGTGTTCAGATAGTCCAGCACGGATACTGACACCAATATTCTCCCTTTGTTAACATTGTTTATGTAGAAGTGAGTATGGGTGTTCAGATAGTCCAGCACGGATACTGAAACAAATATCCTCCCTTCGTTAACATTGTTCAGGTAGAAGTGTGTATATGCGACCAGATAGTCCAGCGCTGATACTCACACAAATATCCTCCCTTCGTTAACATTGTTCTGGTAGAAGTGTGTATAGGTGTTCAGATAGTCCAGCGCTGATACTGACACAAATATCCACCCCACGTTAACATTGTTCAGGTAGAAGTGTGTATATGTGTTGCGATAGTCCAGCGCTGATACTGACACAAATATCCACCCCTCGTTAACTTTGTTTATATAGAAGTGTGTATGGGTATTCAGATAGTCCAGCACGGATACTGAAACAAATATCCACCCCTCGTTAACATTGTTTATATAGAAGTGTGTATGGGTATTCAGATAGTCCAGCGCTGATACTGACAAAAACATCCACCACTTCGTTGACATTGTTTATATAGAAGTGTGTATGGGTGTTCAGATAGTCCAGCACGGATACTGAAACAAATATCCTCCCTTAGTTAACATTGTTATCGAGAAGTGTGTATGGGTGTTCAGATAGTCCAGCGCTGATACTGACACAAATATCCACCCCTTCGTTGACATTGTTTATATAGAAGTGTGTATGGGTGTTCAGATAGTCCAGCACGGATACTGAAACACATATCCTCCCTTCGTTAACATTGTTTATGTAGAAGTGTGTATGGGTGTTCAGATAGTCCAGAGCTGATACTCACACAAATATCCTCCCTTCGTTAACATTGTTTATGTAGAAGTGTGTATGGGTGTTCAGATAGTCCAGCGCTGATACTGACACAATTATCCTCCCTTTGTTAACATTGTTTATGTAGAAGTGTGTACGGGTGTTCAGATAGTCCAGTACTGATACTGACACAAATATCCACCCCTCGTTAACATTGTGTATATAGAAGTGTGTATGAGTCTTCAGATAGTCCAGCGCTGATACTGACACAAATATCCTCCCTTTGATAACATCGTTTATGTATAAGTGTGTACGGGTGTTCAGATAGTTCAGTACTGATACTGACACAAATATCCACCCCTCGTTAACACTGTTTATATAGAAGTGTGTATGGATGTTCAGATAGTCCAGCGCTGATACTGACACAAATATCCACCCCTCGTTAACATTGTTTATATAGAAGTGTGTATGGGTGTTCAGATAGTCCAGCGCTGATACTGAAACAAATATCCTCCCTTCGTTAACATTGTTTATGTAGAAGTGTGTATGGGTGTTCAGATAATCCAGCACTGATACTGAAACAAATATCCTCCCTGCGTTAACATTGTTTATGTAGAAGTGTGTATGGGTGATCAGATAGTCCAGGGCTGATACTGAAACAAATATCCACCCCTCGTTAACATTGTTTATATAGAAGTGTGAATGGGTGTACAGATAGTCCAGCACGGATACTGACACAAATATCCACCCCTCGTTAACATTTTTTATATAGAAGTGTGTATAGGTGTTCAGATATTCCAGCACCGATACTGAAACAAATATCCTCCCTTCGTTAACATTGTTTGTATAGAAGTGTGTATGGGTGTTCAGATATTCCAGCACGGATACTCAAACAAATATCCTCCCTTCGTTAGCATTGTTTATAAAAGTGTGTATGGGTGTTCAGATAGTCCAGGGCTGATACTGAAACAAATATCCACCCCTCGTTAACATTGTTTATATAGAAGTGTGTATGGGTGTTCAGATAGTCCAGCACGGATACTGACACAAATATTCTCCCTTTGTTAACATTGTTTATGTAGAAGTGAGTATGGGTGTTCAGATAGTCCAGCACGGATACTGAAACAAATATCCTCCCTTCGTTAACATTGTTCAGGTAGAAGTGTGTATATGTGTTCAGATAGTCCAGGGCTGATACTGAAACAAATATCCACCCCTCGTTAACATTGTTTATATAGAAGTGTGTATGGGTGTTCAGATAGTCCAGCACGGATACTGACACAAATATTCTCCCTTTGTTAACATCGTTTATGTAGAAGTGTGTATGGGTGATCAGATAGTCCAGGGCTGATACTGAAACAAATATCCACCCCTCGTTAACATTGTTTATATAGAAGTGTGAATGGGTGTACAGATAGTCCAGCACGGATACTGACACAAATATCCACCCCTCGTTAACATTGTTTATATAGAAGTGTGTATAGGTGTTCAGATATTCCAGCACCGATACTGAAACAAATATCCTCCCTTCGTTAACATTGTTTGTATAGAAGTGTGTATGGGTGTTCAGATATTCCAGCACGGATACTCAAACAAATATTCTCCCTTCGTTAGCATTGTTTATAAAAGTGTGTATGGGTGTTCAGATATTCCAGGGCTGATACTGAAACAAATATCCACCCCTCGTTAACATTGCTTATATAGAAGTGTGTATGGGTGTTCAAATAGTCCAGCACGGATACTGACACAAATATTCTCCCTTTGTTAACATTGTTTATGTAGAAGTGAGTATGGGTGTTCAGATAGTCCAGCACGGATACTGAAACAAATAACCTCCCTTCGTTAACATTGTTCAGGTAGAAGTGTGTATATGTGTTCAGATAATCCAGCGCTGATACTCACACAAATATCCTCCCTTTGTTAACATTGTTCTGGTAGAAGTGTGTATGGGTGTTCAGATAGTCCAGCGCTGATACTCACACAAATATCCTCCCTTTGTTAACATTGTTCTGGTAGAAGTGTGTATGGGTGTTCAGATAGTCCAGCGCTGATACTGACACAAATATCCACCCCTCGTTAACAGTGTTTATATAGAAGTGTGTATGGGTATTCAGATAGTCCAGCACGGATACTGAAACAAATATCCACCCCTCGTAAACATTGTTTATATAGAAGTGTGTATGGGTATTCAGATAGTCCAGCACGGATACTGAAACAAATATCCTCCCTTCGTTAACATTGTTTATGTAGAAGTGTGTATGGGTGTTCAGATAGTCCAGCGCTGATACTGACACAAATATGATCCCTTCGTTAACATTTTTATGTAGAAGTGTGTATGGGTGTTCAGATAGTCCAGCGCTGATACTGACACAAATATCCACCCCTTCGTTGACATTGTTTATATAGAAGTGTGTATGGGTGTTCAGATAGTCCAGGGCTGAAACTGAAACAAATATCCACCCCTCGTTAACATTATTTATATACAAGTGTGTATGGGTGTTCAGATCTTCCAGCACGGATACTGAAACAAATATCCTCCCTTCGTTGACATTGTGTATATTGAAGTGTGTATGATTGTTCAGATAGTCCAGCGCTGATACTGACACAAATATCCTCCCTTTGATAAAATTGTTTATGTATAAGTGTGTACGGGTATTCAGATAGTTCAGTACTGATACTGACACAAATATCCACCCCTCGCTAACACTGTTTATATAGAAGTGTGTATGGGTGTTCAGATAGTCCAGCGCTGATACTGACACAAATATCCACCCCTCGTTAACACTGTTTATATAGAAGTGTGTATGGGTGTTCAGATAGTCCAGCGCTGATACTGACACAAATATCCACCCCTCGTTTACGTTGTTTATATAGAAGTGTGTATAGGTGTTCAGATAGTCCAGCGCTGATACTGAAACAAATATCCTCCCTTCGTTAACATTGTTTATGTAGAAGTGTGTATGGGTGTTCAGATAATCCAGCACTGATACTGAAACAAATATCCTCCCTTCGTTAACATTGTTTATGTAGAAGTGTGTATGGGTGTTCAGATAGTCCAGGGCTGATACTGACACAAATATCCACCCCTCGTTACCATTGTTTATATAGAAGTGTGTATGGGTGTTCAGATAGTTCAGCACCGATACTGAATGAAATATCCTCCCTTCGTTAACAGTTTTATATAGAAGTGTGTATGGGTGTTCAGATAGTCCAGGGCTGACACTGAAACAAATATCCACCCCTCGTTAACATTGTTTATATAGAAGTGTGTACGGGTGTTCAGATAGTCCAGCACGGATACTGACACAAATATCCTCCCTTTGTTAACATTGTTTATGTAGAATTGAGTATGGGTGTTCAGATAGTCCAGCACGGATACTGAATTAAATATCCTCCCTTCGTTAACTTTGTTCAGGTAGAAGTGTTTATATGTGTTCAGATAGTCCAGCGCTGATACTGACACAAATATCCTCCCTTCGTTAACATTGTTCAGGTAGAAGCGTGTATGGGTGTTCAGATAGTCCAGCGCTGATACTGACACAAATAACCTCCCTTCGTTAACATTGTTCAGGTAGAAGTGTGTATATGTGTTCAGATAGTCGAGCGCTGATACTGACACAAATATCCTCCCTTCGTTAACATTGTTCAGGTAGAAGTGTGTATGGGTGTTCAGATAGTCCAGCGCTGATACTGACACAAATATCCACCCCTCGTTAACATTGTTCAGGTAGAAGTGTGTATATGTGTTCAGATAGTCCAGCGCTGATACTGACACAAATATCCACCCCTCGTTAACATTGTTTATATAGAAGTGTGTATGGGTATTCAGATATTCCAGCGCTGATACTGACACAAATATCCACCCCTCGTTAACATTGTTTATATAGAAGTGTGTATGGGTATTCAGATAGTCCAGGGCTGATACTGAAACAATTATCCATCCCTCGTTAACATTGTTCATATAGAGGTGTGTATGGGTGTTCAGATAATCCAGCGCTGATACTGACACAAATATCCACCCCTCGTTAACATTTTTCAGGTAGAGGTGTTTATATGTGTTCAGATAGTCCAGCGCTGATACCGACACAAATATCCTCCCATCGTTAACATTGTTTATATAGAAGTGTGTATGGGTGTTCAGATAGTCCAGCGCTGATACTGACACAAATATCCACCCCTTCGTTAACATTGTTTATGTAGAAGTGTGTATGGGTGTTCAGATAGTCCAGGGCTGATACTGAAATAAATATCCACCCCTCGTTAACATTGTTTATATAGAAGTGTGTATTGGTGTTCATATAGTCCAGCACGGATACTGACACAAATATTCTCCCTTTGTTAACATTGTTTATGTAGAAGTGAGTATGGTGTTCAGATAGTCCAGCACGGATACTGAAACAAATATCCTCCCTTCGTTGACATTGTGTATATAGAAGTGTGTATGAGTGTTCAGATGGTCCAGCGCTGATACTGACACAAATATCCTCCCTTTGATAAAATAATTTATGTATAAGTGTGTACGGGTATTCAGATAGTTCAGTACTGATACTGACACAAATATCCACCCCTCGTTAACACTGTTTATATAGAAGTGTGTATGGGTGTTCAGATAGTCCAGCGCTGATACTGACACAAATATCCACCCCTCGTTAACACTGTTTATATAGAAGTGTGTATGGGTGTTCAGATAGTCCAGCGCCGATACTGACACAAATATCCACCCCTCGTTTACATTGTTTATATAGAAGTGTGTATGGGTGTTCAGATAGTCCAGCGCTGATACTGAAACAAATATCCTCCCTTCGTTAACATTGTTTATGTAGAAGTGTGTATGGGTGTTCAGATAATCCAGCACTGATACTGAAACATATATCCTCCCTTCGTTAACATTGTTTATGTAGAAGTGTGTATGGGTGTTCAGGTAGTCCAGGGCTGATACTGACACAAATATCCACCCCTCGTTAACATTGTTTATATAGAAGTGTGTATGGGTGTTCAGATAGTCCAGCACCGATACTGAATCAAATATCCTCCCTTCGTTAACATTTTTATATAGAAGTGTGTATGGGTGTTCAGATAGTCCAGGGCTGACACTGAAACAAATATCCACCCCTCGTTAACATTGTTTATATAGAAGTGTGTACGGGTGTTCAGATAGTCCACCACGGATACTGACACAAATATCCTCCCTTTGTTAACATTGTTTATGTAGAATTGAGTATGGGTGTTCAGATAGTCCAGCACGGATACTGAATTAAATATCCTCCCTTCGTTAACATTGTTCAGGTAGAAGTGTTTATATGTGTTCAGATAGTCCAGCGCTGATACTGACACAAATATCCTCCCTTCGTTAACATTGTTCAGGTAGAAGCGTGTATGGGTGTTCAGATAGTCCAGCGCTGATACTGACACAAATATCCTCCCTTCGTTAACATTGTTCAGGTAGAAGTGTGTATATGTGTTCAGATAGTCGAGCGCTGATACTGACACAAATATCCTCCCTTCGTTAACATTGTTCAGGTAGAAGTGTGTATGGGTGTTCAGATAGTCCAGCGCTGATACTGACACAAATATCCACCCCTCGTTAACATTGTTCAGGTAGAAGTGTGTATATGTGTTCACATAGTCCAGCGCTGATACTGACACAAATATCCACCCCTCGTTAACATTGTTTATATAGAAGTGTGTATGGGTATTCAGATATTCCAGCGCTGATACTGACAAAAATATCCACCCCTCGTTAACATTGTTTATATAGAAGTGTGTATGGGTATTCAGATAGTCCAGGGCTGATACTGAAACAATTATCCATCCCTCGTTAACATTGTTCATATAGAGGTGTGTATGGGTGTTCAGATAATCCAGCGCTGATACTGACACAAATATCCACCCCTCGTTAACATTTTTCAGGTAGAGGTGTGTATATGTGTTCAGATAGTCCAGCGCTGATACCGACACAAATATCCTCCCATCGTTAACATTGTTTATATAGAAGTGTGTATGGGTGTTCAGATAGTCCAGCGCTGATACTGACACAAATATCCACCCCTTCGTTAACATTGTTTATGTAGAAGTGTATATGGGTGTTCAGATAGTCCAGGGCTGATACTGAAATAAATATCCACCCCTCGTTAACATTGTTTATATAGAAGTGTGTATTGGTGTTCATATAGTCCAGCACGGATACTGACACAAATATTCTCCCTTTGTTAACAATGTTTATGTAGAAGTGAGTATGGTGTTCAGATAGTCCAGCACGGATACTGAAACAAATATCCTCCCTTCGTTAACATTGTTCAGGTAGAAGTGTGTATATGTGTTCAGATAGTCCAGCGCTGATACTCACACAAATATCCTCCCTTCGTTAACATTGTTCTGGTAGAAGTGTGTATGGGTGCTCAGATAGTACAGCGCTGATACTGACACAAATACTCACCCCACGTTAACATTGTTCAGGTAGAAGTGTGTATATGTGTTCAGATAGTCCAGCGCTGATACTGACACAAATATCCACCCCTCGTTAACATTGTTTATATAGAAGTGTGTATGGGTATTCAGATAGTCCAGCACGGATACTGAAACAAATATCCACCCCTCGTTAACTATGTTTATATAGAAGTGTGAATGGGTATTCAGATAGTCCAGCACGGATACTGAAAAAATATCCACCCCTCGTTAACATTGTTTATATAGAAGTGTGTATGGGTATTCAGATAGTCCAGCGCTGATACTGACACAAATATCCACCCCTTCGTTGACATTGTTTATATAGAAGTGTGTATGGGTGTTCAGATAGTCCAGCACGGATACTGAACAAATATCCTCCCTTCGTTAACATTGTTTATGTAGAAGTGTGTATGGGTGTTCAGATAGTCCAGCGCTGATACTGACACAAATATGATCCCTTCGATAACATTGTTTATGTAGAAGTGTGTATGGGTGTTCAGATAGTCCAGCGCTGATACTGACACAAATATCCATCCCTTCGTTGACATTGTTTATATAGAAGTGTGTATGGGTGTTCAGATAGTCCAGCACGGATACTGAAACAAATATCCTCCCTTCGTTAACATTGTTTATGTAGAAGTATGTATGGGTGTTCAGATAGTCCAGCGCTGATACTGAAACAAATATCCTCCCTTCGTTGATATTGTGTATATAGAAGTGTGTATGAGTGTTCAGAGAGTCCAGCGCTGATACTGACACAAATATCCAACACTTCGTTGACATTGTTTATATAGAAGTGTGTATGGGTGTTCAGATAGTCCAGCACGGATACTGAAACAAATATCCTCCCTTCGTTAACATTGTTATCGAGAAGTGTGTATGGGTGTTCAGATAGTCCAGCGCTGATACTGACACAAGTATCCACACTCGTTAACATTGTTTATATAGAAGTGTGTATGGGTATTCAAATAGTCCAGCACGGATACTGAAACAAATATCCACCCCTCGTTAACATTGTTTATATAGAAGTGTGTATGGGTATTCAGATAGTCCAGCACGGATACTGAAACAAATATCCACCCCTCGTTAACATTGTTTATATAGAAGTGTGTATGGGTATTCAGATAGTCCAGCGCTGATACTGACACAAACATCCACCACTTCGTTGACATTGTTTATATAGAAGTGTGTATGGGTGTTCAGATAGTCCAGCACGGATACTGAAACAAATATCCTCCCTTCGTTAACATTGTTATCGAGAAGTGTGTATGGGTGTTCAGATAGTCCAGCGCTGATACTGACACAAATATCCACCCCTTCGTTGACATTGTTTATATAGAAGTGTGTATGGGTGTTCAGATAGTCCAGCACGGATACTGAAACACATATCCTCCCTTCGTTAACATTGTTTATGTAGAAGTGTGTATGGGTGTTCAGATAGTCCAGAGTTGATACTGACACAAATATCCTCCCTTCGTTAACATTGTTTATGTAGATGTGTGTATGGGTGTTCAGATAGTCCAGCGCTGATACTGAAACAAATATCCTCCCTTTGTTAACATAGTTTATGTAGAAGTGTGTACGGGTGTTCAGATAGTCCAGTACTGATACTGACACAAATATCCACCCCTCGTTAACATTATTTATATAGAAGTGTGTATGGGTTTTCAGATAGTCCAGCGCTGATACTGACACAAATATCCTCCCTTCGT
Source organism: Hymenopus coronatus (assembly GCA_030762935.1). Lineage (NCBI taxonomy): Eukaryota > Metazoa > Arthropoda > Insecta > Mantodea > Hymenopodidae > Hymenopus > Hymenopus coronatus. The sequence continues at coordinate 96,825,933 of CM060891.1, read as the reverse complement.
TAACATTGTTTATGTAGAAGTATGTATTGGTGATCAGATAGTCCAGGGCTGATACTGAAACAAATATCCACCCCTCGTTAACATTTTTATATAGAAGTGTGAATGGGTGTACAGATAGTCCAGCACGGATACTGACACAAATATCCACCCCTGGTTAACATTGTTTATATAGAAGTGTGTATAGGTGTTCAGATAGTCCAGCACCGATACTGAAACAAATATCCTCCCTTCGTTAACATTGTTTGTATAGAAGTGTGTATGGGTGTTCAGAGATATCAGCACGGATACTCAAACAAATACCCTCCCTTCGTTAACATTGTTTATAAAAGTGTGTATGGGTGTTCAGATAGTCCAGGGCTGATACTGAAACAAATATCCACCCCTCGTTAACATTGTTTATATAGAAGTGTGTATGGGTGTTCAGATAGTCAGGCGCGGATATTGACACAAATATTCTCCCTTTGTTAACTTTGTTTATGTAGAAGTGAGTATGGGTGTTCAGATAGTCCAGCACGGATACTGAAACAAATATCCTCCCTTCGTTAACATTGTTCAGGTAGAAGTGTGTATATGTGTTCAGATAGTCCAGCGCTGATACTCACACAAATATCCTCCCTTCGTTAACATTGTTCTGGTAGAAGTGTGTATGATGTTCAGATAGTCCAGCGCTGATACTGACACAAATATCCACCCCACGTTAACATTGTTCAGGTAGAAGTGTGTATATGTGTTCAGATAGTCCAGCGCTGATACTGACACAAATATCCACCCCTCGTTAACATTGTTTATATAGAACTGTGTACGGGTATTCAGATAATCCAGCACGGATACTGAAACAAATATCCACCCCTCGTTAACATTGTTTATATAGAAGTGTGTATGGGTATTCAGATAGTCCAGCACGGATACTGAAACAAATATCCACCCCTCGTTAACATTGTTTATATAGAAGTGTGTATGGGTATTCAATTAGTCCAGCGCTGATACTGACACAAATATCCACCCCTTCGTTGACATTGTTTATATAGAAGTGTGTATGGATGTTCAGATAGTCCAGCACGGATACTGAAACAAATATCCTCCCTTCGTTAACATTGTTTATGTAGAAGTGTGTATGGGTGTTCAGATAGTCCAGCGCTGATACTGACACAAATATGATCCCTTCGTTAACATTGTTTATGTAGAAGTGTGTATGGGTGTTCAGATAGTCCAGCGCTGATACTGACACAATTATGACCCCTTCGTTAACATTGTTTATGTAGAAGTGTGTATGGGTGTTTAGATAGTCCAGCGCTGATACGGACACAAATATCCACCCCTTCGTTGACATTGTTTATATAGAAGTGTGTATGAGTGTTCAGATAGTCCAGCACGGATACTGAAACAAATATCCACCCCTCGTTAACATTGTTTATATAGAAGTGTGTATGGGTGTTCAGATAGTCCAGGGCTGAAACTGAAACAAATATCCACCCCTCGTTAACATTATTTATATAGGAGTGTGTACGGTGTTCAGATAGTCCAGCACGGATACTGAAACAAATATCCTCCCTTCGTTAACATTGTTTATGTAGAAGTGTGTATGGGTGTTCAGATAGTCCAGGGCTGATACTGAAACAAATATCCACCCTTCGTTAACATTGTTTATATAGAAGTGTGAATGGGTGTTCAGATAGTCCAGCACGGATACTGACACAAATATCCACATTTCGTTAAAATTGTTTATATAGAAGTGTGTATGGGTGTTCAGATAGTCCAGCACCGATACTGAAACAAATATCCTCCCTTCGTTAACATTTTTATATAGAAGTGTGAATGGGTGTTCAGATAGTCCAGGTCTGACACTGAAACAAATATCCACCCCTCGTTAACATTGTTTATATAGAAGTGTGTACGGGTGTTCAGATAGTCCAGCACGGATACTGACACAAATATCCTCCCTTTGTTAACATTGTTTATGTAGAATTGAGTATGGGTGTTCAGATAGTCCAGCACGGATACTGAATTAAATATCCTCCTTTCGTTAACATTGTTCAGGTAGAAGTGTTTATATGTGTTCAGATAGTCCAGCGCTGATACTGACACAAATATCCTCCCTTCGTTAACATTGTTCAGGTAGAAGCGTGTATGGGTGTTCGAGATAGTCCAGCGCTGATACTGACACAAATATCCTGCCTTCGTTAACATTGTTCAGGTAGAAGTGTGTAAATGTGTTCAGATAGTCCAGCGCTGATACTGACACAAATATCCTCCCTTCGTTAACATTGTTCAGGTAGAAGTGTGTATGGGTGTTCAGATAGTCCAGCGCTGATACTGATACAAATATCCACCCCTCGTTAACATTGTTCAGGTAGAAGTGTGTATATGTGTTCAGATAGTCCAGCGCTGATACTGACACAAATATCCACCCCTCGTTAACATTGTTTATATAGAAGTGTGTATGGGTATTCAGATATTCCAGCACGGATACTGAAACAAATATGCACCCCTCGTTAACATTGTTTATATAGAAGTATGTATGGGTTTTCAGTTAGTCCAGCACGGATACTGAAACAAATATCCACCCCTCGTTAACATTGTTTATATAGAAGTGTGTATGGGTATTCAGATAGTCCAGGGCTGATACTGAAACAAATATCCACCCCTCGTTAACATTGTTCATATAGAAGTGTGTATGGGTGTTCAGATAATCCAGCGCTGATACTGACACAAATATCCACCACTCGTTAACATTGTTGAGGTAGAAGTGTGTATATGTGTTCAGAATGTCCAGCGCTGATACTGACACAAATATCCACCCCTTCGTTAACATTGTTTATATAGAAGTGTGTATGGGTGTTCAGATAGTCCAGGGCTGATACTGAAACAAATATCCACCCCTCGTTAACATTGTTTATAAAGAAGTGTGTATGGGTGTTCAGATATTCCAGCACGGATATTCAAACAAATATCCTCCCTTCGTTAACATTGTTTATAAAAGTGTGTATGGGTGTTCAGATAGTCCAGGGCTGATACTGAAACAAATATCCACCCCTCGTTAACATTGTTTATATAGAAGTGTGTATGGGTGTTCAGATAGTCCAGCACGGATACTGACACAAATATTCTCCCTTTGTTAACATTGTTTATGTAGAAGTGAGTATGGGTGTTCAGATAGTCCAGCACGGATACTGAAACAAATATCCTCCCTTCGTTAACATTGTTCAGGTAGAAGTGTGTATATGCGATCAGATAGTCCAGCGCCGATACTCACACAAATATCCTCCCTTCGTTAACATTGTTCTGGTAGAAGTGTGTATGGGTGTTCAGATAGTCCAGCGCTGATACTGATACAAATATCCACCCCACGTTTACATTGTTCAGGTAGAAGTGTGTATATGTGTTGAGATAGTCCAGCGCTGATACTGACACAAATATCCACCCTCGTTAACATTGTTTATATAGAAGTGTGTATGGGTATTCAGATAGTCCAGCACGGATACTGAAACAAATATCCACCCCTCGTTAACATTGTTTATATAGAAGTGTGTATGGGTATTCAGATAGTCCAGCACGGATACTGAAACAAATATCCACCCCTCGTTAACATTGTTTATATAGAAGTGTGTATGGGTATTCAGATAGTCCAGCGCTGATACTGACACAAACATCCACCACTTCGTTGACATTGTTTATATAGAAGTGTGTATGGGTGTTCAGATAGTCCAGCACGGATACTGAAACAAATATCCTCCCTTCGTTAACATTGTTATCGAGAAGTGTGTATGGGTGTTCAGATAGTCCAGCGCTGATACTGACACAAATATGCTCCCTTCGTTAACATTGTTTATGTAGAAGTGTGTATGGGAGTTCAGATAGTCCAGCGCTGATACTGACACAAATATCCACCCCTTCGTTGACATTGTTTATATAGAAGTGTGTATGGGTGTTCAGAGAGTCCAGCACGGATACTGAAACACATATCCTCCCTTCGTTAACATTGTTTATTTAGAAGTGTGTATGGGTGTTCAGATAGTCCAGAGCTGATACTCACACAAATATCCTCCCTTCGTTAACATTGTTTATGTAGAAGTGTGTATGGGTGTTCAGATAGTCCAGCGCTGATACTGACACAAATATCCTCCCTTTGTTAACATTGTTTATGTAGAAGTGTGTACGGGTGTTCAGATAGTCCAGTACTGATACTGACACAAATATCCACCCCTCGTTAACATTATTTATATAGAAGTGTGTATGGGTGTTCAGATAGTCCAGCACGGATACTGAAACAAATATCCTCCCTTCGTTAACATTGTTTATGTAGAAGTATGTATTGGTGTTCAGATAGATCCCTTCGTTAACATTTTTATGTAGAAGTGTGTATGGGTGTTCAGATAGTCCAGCGCTGATACTGACACAAATATCCACCCCTCGTTAACACTGATTATATAGAAGTGTGTATGGGTGTTCAGATAGTCCAGCGCTGATACTGACACAAATATCCACCCCTCGTTAACATTGTTTATATAGAAGTGTGTATGGGTGTTCAGATAGTCCAGCGCTGATACTGAAACAAATATCCTCCCTTCGTTAACATTGTTTATGTAGAGGTGTGTATGGGGGTTCAGATAATCCAGCACTGATACTGAAACAAATATCCTCCCTTCGTTAACATTGTTTATGTAGAAGTGTGTATGGGTGTTCAGATAGTCCAGGGCTGATACTGAAACAAATATCCACCCCTCGTTAACATTGTTTATATAGAAGTGTGAATGGGTGTTCAGATAGTCCAGCACGGATACTGACACAAATATCCACCCCTCGTTAACATTGTTTATATAGAAGTGTGTATGGGTGTTCAGATAGTCCAGCACCGATACTGAATCAAATATCCTCCCTTCGTTAACATTTTTATATAGAAGTGTGTATGGGTGTTCAGATAGTCCAGGGCTGACACTGAAACAAATATCCACCCCTCGTTAACATTGTTTATATAGAAGTGTGTACGGGTGTTCAGATAGTCCAGCACGGATACTGACACAAATATCCTCCCTTTGTTAACATATTTTATGTAGAATTGAGTATGGGTGTTCAGATAGTCCAGCACGGATACTGAATTAAATATCCTCCCTTCGTTAACATTGTTCAGGTAGAAGTGTTTATATGTGTTCAGATAGTCCAGCGCTGATACTGACACAAATATCCTCCCTTCGTTAACATTGTTCAGGTAGAAGCGTGTATGGGTGTTCAGATAGTCCAGCGCTTATACTGACACAAATATCCTCCCTTCGTTAACATTGTTCAGGTAGAAGCGTGTATGGGTGTTCAGATAGTCCAGCGCTGATACTGAAACAAATATCCACCCCTCGTTAACATTGTTCATATAGAAGTGTGTATGGGTGTTCAGATAATCCAGCGCTGATACTGACACAAATATCCACCCCTCGTTAACATTTTTCAGGTAGAGGTGTGTATATGTGTTCAGATAGTCCAGCGCTGATACCAACCCAAATATCCTCCCTTCGTTAACATTGTTTATATAGAAGTGTGTATGGGTGTTCAGATAGTCCAGCGCTGATACTGACACAAATATCCACCCCTTCGTTAACATTGTTTATGTAGAAGTGTGTATGGGTGTTCAGATAGTCCAGGGCTGATACTGAAACAAATATCCACCCCTCGTTAACATTGTTTATATAGAAGTGTGTATGGGTGTTCAGATATTCCAGCACGGATACTCAAACAAATATCCTCCCTTCGTTAACATTGTTTATATAGAAGTGTGTATGGGTGTTCAGATAGTCCAGGGCTGATACTGAAACAAATTACCACCCCTCGTTAACATTGTTTATAAAGAAGTGTGTATGGGTGTTCAAATATTCCAGCACGGATACTCAAACAAATATCCTCCCTTCGTTAACATTGTTTATAAAAGTGTGTATGGGTGTTCAGATAGTCCAGGGCTGATACTGAAACAAATATCCACCCCTCGTTAACATTGTTTATATAGAAGTGTGTATGGGTGTTCAGATAGTCCAGCACGGATACTGACACAAATATTCTCCCTTTGTTAACATTGTTTATGTAGAAGTGAGTATGGGTGTTCAGATAGTCCAGCACGGATACTGAAACAAATATCCACCCCTCGTTAACATTGTTTATATAGAAGTGTGTATGGGTATTCAGATAGTCCAGGGCTGATACTGAAACAAATATCCACCCCTCGTTAACATTGTTCTGGTAGAAGTGTGTATATGTGTTCAGATAGTCCAGCGCTGATACTGTCACAAATATCCACCCCTTCGTTAACATTGTTTATGTAGAAGTGTGTATATGTGTTCAGATAGTCCAGCACGGATACTGAAACAAATATCCACCCCTCGTTAACATTGTTTATATAGAAGTGTGTATGGGTATTCAGATAGTCCAGGGCTGATACTGAAACAAATATCCACCCCTCGTTAACATTGTTCATATAGAAGTGTGTATGGGTGTTCAGATAATCCAGCGCTGATACTGACACAAATATCCACCCCTCGTTAACATTTTTCAGGTAGAGGTGTGTATATGTGTTCAGATAGTCCAGCGCTGATACTGACACAAATATCCACCCCTTCGTTAACATTGTTTATGTAGAAGTGTGTATGGGTGTTCAGATAGTCCAGGGCTGATACTGAAACAAATATCCACCCCTCGTTAACATTGTTTATATAGAAGTGTGTATGGGTGTTCAGATATTCCAGCACGGATACTCAAACAAATATCCTCCCTTCGTTAACATTGTTTATATAGAAGTGTGTATGGGTGTTCAGATAGTCCAGGGCTGATAATGAAACAAATTACCACCCCTCGTTAACATTGTTTATAAAGAAGTGTGTATGGGTGTTCAAATATTCCAGCACGGATACTCAAACAAATATCCTCCCTTCGTTAACATTGTTTATAAAAGTGTGTATGGGTGTTCAGATAGTCCAGGGCTGATACTGAAACAAATATCCACCCCTCGTTAACATTGTTTATATAGAAGTGTGTATGGGTGTTCAGATAGTCCAGCACGGATACTGACACAAATATTCTCCCTTTGTTAACATTTTTTATGTAGAAGTGAGTATGGGTGTTCAGATAGTCCAGCACGGATACTGAAACAAATATCCTCCCTTCGTTAACATTGTTCAGGTAGAAGTGTGTATATGCGATCAGATAGTCCAGCGCCGATACTCACACAAATATCCTCCCTTCGTTAACATTGTTCTGGTAGAAGTGTGTATGAGTGTTCAGATAGTCCAGCGCTGATACTGACACAAATATCCACCCCACGTTAACACTGTTCAGGTAGAAGTGTGTATATGTGTTGAGATAGTCCAGCGCTGATACTGACACAAATATCCACCCTCGTTAACATTGTTTATATAGAAGTGTGTATGGGTATTCAGATAGTCCAGCACGGATACTGAAACAAATATCCACCCCTCGTTAACATTGTTTATATAGAAGTGTGTATGGGTATTCAGATAGTCCAGCACGGATACTGAAACAAATATCCACCCCTCGTTAACATTGTTTATATAGAAGTGTGTATGGGATTTCAGATAGTCCAGCGCTGATACTGACACAAACATCCACCACTTCGTTGACATTGTTTATATAGAAGTGTGTATGGGTGTTCAGATAGTCCAGCACGGATACTGAAACAAATATCCTCCCTTCGTTAACATTGTTATCGAGAAGTGTGTATGGGTGTTCAGATAGTCCAGCGCTGATACTGACACAAATATGCTCCCTTCGTTAACATTGTTTATGTAGAAGTGTGTATGGGAGTTCAGATAGTCCAGCACGGATACTGAAACAAATATCCACCCCTCGTTAACATTGTTTATATAGAAGTGTGTATGGGTATTCAGATAGTCCAGCACGGATACTGAAACAAAGATCCACCCCTCGTTAACATTGTTTATATAGAAGTGTGTATGGGTGTTCAGAGAGTCCAGCACGGATACTGAAACACATATCCTCCCTTCGTTAACATTGTTTATTTAGAAGTGTGTATGGGTGTTCAGATAGTCCAGAGCTGATACTCACACAAATATCCTCCCTTCGTTAACATTGTTTATGTAGAAGTGTGTATGGGTGTTCAGATAGTCCAGTGCTGATACTGACACAAATATCCTCCCTTTGTTAACATTGTTTATGTAGAAGTGTGTACGGGTGTTCAGATAGTCCAGTACTGATACTGACACAAATATCCACCCCTCGTTAACATTATTTATATAGAAGTGTGTATGGGTGTTCAGATAGTCCAGCACGGATACTGAAACAAATATCCTCCCTTCGTTAACATTGTTTATGTAGAAGTATGTATTGGTGTTCAGATAGATCCCTTCGTTAACATTTTTATGTAGAAGTGTGTATGGGTGTTCAGATAGTCCAGCGCTGATACTGACACAAATATCCACCCCTTCGTTGACATTGTTTATATAGAAGTGTGTATGGGTGTTCAGATAGTCCAGGGCTGAAACTGAAACAAATATCCACCCCTCGTTAACCTTATTTATATACAAGTGTGTATGGGTGTTCAGATATTCCAGCAAGGATACTGAAACAAATATCCTCCCTTCGTTAACATTGTTTACGTAGAAGTATGTATGGGTGTTCAGATAGTCCAGCGCTGATACTGAAACAAATATCCTCCCTTCGTTGACATTGTGTATATAGAAGTGTGTATGAGTGTTCAAATAGTCCAGCGCTGATACTGACACAAATATCCTCCCTTTGATAAATTTGTTTATGTATAAGTGTGTACGGGTATTCAGATAGTTCAGTACTGATACTGACACAAATATCCACCCCTTGTTAACACTGTTTATATAGAAGTGTGTATGGGTGTTCAGATAGTCCAGCGCTGATACTGACACAAATATCCACCCCTCGTTAACACTGTTTATATAGAAGTGTGTATGGGTGTTCAGATAGTCCAGCGCTGATACTGACACAAATATCCACCCCTATTTAACATTGTTTATATAGAAGTGTGTATGGGTGTTCAGATAGTCCAGCGCTGATACTGAAACAAATATCCTCCCTTCGTTAACATTGTTTATGTAGAAGTGTGTATGGGTGTTCAGATAATCCAGCACTGATACTGAAACAAATATCCTCCCTTCGTTAACATTGTTTATGTAGAAGTGTGTATGGGTGTTCAGATAGTCCAGGGCTGATACTGAAACAAATATCCACCCCTCGTTAACATTGTTTATATAGAAGTGTGAATGGGTGTTCAGATAGTCCAGCACGGATACTGACACAAATATCCACCCCTCGTTAACATTGTTTATATAGAAGTGTGTATGGGTGTTCAGATAGTCCAGCACCGATACTGAATCAAATATCCTGCCTTCGTTAACATTTTTATATAGAAGTGTGTATGGGTGTTCAGATAGTCCAGGGCTGACACTGAAACAAATATCCACCCCTCGTTAACATTGTTTATATAGAAGTGTGTACGGGTGTTCAGATAGTCCAGTACGGATACTGACACAAATATCCTCCCTTTGTTAACATATTTTATGTAGAATTGAGTATGGGTGTTCAGATAGTCCAGCACGGATACTGAATTAAATATCCTCCCTTCGTTAACATTGTTCAGGTAGAAGAGTTTATATGTGTTCAGATAGTCCAGCGCTGATACTGACACAAATATCCTCCCTTCGTTAACATTGTTCAGGTAGAAGCGTGTATGGGTGTTCAGATAGTTCAGCGCTTTTACTGACACAAATATCCTCCCTTCGTTAACATTGTTCAGGTAGAAGTGTGTATATGTGTTGAGATAGTCCAGCGCTGATACTGACACAAATATCCTCCCTTCGTTAACATTGTTCAGGTAGAAGCGTGTATGGGTGTTCAGATAGTCCAGCGCTGATACTGACACAAATATCCACCCCTCGTTAACATTGTTTATATAGAAGTGTGTATGGGTATTCAGATAGTCCAGGGCTGATACTGAAACAAATATCCACCCCTCGTTAACATTGTTCATATAGAAGTGTGTATGGGTGTTCAGATAATCCAGCGCTGATACTGACACAAATATCCACCCCTCGTTAACATTTTTCAGGTAGAGGTGTGTATATGTGTTCAGATAGTCCAGCGCTGATACTAACACAAATATCCTCCCTTCGTTAACATTGTTTATATAGAAGTGTGTATGGGTGTTCAGATAGTCCAGCGCTGATACTGACACAAATATCCATCCCTTCGTTAACATTGTTTATGTAGAAGTGTGTATGGGTGTTCAGATAGTCCAGGGCTGATACTGAAACAAATATCCACCCCTCGTTAACATTGTTTATATAAAAGTGTGTATGGGTGTTCAGATATTCCAGCACGGATACTCAAACAAATATCCTCCCTTCGTTAACATTGTTTATATAGAAGTGTGTATGGGTGTTCAGATAGTCCAGGGCTGATACTGAAACAAATTACCACCCCTCGTTAACATTGTTTATAAAGAAGTGTGTATGGGTGTTCAAATATTCCAGCACGGATACTCAAACAAATATCCTCCCTTCGTTAACATTGTTTATAAAAGTGTGTATGGGTGTTCAGATAGTCCTGGGCTGATACTGAAACAAATATCCACCCCTCGTTAACATTGTTTATATAGAAGTGTGTATGGGTGTTCAGATAGTCCAGCACGGATACTGACACAAATATTCTCCCTTTGTTAACATTGTTTATGTAGAAGTGAGTATGGGTGTTCAGATAGTCCAGCACGGATACTGAAACAAATATCCACCCCTCGTTAACATTGTTTATATAGAAGTGTGTATGGGTATTCAGATAGTCCAGGGCTGATACTGAAACAAATATCCACCCCTCGTTAACATTGTTCATATAGAAGTGTGTATGGGGGTTCAGATAATCCAGCGCTGATACTGACACAAATATCCACCCCTCGTTAACATTGTTCTGGTAGAAGTGTGTATATGTGTTCAGATAGTCCAGCGCTGATACTGACACAAATATCCACCCCTTCGTTAACATTGTTTATGTAGAAGTGTGTATATGTGTTCAGATAGTCCAGCACGGATACTGAAACAAATATCCACCCCTCGTTAACATTGTTTATATAGAAGTGTGTATGGGTATTCAGATAGTCCAGGGCTGATACTGAAACAAATATCCACCCCTCGTTAACATTGTTCATATAGAAGTGTGTATGGGTGTTCAGATAATCCAGCGCTGATACTGACACAAATATCCACCCCTCGTTAACATTTTTCAGGTAGAGGTGTGTATATGTGTTCAGATAGTCCAGCGCTGATACCAACACAAATATCCTCCCTTCGGTAACATTGTTTATATAGAAGTGTGTATGGGTGTTCAGATAGTCCAGCGCTGATACTGACACAAATATCCACCCCTTCGTTAACATTGTTTATGTAGAAGTGTGTATGGGTGTTCAGATAGTCCAGGGCTGATACTGAAACAAATATCCACCCCTCGTTAACATTGTTTATATAGAAGTGTGTATGGGTGTTCAGATATTCCAGCACGGATACTCAAACAAATATCCTCCCTTCGTTAACATTGTTTATATAGAAGTGTGTATGGGTGTTCAGATAGTCCAGGGCTGATAATGAAACAAATTACCACCCCTCGTTAACATTGTTTATAAAGAAGTGTGTATGTGTGTTCAAATATTTCAGCACGGATACTCAAACAAATATCCTCCCTTCGTTAACATTGTTTATAAAAGTGTCTATGGGTGTTCAGATAGTCCTGGGCTGATACTGAAACAAATATCCACCCCTCGTTAACATTGTTTATATAGAAGTGTGTATGGGTGTTCAGATAGTCCAGCACGGATACTGATACAAATATTCTCCCTTTGTTAACATTGTTTATGTAGAAGTGAGTATGGGTGTTCAGATAGTCCAGCACGGATACTGAAGCAGATATCCTCCCTTCGTTAACATTGTTATCGAGAAGTGTGTATGGGTGTTCAGATAGTCCAGCGCTGATACTGACACAAATATGCTCCCTTCGTTAACATTGTTTATGTAGAAGTGTGTATGGGTGTTCAGATAGTCCAGCGCTGATACTGGCACAAATATCCACCCCTCGTTGACATTGTTTATATAGAAGTGTGTATGGGTGTTCAGATAGTCCAGCACGGATACTGAAACACATATCCTCCCTTCGTTAACATTGTGTATATAGAAGTATGTATGAGTTTTCAGATAGTCCAGCGCTGATACTGACACAAATATCCACCCCTCGTTAACACTGTTTATATAGAAGTGTGTATGGGTGTTCAGATAGTCCAGAGCTGATACTGACACAAATATCCACCCCTCGTTAACACTGTTTATATAGAAGTGTGTATGGATGTTCAGATAGTCCAGAGCTGATACTGACACAAATATCCTCCCTTCCTTAACGTTGTTTATGTAGAAGTGTGTATGGGTGTTCAGATAGTCCAGTACTGATACTGACACAAATATCCACCCCCTCGTTAACATTATTTATATAGAAGTGTGTATGGGTGTTCAGATAGTCCAGCACGGATACTGAAACAAATATCCTCCCTTCGTTGTCATTGTGTATATAGAAGTATGTATGAGTTTTCATATAGTCCAGCGCTGATACTGACACAAATATCCTCCCTTTGATAACATCGTTTATGTATAAGTGTGTACGGGTGTTCAGATAGTTCAGTACTGATACTGACACAAATATCCACCCCTCGTTAACACTGTTTATATAGAAGTGTGTATGGGTGTTCAGATAGTCCAGCGCTGATACTGAAACAAATATCCTCCCTTCGTTAACATTGTTTATGTAGAAGTGTGTATGGGTGTTCAGATAATCCAGCACTGATACTGAAACAAATATCCTCCCTTCGTTAACATTGTTTATGTAGAAGTGTGTATGGGTGATCAGATAGTCCAGGGCTAATACTGAAACAAATATCCACCCCTCGTTAACATTGTTTATATAGAAGTGTGAATGGGTTTACAGATAGTCCAGCACGGATACTGACACAAATATCCACCCCTCGTTAACATTGTTTATATATAAGTGTGTATAGGTGTTCAGATAGTCCAGCACCGATACTGGAACAAATATCCTCCCTTCGTTAACATTTTTTTTTTAGAAGTGTGTATGGGTGTTCAGATAGTCCAGGGCTGAAACTGAAACAAATATCCACCCCTCGTTAACGTTGTTTATATAGAAGTGTGTACGGGTGTTCAGATAGTCCAGCACGGATACTGACACAAATATCCTCCCTTTGTTAACATTGTTTATGTATAAGTGAGTATGGGTGTTCAGATAGTCCAGCACGGATACTGAATTAAATATCCTCCCTTCGTTAACATTGTTTAGGTAGAAGTGTTTATATGTGTTCATATAGTCCAGCGCTGATACTGACACAAATATCCTCCCTTCGTTAACATTGTTCAGGTAGAAGCGTGTATGGGTGTTCAGATAGTCCTGCGCTGATACTGACACAAATATCCTCCCTTCGATAACATTCTAAAGGTAGAAGTGTGTATATGTTTTCAGATAGTCCAGCGTTGATATTGACACAAATATCCTCCCTTCGTTAACATTGTTCAGGTAGAAGTGTGTATGAGTGTTCAGATAGTCCAGCGCTGATACTGACACAAATATCCACCCCTCGTTAACATTGTTCAGGTAGAAGTGTGTATATGTGTTCAGATAGTCCAGCGCTGATACTGACACAAATATCCACCCCTCGTTAACATTGTTTATATAGAAGTGTGTATGGGTATTCAGATATTCCAGCACGGATACTGAAACAAATATGCACCCCTCGTTAACATTGTTTATATAGAAGTGTGTATGGGTATTCAGATAGTCCAGGGCTGATACTGAAACAAATATCCACCCCTCGTAACATTGTTTATATAGAAGTGTGTATGGGTGTTCAGATAGTCCAGCACGGATACTGACACAAATATTCTCCCTTTGATAACAATTGTTTATGTAGAAGTGAGTATGGGTGTTCAGATAGTCCAGCACGGATACTGAAACAAATATCCTCCCTTCGTTAACATTGTTCAGTTAGAAGTGTGTATATCTGTTCAGATAGTCCAGCGCTGATACTCACACAAATATCCTCCCTTCGTTAACATTGTTCTGGTAGAAGTGTGTATGGGTGTTCAGATAGTCCAGCGCTGATACTGACACAAATATCCACCCCACGTTAACATTGTTCAGGTAGAAGTGTGTATATGTGTTCAGATAGTCCAGCGCTGATACTGACACAGATATTCACCCCTCGTTAACATTATTTATATAGAAGTGTGTATGGGTATTCAAATAGTCCAGCACGGATACTGAAACAAATATCCACCGCTCGTTAACATTGTTTATATAGAAGTGTGTATGGGTATTCAGATAGTCCAGCACGGATACTGAAACAAATATCCACCCCTCGTTAACATTGTTTATATAGAAGTGTGTATGGGTATTCAGATAGTCCAGCGCTGATACTGACACAAATATCCACCCCTTCGTTGACATTGTTTATATAGAAGTGTGTATGGGTGTTCAGATAGTCCAGCACGTATACCGAAACAAATATCCTCCCTTCGTTAACATTGTTTATGTAGAAGTGTGTATGGGTGTTCAGATAGTCCAGCGCTGATACTGACACAAATATCCACCCCTTCGTTGACATTGTCTATATAGAAGTGTGTATGGGTGTTCAGATAGTCCAGCACGGATACTGAAACCCATACCCTCCCTTCGTTAACATTGTTTATGTAGAAGTGTGTATGGGTGTTCAGATAGTCCAGGACTGATACTGACACAAATATCCTCCTTTCGTTAACATTGTTTATGTAGAAGTGTGTATGGGTGTTCAGATAGTCCAGCGCTGATACTGACACAAATATCCTCCTTTTGTTAACATTGTTTATGTAGAAGTGTGTACGGGTGTTCAGATAGTCCAGTACTGGTACTGACACAAATATCCACCCCTCGTTAACATTATTTATATAGAAGTGTGTATGGGTGTTCAGATAGTCCATCACGGAGACTGAAACAAATATCCTCCCATCGTTAACATTGTTTATGTAGATGTATTTATGGGTGTTCAGATAGTCCAGCGCTGATACTGAAACAAATATCCTCCCTTCGTTGACATTGTGTATATAGAAGTGTGTATGAGTGTTCAGATACTCCAGTGCTGATACTGACACAAATATCCTGCCTTTGATAACATTGTTTATGTATAAGTGTGTACGGGTCTACAGATAGTTCAGTACTGATACTGACTCAAATATCAACCCCTCGTTAACACTGTTTATATAGAAGTGTGTATGGGTGTTCAGATAGTCTAGCGATGATACTGACACAAATATCCACCCCTCGTTAACATTTTTATATAGAAGTGTGTATGGGTGTTCAGATAGTCCAGCGCTGATACTGAAACAAATATCCTCCCTTCGTTAACATTGTTTATGTAGAAGTGTGTATGGGTGTTCAGATAATCCAGCACTGATACTGAAACAAATATCCTCCCTTCGTTAACATTGTTTATGTAGAAGTGTGTATGGGTGATCAAATAGTCCAGGGCTGATACTGAAACAAATATCCACCCCTTGTTAACATTGTTTATATAGAAGTGTGAATGGGTGTTCAGATAGTCCAGCACGGATACTGACACAAATATCCACCCCTCGTTAACATTGTTTATATAGAAGTGTGTATGGGTATTCAGATAGTCCAGCACGGATACTGAAACAAATATCCACCCCTCGTTAACATTGTTTATATAGAAGTGTGTATGGGTATTCAGATAGTCCAGGGCTGATACTGAAACAAATATCCACCCCTGGTTAACATTGTTTATATAGAAGTGTGTATGGGTGTTCAGATATTCCAGCACGGATATTCAAACAAATATCCTCCCTTCGTTAACATTGTTTATAAAAGTGTGTATGGGTGTTCAGATAGTCCAGGGCTGATACTGAAACAAATATCCACCCCTCGTTAACATTGTTTATATAGAGGTGTGTATGGGTGTTCAGATAGTCCAGCACGGATACTGACACAAATATTCTCCCTTTGTTAACATTGTTTATGTAGAAGTGAGTATGGATGTTCAGATAGTCCAGCACGGATACTGAAACAAATATCCTCCCTTCGTTAACATTGTTCAGTTAGAAGTGTGTATATGTGTTCAGATAGTCCAGAGCTGATACTCACACAAATATCCTCCCTTCGTTAACATTGTTCTGGTAGAAGTGTGTATGGGTGTTCAGATAGTCCAGCGCTGATACTGACACAAATATCCACCCCACGTTAACATTGTTCAGGTAGAAGTGTGTATATGTGTTCAGATAGTCCAGCGCTGATACTGACACAAATATCCACCCCTCGTTAACATTGTTTATATAGAAGTGTGTATGGGTATTCAGATAGTCCAGCACGGATACTGAAACAAATATCCACCCCTCGTTAACATTGTTTATATAGAAGTGTGTATGGGTATTCAGATAGTCCAGCACGGATACTGAAACAAAGATCCACCCCTCGTTAACATTGTTTATATAGAAGTGTGTATGGGTATTCAGATAGTCCAGCGCTGATACTGACACAAATATCCACCCCTTCGTTGACATTGTTTATATAGAAGTGTGTATGGGTGTTCAGATAGTCCAGCACGGATACCGAAACAAATATCCTCCCTTCGTTAACATTGTTTATGTAGGAGTGTGTATGGGTGTTCAGATAGTCCAGCGCTGATACTGACACAAATATCCACCCCTTCGTTGACATTCTCTATATAGAAGTGTGTATGGGTGTTCACATAGTCCAGCACGGATACTGAAACCCATATCCTCCCTTCGTTAACATTGTTTATGTAGAAGTGTGTATGGGTGTTCAGATAGTCCAGGACTGATACTGACACAAATATCCTCCTTTCGTTAACATTGTTTATGTAGAAGTATGTATGGGTGTTCAGATAGTCCAGCGCTGATACTGACACAAATATCCTCCCTTTGTTAACATTGTTTATGTAGAAGTGTGTATGGGTGTTCAGATAGTCCAGCGCTGATACTGACACAAATATCCTCCCTTTGTTAACATTGTTTATGTAGAAGTGTGTACGGGTGTTCAGATAGTCCAGTACTGATACTGACACAAATATCCGCCCCTCGTTAACATTATTTATATAGAAGTGTGTATGGGTGTTCAGATAGTCCAGCACGGATACTGAAACAAATATCCTCCCTTCGTTAACATTGTTTATGTATATGTATGTATGGGTGTTCAGATAGTCCAGCGCTGATACTGAAACAAATATCCTCCCTTCGTTGACATTGTGTATATAGAAGTGTGTATGAGTGTTCAGATAGTCCAGCGCTGATACTGACACAAATATCCTGCCTTTGATAACATTGTTTATGTATAAGTGTGTACGGGTGTTCAGATAGTTCAGTACTGATACTGACACAAATATCCACCCCTCGTTAACACTGTTTATATAGAAGTGTGTATGGGTGTTCAGATAGTCCAGCGCTGATACTGACACAAATATCCACCCCTCGTTAACATTGTTTATATAGAAGTGTGTATGGGTGTTCAGATAGTCCAGCGCTGATACTGAAACAAATATCCTCCCTTCGTTAACATTGTTTATGTAGAAGTGTGTATGGGTGTTCAGATAATCCAGCTCTGATACTGAAACAAATATCCACCCCTCGTTGACATTGTTTATATAGAAGTGTGTATGGGTGTTCAGATAGTCCAGCACCGATACTGAAACAAATATCCTCCCTTCGTTAACATTTTTTATATAGAAGTGTGTATGGGAGTTCAGATAGTCCAGGGCTGACACTGAAACAAATATCCACCCATCGTTAACATTGTTTATATAGAAGTGTGTACGGGTGTTCAGATAGTCCAGCACGGATACTGACACAAAT
Source organism: Hymenopus coronatus (assembly GCA_030762935.1). NCBI lineage: Eukaryota > Metazoa > Arthropoda > Insecta > Mantodea > Hymenopodidae > Hymenopus > Hymenopus coronatus. The sequence goes on along the minus strand of CM060891.1, from coordinate 96,807,991 downwards.
ATCCTCCCTTTGTTAACATTGTTTATGTAGAATTGAGTATGGGTGTTCAGATAGTCCAGCACGGATACTGAATTAAATATCCTCCCTTCGTTAACATTGTTCAGGTAGAAGTGTTTATATGTGTTCAGATAGTCCAGCGCTGATACTGACACAAATATCCTCCCTTCGTTAACATTGTTCAGGTAGAAGCGTGTATGGGTGTTCAGATAGTCCAGCGCTGATACTGACACAAATATCCACCCCTCGTTAACATTGTTCAGGTAGGAGTGTGTATATGTGTTCAGATAGTCCAGCGCTGATACTGACACAAATATCCACCCCTCGTTAACATTGTTTATATAGAAGTGTGTATGGGTATTCAGATATTCCAGTACGGATAGTGAAACAAATATGCACCCCTCGTTAACATTGTTTATATAGAAGTGTGTATGGGTATTCAGATAGTCCAGCACGGATACTGAAACAAATATCCACCCCTCGTTAACATTGTTTATATAGAAGTGTGTATGGGTATTCAGATAGTCCAGGGCTGATACTGAAACAAATATCCACCCCTCGTTAACATTGTTCATATAGAAGTGTGTATGGGTGTTCAGATAATCCAGCGCTGATACTGACACAAATATCCACCCCTCGTTAACATTGTTCAGGTAGAAGTGTGTATATGTGTTCAGATAGTCCAGCGCTGATACTGACACAAATATCCACCCCTTCGTTAACATTGTTTATGTAGAAGTGTGAATATGTGTTCAGATAGTCCAGCACGGATACTGAAACAAATATCCACCCCTCGTTAACATTGTTTATATAGAAGTGTGTATGGGTATTCAGATAGTCCAGCGCTGATACTGACACAAATATCCACCCCTTCGTTAACATTGTTTATATAGAAGTGTGTATGGGTGTTCAGATAGTCCAGCACTGATACTGACACAAATGTCCACCCCTTCGTTAACATTGTGTATATAAAAGTGTGTATGGGTGTTCAGATAGTCCAGCGCTGATACTGAAACAAATATCCTCCCTTCGTTGACATTGTGTATATAGAAGTGTGTATGAGTGTTCAGATAGTCCAGCGCTGATACTGAAACAAATATCCTCCCTTCGTTAACATTGTTTATGTAGAAGTGTGTATATGTGTTCAGATAGTCCAGCGCTGATACTGACACAAATATCCTCCTTTCGTTAACATTGTTTATATAGAAGTGTGTATGGGTGTTCAGATAATCCAGCACGGATACTTAAACAAATATCCTCCCTTCGTTAACATTGTTCATGTAGAAGTGAGTATGAGTGATGCTAGCGTGCATTGCTGCGTTGTAGAGCACGAAAGTGTGCACCACAAACAATGTAGCTCCAGCGAGAGTCCACAATGCTGTTCGCAGTATCCTTTTCGTCTGCCTCCTTAATTGAATACTAGAAATTCATCCTTTGTTTGCTTACTGACTCTTAGAAGCAATATGCAGAATTCCACTCGAGTATGTTTGGATATCGTTCAAGGGTGAGGGGGGGGGGCATCTATTCATCGAGCTTGTTACTAAGGATGACATTTGGGTGGTTCATTTAACTCCAGAGACAACACGAAAAAGCACGGTTTAAAAACGGGCAGGAAGAAGTGCTTCCAAAAAAGACAAGTTCACGTCCTCAGGAGAAAAACTTTGTGGCAAATTTGGGGATGCACATGTAGTAAAAAATGCTCTCCATGACATGACAAAACATAGAGCTGCAATCATGTAGAAACGACCTGGACTTCTGACTAGTAAATTTCTGTCAATCCGTCTTTTTTTTTTTTTTGGTAGTGTTTAACGCCCGCTTTAACTACTTGTGGCACCGCAGGCGGTGACACTGATGATACATGAATGATAATGGAACACCTTTGGAATGCGATGGCGGGGGAAACCGGAGTATCCGGAAACAGTCCTCCCCAGCGCCGCTTTGTCCACCAAAAACATCATAAGCGGTCACTTGGGATCGAACCCCGACCGTCTAGGTGAGAGGCGAGCGGTCTAATCACTCGGCCACAACGCATCCAGTCACTCTATCAAAACGCCCACCCACACTTATTGGAAAAATAACAATTCATTTTAGTTATATTCTGTCTTTAACTAGTTCTACTGATCTTTCCCGGTGTGATGCTAAGAAGTCAAGAGGAAACTCAAATGTTGAATAATTGAAAATGACGATAAGGAAAATTGCCGTGAATGAATGCCTGCGTGATCAGCAAAGTTTGGTACACAAAATTATTAAAAATTGGTGCTGCGGAACCATAAAAGGCTTGGAAAAAAATAAAAGTTATTGAAAAACACTTTAGTGTTTGTAAAACGTTTCTAAACTTTTTAGAATAAGTAATTAATGTTTTTGCCAAAATATGGACTCTTACTTATATATATATATATAATTGTGTATATAAAGTATAATTGTGTAAAAATGCTAGGAAAATATTGTATCGTTTCTGGGATCGTTGGTTTCTGAGAGAGCTATTGAGTAAAAATGAATCAAGGCTTCTCCTCCCAGAAATAAAATCTTCGCTTTATAATATCTTAAAACATTGGTTTACCTTAAATAATTACAATAATGTCTAGTACAACTTCGATTCCATCACAAATTTTGCAATTCTAAGGACTGAATTACGTTTAAAGGTATTTTGAATTTAAAATATAGGACTAAAGGTTACGACAACTTCCAAAGAATATTAGTATGTAAGCCGTTTCTTGGTGCTCTCTTTACTAACTTTCATAAGAGTTTGAGGCCTTAATTGTTATCTTTATTTTCAGTTCAGGAAGACTTATTATGTGTAAATGGAGCTTCAATATGTTTATATACATTTATTTACATATAGGTCGAGGAGTATGCTATGGCTTATATAAATTTTATTATACATAAATAATGGAGTAGTAATTCTATACACTCAATAGTAGTACTAGTCATTATATTTCAGTTATAGTATTATCCGTGGAAACACCGACTACATCGAGTTTGGACGAAAGCAAAAATATTCTTCTGAAATTTGTACCCTGTAGTAGAACTGACTCATTTCCAGTTACACTGAATTAGGTCTCGCATTTGCTCCTGGCGATATAGAATAGCAAGATTAAATACCTTGGTCTCAGAGGAATTCCAGCTGAATATTACCAAGTTAACTTCCACATTCTAGAAATTCCCTGAATTAGTTAACACTTTACAGGCAAAAACAGCTTTTAGATGGCCAGATAACCGCATCACACCATGTCAGGTGAAACAATTACACCAGTCAAAATCCATAAATGACGAACAGTTTCGTTTTTTGGCATCAGCTGAATACCAGTAAAACTAATTAATATTCAAAAGCAATGCGTATCAAATCACATGACGAATTTGTAGACTTTGTGTCATTAACAATATCAGTTTGTTGTTGTGTGTTCTCTTCAACATGGCTTCTTCTTCTTCTACTTTAGCCTGGTTGGTCATATCGGACGATGAATGAAATTGGTGTAATGAAGCTCAAATAAGCTCAAGGAACTTAAAGTTACTCGACATTCGTATTCTCAGGATAATAGAAAACCCCGAAAAAAACCTTATCCGGGCAACTCACCCTAAGCAAGATTTGAACTCACGACCTGTTGAATGTGAGGCAGACACTCTACCACCACACTACCGAGGCAGGCTTTTTCTACTTCATTTTCTTCTTCTTATGTTTTTTAATTAGTGAACTTTTTGTTTTAAAATATATATGGTTTATGTTTCGTTTATTTATTGAAGTTCTGTTTTGGCTAGCATTATAAATCTCTTGCACCTTCTGAAGCAAAAGGGCAGGAATCCATTATAAAATCACATTCTTATTTAAACTTTTAAGCATTATGTTGTAGTTTTAGTATTCCATAACTATTTTATCTTGGATTGAATAATAAACTTTGTATTAAAGGAAGATTATCTCAACTAAATTGGTAATGTTTACATTATTGAAGGAGTTATATGTAGGAATACTATTGTTGAGGGTAAGTGCAATTGTATTTCACCACCACAGCAAACATTATTGAAGGAGTTATATGTAGGAACACTATTGTTGAGAGTAAATGTTCAAGACCACAGCAAACATTGTTGAAGGAGTTATATGTAGGAACACTATTGTTGAGAGTAATGTTCAAGACCACAGCAAACATTGTTGAAGGAGCTATATGTAGGAACACTATTGTTGAGAGTAAATGTTCACCACCACAGCAAACATTGTTGAAGGAGTTATATGTAGGAACACTATTGTTGAGAGTAAGTGTTCACCACCACAGCAAACATTGTTGAAGGAGTTATATGTAGGAACACTATTGTTGAGAGTAAGTGTTCACGACCACAGCAAACATTGTCGAAGGAGTTATATGTAGGAACACTATTGTTGAGAGTAAGTGTTCACGACCACAGCAAACATTGTCGAAGGAGTTATATGTAGGAACACTATTGTTGAGAGTAATGTTCACGACCACAGCAAACATTGTTGAAGGAGTTATATGTAGGAACACTATTGTTGAGAGTAATGTTCACCACCACAGCAAACATTGTCGAAGGAGCTATATGTAGGAACACTATTGTTGAGAGTAATGTTCACGACCACAGCAAACATTGTCGAAGGAGTTATATGTAGGAACACTATTGTTGAGAGTAATGTTCACCACCACAGCAAACATTGTCGAAGGAGTTATATGTAGGAACACTATTGTTGAGAGTAATGTTCACGACCACAGCAAACATTGTCGAAGGAGTTATATGTAGGAACACTATTGTTGAGAGTAATGTTCACCACCACAGCAAACATTGTTGAAGGAGTTATATGTAGGAACACTATTGTTGAGAGTAATGTTCACCACCACAGCAAACATTGTTGAAGGAGTTATATGTAGGAACACTATTGTTGAGAGTAATGTTCACCACCACAGCAAACATTGTTGAAGGAGTTATATGTAGGAACACTATTGTTGAGAGTAATGTTCACGACCACAGCAAACATTGTTGAAGGAGTTATATGTAGGAACACTATTGTTGAGAGTAATGTTCACCACCACAGCAAACATTGTTGAAGGAGTTATATGTAGGAACACTATTGTTGAGAGTAATGTTCACCACCACAGCAAACATTGTTGAAGGAGCTATATGTAGGAATACTATTGTTGAGAGTAATGTTCACCACCACAGCAAACATTGTCGAAGGAGTTATATGTAGGAACACTATTGTTGAGAGTAAGTGTTCACGACCACAGCAAACATTGTTGAAGGAGTTATATGTAGGAACACTATTGTTGAGAGTAAGTGTTCACGACCACAGCAAACATTGTTGAAGGAGTTATATGTAGGAACACTATTGTTGAGAGTAAATGTTCAAGACCACAGCAAACATTGTTGAAGGAGTTATATGTAGGAACACTATTGTTGAGAGTAAGTGTTCACGACCACAGCAAACATTGCAAAGAATGAATGAAAGTAATGACGTAAAGCATACTTTTATTTGTGCTGTACATTTGCAGTCAATGTTAAGTCCCTGTTGCCTTTACCTTCTGTATCACTGAGTAGTAGAGGAGGTGTGCACTCCAAGTATATTATTTGTTTTAGGCCCTCGTAATAAAGAAAAATAATTTAGAAAAAAAAAGTCTATGTATGTATGTAGCGTATGATACTGATAACTCAAAACAGAAATGTCAGAATTTTACCAAAATTAGTATTTCAGTTTATAATGTTACATCCAATATAATTTTTATTTTTTATAAACAACCAAAAATGGAAAAACTGCTAAAATCTAATGTTTTACCACACAGCTCTCGATTAAGTGAATCGGTTTATTCGCCTAGAAACAAATCATAAACACTAGCAGAACATCTGTCCCGTGTTTTATACAAAGTGTTTATTTATTTACTTTTATTCTTAGTTCACCATCTTTTGGCGTCAGACACCATATCGGACGATCAATGAAACCGGTTAATAATGCTCAAATGGGCCCGGAGTTCATGCAGTTTAAAATTACTCGAGATTCGTCTATTCAGTTAAGAGAACCGCTCTCCCCCACCAAGAAAAACTTCGCTCAGATTCGCTGTCAAGCCTTTTGAATGTGATGGAGACACACTACAGAGGCGTGTGCTAGATTTTCTGACACTTTTCAGCTCCTATTCATCATGTGGTATTTAATATTTTTTCTCACTTTCAACTCATTCTACATATACAAATTGCTTTCTTCGAAGATCTGTACCTGAATGTTCTAATAACAAATAGATATCATCTTTCCTGTCATCACATACAGAACACCTTCCCTCCATGTTTTAAATCATTAACAAACTGTGCAACACTCGCCAGAAAATGTTGCAAAGAATGGAATTCAAAATAAGCAAATACTAATGGGAAGTTCGAAAGCAAAAGTTGATACATGAAAAGCTCCAAAGTATTTCATTAGCGCTACTGTACTATAGTACAACCATCATCATCACTACACGTATATAGTAGGCAACTGAAATAATATATCCCAACTTAAAATTCGACACTAAAATGTTTCACCAGAAAAACACGTCTTGAGGTTTTAAAACATTTTCGTTTGTGTTTCTCTGTCTCTCTGTAAAGATTTCAGCAATTTTAACTTGGTACCAGCTTTAGTTAGAATTTTCTAGGTACACTAATTAAGAACGGCTCCGTCTTAAACAATGTGCATACTTTTATTCTCTCTAGCCCAGTATGTGCAATGTACATAGGGATAGAGAAGTAATGTATTGCACCCAAAAATTCGATACCGAGATTTCATCGGAGATACATGTTTTAGGACCTTCTGAGTCCAAAAAAAGCTTTTTTAGAAACAGCTCCTTGTGTGAGTGTGTGTGTATTTGTGTGTGTGTGTGTGTGTGTGTGTGTGTGGACAGCATAGCTCAAAAACTAAAAGACGGTTAAATACCAAACTTGGTATAGTTTGGTATCTTAGAAGGATGAGACACGAAGATTTTCAAGAAAATTAGCTACGCTTACATGAAACATTTTCGAAAATTTTGTTTTTCTTAAAAATAGCTGTAACGATTTTGATTCAAATATCATATATTACAGCCATTTCTATCCAAAATAAAATGTACATCTTGAACTCCCTGGGAATAGCTTCTAAAGACCTGTTTATTTGGTTGATTTTGGCTTAATTTAGCATTACTGTTAAACTGTAAGAGATAGACCAAAACTTACTGTACAAAAAATGTAGATGTCGTTAAAATACACAAGTTATGTCCTATACATTTTTTCGTGGAGCTTACTGTTTTCGAAGTATTCTTTGTTATTATTTTCAGTTGATACTCCTGGCCAATCAAAGAAGCGATTTGCTATGACAATCGAATAACGACATCTTTTAAAACATTTGACTATCACTTTAGCTTAGTGCATTCCCTTAGTTCCAGTCTACTTAAAAGGAACTAAGTAATAAAATTCTGCTAATGTTTATCTCGATTAGCGCGGTGTTGAAAGAAGAATTATCTTTTGTAATAAGTTTGTTTGTAGAGTAGCTAGAGAAAGTCATGCGAGTTTAACACGTCAGCTTTTTATAATAGGTAAAAGACAGACAGTAACATGGGAAATACATTATATTTAAAACACATTATTGGTTTCTAAAAGTGTAGAGGCTTTAGAAATTTCCAAGATATTAAATTACATTTTTCGTTCGTGCTATTGTTATTCAGCTGTTTCTCTCCATTTATTGGTAACAAGTTTGTATTTTAAAGCTCATCATAAAGCCAAATGGCTATCGAGTTGTTGCCCCTGTGTATTCAAGCCATTTTTACAGATTTTCCTTGGATCAACAAGCAAGAATATAAACGTTTATATGAATAGTGTTTGAAAAACTCATAATAGAGAAATTCACATGAAACACAGTGTACTTTTCACAGTGGAGGACGCATTAGATATATTCGCCAGTGAGATTTCTACACTGGAAGTGCAGTTTTTAGGCTCCTTGAATATCCGCATCTAGGAAAAAAATGCACCCCTTGTGTGTGTGCCTGTCTATGTGTAGATCACTCAAGTTCTAAAATTTCTTAATTTCGAATTAAAAGCCGTAAACTGTAGGACAAACTTTAGGAAGTTCAATCTCGTTGAACCACACACTATAATACGAGGTAGGTCCAGAAAGTAAGTTCCGTTTGGTAATAAAATTAAATTGTGTACAGATACAGAATAATTATTTATTGCACAAAACTCTACAACTATTAAACTACTTTTCCACATAACTGCCGAAATTTTGCAGGCATTTGTCATAGCGTGGCACAAGTTTCTGTATACCTTCTTCATAGAAGTTTGCCGCCTGTGTCTTCAAAAGGTTGGAAACATTTTCTTTCAGCTCTTCGTCATTGTTGAAGTGTTGATCGCCAAGGAAAGACTTGAGATGTAAGAACAGATGAAAGTCGCTAGGAGCGAGGTCAGGGCTGTACGGAGGATGGTCAAACACGTCCCAGCCAAATCCCTGTAGGAGGTTGTTCGTCACATTTGCAGTGTGTGGTCGTGCGTTGTCGTGAAGAAAAACAACACCTTTTGACAGCAATCCTCGGCGCTTATTCTGTATTGCGCGGCGCAATTTCCTAAGTGTCTCGCAATAAACACCTGCTTTGATTGTTTGAACACGCGGTAAGAAATCAATGAGTAAGATGCCTTTCCAGTCCCAGAACACTGTGCACATCATTTTTCGAGGTGTCAAGATTTGTTTCGGCTTAACCTTTGTTGGGATGAAGTGTGCCTCCATTCCATTGATTGCCGCTTACTTTCAGGGTTGTCGTGAGAAACCCAAGTCACATCTCCTGTGACTATCTGTGTCAGAAATTCTTCGCCGTCATCATCATAACGGGTTAAAAACTGAAGTACACTACCCATTCGTTTTGTTTTGTGTTGCTCAGTAAGAACCTTTGGTACCCAACGTGAGCAACGTTTACGAAATTTCAGTTTTTCGGTAACAATTTCATGAATTAGTGATCGTAAGCCTTGGGGAAATTCCATAGCGAGAGCACTAATTGTAAAGTTGCGGTTTTTCTGGATCTTATCATCAATCACGTGAACCAGTTCTTCTGTAACCAAAGATGGACGCCCACTTTGTTCTTCATCGTGCACTTCACTACGTCCTTCTTTGAACTGTCGAACCCATCTTCTCACCATTGAATCACTCATCGCATTTTGTCCGTAAACTTCCCAAATTTGCCGATAAATTTCAATTGGACTCACTTTCCTAGCATTCAGAAAACGAATCACAGATCTGGTTTCACAAGCGGCGGGATTTTCAATCAACACCAACATTGTAAACAAGCACAACAAAGCGTATGTGGCTGACAGTGATCTCAAAACGGTGCATGTTTCTTCTCCTTAATACAGAGCGTCTACAGCGCATGTGCGGAACTGCGATCGCAGCGCTGCAGCGGAGATAAATTGAAACGTAATTTACTTTTCGGACGTACCCCGTATGTTAAACAAAGATTTCTGTAGCACAACCATTCAACGAGATATTCCCTGCATTTAAGTACAAGTATGCATTATAGCTGCTAGGATAATTCTGCAATTTTATGTGTTGGCTCTAGCCATTCACTAAACAATATAAAACCCAAAAAAAACCACAAACCCTCAGCATAAACTCTCTAACTCTCTCTCGCTCTCTCTCTCTCTCTCTCTCACACACACTCACACACATAGAATAGAACAGTATATATATATATATATATATATATATACATACATATATAAGTAATTACATAATTAAATTGTTCTATTCAGTGACTCACCCATTTGTTTCTTACATTCCATAAAATTTTCCAATTCTTTCAGCTCTGGTTATCATATGGTGTTTAAGATTTTTTTACTCGCCATCAACTCTTTATTTCTATTTAGTCAAGTCCTACAAAAATCAATTTTTTCTCCTAGAAAACAACAAATGGTTGTCATCATTCCTGTCATTATATACAGAACATCTTTCTTTCAACACACCCGTTCTTTATTTCTCTAATTTACATATTACCAAAGCATATCAAGTAATCCCTTATTTTTCATCTCTCAGATCGATATTTGAATTCATTGTAACAACCAAGTGATCTTGGATACGTAGGATGTTCCCGATGTACACTGCAGTATCATTGCATTAAATGGAAATGGAGTTCTATTTATGAACGCTCTTTATCTGCTGTGGTTCTCAGCGTCCCATCTAAGTTCTACGTGAAATACCACTTAATTTTGCTCAGAAGCCTTTTACAGGCCTCAGGTTCTATTACGTGACGCAAATCTATGACACACGGGACTAATGGCTTTACTTCCTTTCCGAAAAAATCCATCGCCTTCCACCGGTTTTGAACCAGCAGTCTTGGGTACAAGTTGAATACCCTATCCCACCCTTATTACATTGAGTAGCACTATTTGCTTCCGTCTCAATTCTTCCTCATATAAAGCTTCTCATTGGTTATCGCGATTAGAGCAAGTGTTTTCTGTGTACTAACATTCCGCTTCGAGTGTTCATACTGATTAATCGAAATGTTGTAGTCGTTATCTGCTTTAGCGGTATTGGATAACCTTTGTAATCCTCAACACTCGCTTATACTCCAGTATATCTAATGTAATCATAATAATAAGAATAATAAGAAGAAGAATAATAATAATGCATTAAGATTCTGTTAGGTAGCTTGCTTTAATCCACGTATCTGCAGCTGTGTACAATATGTCGGGTTACTTAACCAAGAGGTTCTTATTTGGAGAGTTTTATGTCTGTACTAAACATCGCTCTATTTCAAGGCGTTTCGACAAATATTTTTAATTAGTCTAGGCGTATACGGTTCCAGAATATTTCTTTCGGTAAATAGTGAAGCTTCGAGTGGGGTTGCAGTACACCCCAGGGTACATAGCCCATCACCACTGCATACGCATTGAGGGAATGCCACTGAAATCGAAGGTTCGAAAAGGATAGGATCATGACATATGTTCTCAAAGTGCTTCTCTATTGTTTAATTTCAAATGAATGCATAGTGCGATACATTTATTGACAATCATGTATCAGGTGTACTATGAAAATTAAATAGGATTTATGTTTAGTCAGAACAGTCATGTTAACTCAGTTTATGGATTGTTATCGTGGAGCAAACCGTCCATTTAGGAGTCATTTTACGAGTCATTACAAACTATTTTAAGGAACACATCGCTATAAAGAGCTTTAATTTGCATGTGACTATAGTATACTTTGTGTACTCCTTAAGCCCCAAACCTCCCAATATCCGCGCGCCATGCGAGCTTATGAAACACTCTGCATAATGTTTCTGTTTTGTTCTAACTCCCTTCATCACTCTACCCCATGGGGTTTACATAGCTTCTAATGTATTTATGGTTTACGGTTTGTTTGTTTTCCACAAACCATGTTCTGGTATGTTTATGTTTTTAATATATTTTGTAATTATTTTTAATGGTATACATGCTTTTAATAGCTCACTTTCTGGTAGGTGCTGAATTCCGATACTTTAATCTTCATTGTCTTACTGGCCCCTTTTCGCCAGCTGCGATACACTAGTTCCATGAAAAGAAAGCTGTTCGTTCACAAATAATGATTATATCCAGCCAAACAATAATCTATGATTATAATAATGTATATGTTTGTATTAAATATTTTAAATGCTGATAACAAATAATGACTAAATCGAGCCAAATAAGAAAATGCTTCCCCTTTTTCTTCTGAACATACTAGTAAAGGGATTACGCGCAGTTGTATCTATATTTACGAGCTTCTCCCCTCTACTTATTAACATTGCCACCCCAACCCATTGGGTCTCAAGTTACTTACCCCTTCTCTGGCACTGCTTCCTGAGGGAATGGCTCCGTGTTCCTGTAGAGGGGTTGCAAAACTCCTGTAACATAACCCAGGAGCGTTGCAGCTATATCCTAAACTCGCTCTTTGATATTCAAAAGAAGGAACTCTCTCCGAAAAATATAAAATCAGCATAGTTATTTAAGTTTCTTAGTATTGCTGAAGAAGAGAAAACAGAATTTGGGTGTTTTATACTTGAAAAAAATAAGTAATTCGAATAACGTTCTAAGCTTTTGCGATTGTCCAGGAAATACACTTGCGTTTTTGAGAACTATTCTACTATTTCTACACGGACTCACAGTTGGTCGCTTGAAGGAAATTATAACACTAAATTACCGGTTGAAGTAATTAAATAATTTCAGAGCGTTTGTAAAATTAGCTCCCATAGGCCCAAGTTAACAACGAATAAAGGAAAAAAAAAAGATTTACAAATTAGGATTATTTTCTAATAATTGTAACTATTTCCTTGCATATATTGACGTTAAAAAGTTCTAAAGGAGAGGACTTTAAAAAATGTGCATCCATTCCTTCCTTCTTGCCTCCTTCTCTTCTTTTCTTCCTTTTTTCTCTCTTTCTTTTCTTCCTTCTTTCTTTTTTGAAGGTACCCATTATTGGGAAAGATGAAACGCAATTGCAGGCGGTTTTGACTTCCTCACTTAGGTGCTGATTTAGTCCAATAATTTTGAAGTGGATATGCTGTGGATAACGCAATCTTAAAAAGATTTTTCACATTGCGTTTTACCCTTCCATTTATTGTTGCGGTTGCAATAATAGTAATGATTTTTCTCCATCAAGCCGGAATTAATAATCCTACATGAATTTTAGGTTGTAATGCTACTGTGTTGCGCGCAACTACTTGTAGCCGCGGTGCAGGTGAAGTTCATTTTTAGCGCCTGGCGCTGCACCTTGGACAGAAAACAGGCCTAAATTCAGACGTTTTCTAAACTTTACCATTTGTTTCCTCCTGGAGAGACACGGGTATTACATTTTGGATATTCTTTTAGCATAAATGTTCAGTACGATATACTTTCAGTACACAAATCCTATCTCAATGTGACAATAGCCATTTCGGCCGCTTCTTAGACCGAGGAAGTCGAGATTAAATGAAAAATCTTTTGTATTTCAGTAAGTAATGCGAAATCTGTCTTTATTATGAAATTGCTTCTAGTAAAAACTGGCAAACTAGGAACCACTGAACTTGTTATTATACCTAAAAGTAACTAAGACGGTTTCAGTATACCCAAATGGTGTTACCTTGATACAATTAAGTACACGTACTTAGGAGTGAAAAAGCCAGTTGCGATCACTGCAGAATTAAGTTGCAGATCAGGCAGCAAGAGTGACTGGATGAATGAGATTGCAGAAAAATAAACCTTTATATAAAGAAACTACATCCAGAAAATAAATAAAGCAGTGGTATGCCCTATTTTGCTGAAACATGGGTGGACATACTAAAACAAAACAAATTATAGAAACAAATAAGATAAATATTCTGCGGGAAATTGTACCTGAATCAAGGAACAATAAAATTAGAGTTGAAGAATTAGGAAAGCAGCGGAATATCCAAGCAATAGACACAAAAAATGAATGAAATACATGTATCGGGCGCATATCATTAGAGACATGGGTATAGCATACAAGTAAGAAGAAACACTTGACAGCGGATGGAAGATCACATGAAGACCAAGCAGAAGATGGAGGGTCTCTTATGGTAATTCTGGATGGAACAGAACACAAGCTTAATATCACGAGAAGAAAAACACCGTGTATTCTAAGATCTTATTTTTCGTTTGTTTGACAAGTGTGCTACCTCTAAGCGTAGCGGTAGCTTTACCTTATCCGAAACATCAAAAGTTACCTCTGATAAGCGTTAGAATAGGTTTTCTCGAGATGTCTTGCTCAGTTGCAATCTCAACGAAATTTAATGGTTTGCGTTATAAGTTTGTTTCCTGTTATATTATCCGCTTACTGAACATTTTGATCAGTAGGTGAAACTCTAAACCTCACCACTATCTATTCAATCTTCTGATTCGCGCAGATTTTTGGCTTGAGCAATAAAAAATGTATTTTAAAATGTATAGAACGCATTACTGTGGTATTATTTCTTTCTCATAAGTTGAGATACACAAAGCTACAGGTACATATCCTGCGATTTGTACTTTGTAATTCAAGGAGCAGTCTCAACAAGACAGAGAGCTGCTGGTATACAGATGTCAGTAGTGTTAAAAGGAGAAAATTCTGTCACTGTTATAAAATTAAACACTCCGCTGTAGCCAACATTGATTTCATGCTGAATGTGACCACCGCTTCATTCAAGTAGGCCTTAAATCTGACTTACAAAATGCCTGTATCGATCCGTAAAATGGCGGATGATATGACTGTTGTCAATATACAGACCGTTTCAAAACGACATCTAACGAAGATAGCAGTCGATTAGCTTACACTTTGATGTCCGAAACTTGACGTCGCAACTTTCAAATTCTTCTATTTAAAGTTTTATGTGTGTTTAAATATCGCACATATTTGGGATTAGGCAGCGAAGGAACAACGGTTGTCATACGCCACACCCACATGCCACGTTTTTTATTACTAAATGGAAATGGCGTTTTTTTTTATGGATGCTCTTTATCTGCTGTGGTTCTCAGCGTCCCATTCTATACTGGGCTTAATTTTGCTCAGAGGCCTCTCTATCAGACTTGAGGCTCTTTTACGTGCCGTAAATCTACGACACGGGACCAACGGCTTTACTTTCCTTCCGAAGGAAGCCATGCTAAGGATTTTACGCCCGAAAAAATTCATCGTCCTCCGCCAGGTTTGAACCCGCGACCTTGGGTATATGACGTCAGCATGGTAACCATTACACCACGGAAGACGACTTCTATTACTAAGGTGACCTGTGCCGCGCCAGCGTGTCTATCAAACCACGCCTACACCTCGCGACTGGGACCGTCACTACTAACCGGCATCTCTCGGAATGGGCCAGGCACGTGTCATTTGGTTATATACGACTGCCTAATCCCTGGTGATTTTATGCCAGTTTCTGCATGTGCCGTATTTAAAGCTGAAAATTATATTCACGTATCACGTACGGTATGACCAATAAGGTCCACATCTTCATTTGGTGACGTTTTGAAACACGCTGCAGAATGTGCAGAATAAGAAAATTTTGCAAGCAGCGAATAGAGACATTCATATTGCAGTAATTGTACAATAAACATTAGTTTTGTCAAAAGATTAGCAAATTTAGTGAAACTAAATAAATAAACTTAATAATTAAAATGTTGTAAGTGGAACTTGTATCTTATTAATCAATTAAATTGTTGGTACATTATTTTACATCGGTTTATTATTTTCAATGCTGCATTGTATTGAATTATATAACTCATCGTGTTGTCAACACTAAATGCTAAGCAACACAACAATGAACAGCGCAAAACAAGCACCAAGTACGTGAAATAGGTAAAACATAGTATTTATACTTTATAATATCTTTCTAAATATCCAAGATTGTTTAAAAGTATGCCACATATGTTCAGAGCAATAATTATATTCTGTTCGCAGGATTGCTTCACTCCTTACGCTCATTCCTGCTTACACGGAATTTTCCCTTTTTCACTTGTATCACACATAATATTTCGGCTCAGGGAGTATTTTTAGCGACTTTATAAACCTGTTCCATTGTAAATTTACTAGTGATTGCTTTAAGTTTTTACACAAATGAAAAATTGATAAAATATGCTTTAACGAATATTATGGACTAAACTAAAGCGGAGTGAATCACATATTTCATTTTTTGCTCTTTGAAAGGGTTCCATCCACGTTAAAATACAATTTTGTCAAAATAAATACTGATGGCCCTAACAGATCAAAGATATTGTAATTTGATATCTCTATATTTGTTCATAATATATATTTTATGGCTGGAAAATCATATTTCAAAGTACTAAAACCCAGAAGAGAGAAAGTGCAGGTTAAAAATGAATGCCTTAGAATAGTCTTAATTAACAGTGCACATTTGATAACATATCATTCAAAAGATGACATTAGAGTGTTAGACTAATCGCCACAGTTACCTCATTTACGAGCGTAGTATATACGTGGGCAACAGTGGGCACATTTAGACCTGTGCTGACTTTAGGCGCTTTACAAAAGATGACATTAGAGTGTTACACTAATCGCAACAGTGACCTGAGTTAGAGCATAGTATAAGACGAGGGTAACAGTGGGCTCCTCTAGACCTGTGCTGACTTTAGGCGCTTTACAAAAGATGACATTAGAGTGTTAGACTAATCGCAACAGTTACTTGAGTTAGAGCATAGTATAAGACGTGGGCAACAGTAGGCTCCTTTAGACCTGTGCTGACTTTAGGCGCTTTACATAAGACGACATTAGAATGTTAGACTAATCGCAACAGTTACCTGAGTTACGAGCGTAGTATAAGATGAGCGCAACAGTGGGCTCCTCTAGACCTGTGCTGACTTTAGGCGCTTTACAAAAGATGATATTAGAGTGTTAGACTAATCGCAACAGTTACTTGAGTTAGAGCATAGTATAAGACGTGGGCAACAGTGGGCTCCTTTAGACCTGTGCTGACTTTAGGCGCTTTACATAAGATGACATTAGAGTGTTAGTCTAATCGCAACAGTTACCTAAGTTAGAGCATAGTACAAGACGTAGGCAACAGTGGGCTTCTTTAGACCTGTGCTGACTTTAGGAGCTTTACCAAAGATGACATTAGAGTGTTAGACTAATCGCAACAGTTACTTGAGTTAGAGCATAGTATAAGACGTGGGCAACAGTGGGCTCCTTTAGACCTGTGCTGACTAGGCGCTTTACATAAGATGACATTAGAGTGTTAGTCTAATCGCAACAGTTACCTAAGTTAGAGCATAGTATAAGACGTAGGCAACAGTGGGCTCCTTTAGACCTGTGCTGACTTTAGGCGCTTTACATAAGATGACATTAGAGTGTTAGTCTAATCGCAACAGTTACCTGAGTTAGAGCATAGTATAAGACGTGGGCAACAGTAGGCTCCTTTAGACCTGTGCTGACTTTAGACGCTTTACCAAAGATGACATTAGAGTGTGAGACTAATCGCAACAGTTACCTCAGTTACG
The DNA here is from genome assembly GCA_030762935.1 of Hymenopus coronatus. Classification (NCBI taxonomy): domain Eukaryota; kingdom Metazoa; phylum Arthropoda; class Insecta; order Mantodea; family Hymenopodidae; genus Hymenopus; species Hymenopus coronatus. Next base: position 96,791,080 of record CM060891.1, on the reverse strand, counting down.
AGGACAGTATAAGACGAGGGCAACAGTGGGCTCCTTTAGACCTGTGCTGACTTTAGGCGCTTTACGTAAGACGACATTAGAATGTTAGACTAATCGCAACAGTTACCTGAGTTAGAGCATAGTATAAGACGAGGGCAACAGTGGGCTCCTTTAGACCTGTGCTGACTTTAGGCGCTTTACCAAAGATGACATTAGAGTGTTAGACTAATCGCAACAGTTACCTGAGTTAGAGCATAGTACAAGACGTAGGCAACAGTGGGCTCCTTTAGACCTGTGCTGACTTTAGGCGCTTTACAAAAGATGACATTAGAATGTTAGACTAATCGCAACAGTTACCTGAGTTAGAGCATAGTATAAGACGTAGGCAACAGTGGGCTCCTTTAGACCTGTGCTGACTTTAGGCGCTTTACAAAAGATGACATTAGAGTGTGAGACTAATCGCAACAGTTACCTCAGTTACGAGGACAGTATAAGACGAGGGCAACAGTGGGCTCCACTAGACCTGTGCTGACTTTAGGCGCTTTACATAAGACGACATTAGAGTGTGAGACTAATCGCAACAGTTACCTCAGTTACGAGGACAGTATAAGACGAGGGCAACAGTGGGCTCCTCTAGACCTGTGCTGACTTTAGGCGCTTTACATAAGATGACATTAGAGTGTTAGACTAATCGCAACAGTTACCTGAGTTAGAGCATAGTATAAGATGAGCGCAACAGTGGGCTCCTCTAGACCTGTGCTGACTTTAGGCGCTTTACAAAAGATGACATTAGAGTGTTAGACTAATCGCAACAGTTACTTGAGTTAGAGCAAGGTATAAGACGTGGGCAACAGTGGGCTCCTTTAGACCTGTGCTGACTTTAGGCGCTTTACATAAGACGACATTAGAGTGTGAGACTAATCGCAACACTTACCTCAGTTACGAGGATAGTATAAGACGTGGGCAACAGTGGGCTCCTCTAGACCTGTGCTGACTTTAGGCGCTTTACATAAGATGACATTAGAATGTTAGACTAATCGCAACAGTTACCTGAGTTAGAGCATAGTATAAGACGAGGGCAACAGTGGGCTCCTTTAGACCTGTGCTGACTTTAGGCGCTTTACCAAAGATGACATTAGAGTGTGAGACTAATCGGAACAGTTACCTCAGTTACGAGGACAGTATAAGACGTGGGCAACAGTGGGCTCCACTAGCCCTGTGCTGACTTTAGGCGCTTTACATAAGAAGAAGAAAACAACTTGTGAATGTTGCATTGTTGTGCATTTAACGTTCTTCGACTGGCCAAGTACATCTTGTTTATTTTGTTGCATAACCACTTCCGTAGGTGGTCGCTTCTCAGGCCTCCATATTAGCCCACCTGTTTCATGCTCTCTACTGATTGGTTGCTGTTTTGTTTGCACATGTCGCTGTGAATGATAGAACAACCGGTTATAAGCTTATGTCGAAGTAAAGCTTAATTTCTATTGTGAATGGTCCATAAGCCACACAAACCAAATATGATTTTAAGTTTGCACCAACTTAGAGACTTGTATACCTTTGAAGAATATTTTTTGGTATTCATTGCTGAGTTCTTTGTCATTTCAGATCGATATTTAAAACAAATCGGTCATTTGCTGCCTGCCGTACACGGCGACCTTTCTAAGATGCTTTATTAGCGACTAAAACATTAATGAAGTTATGAAATTATTCTGCCTATTCTTTGAGACATGCATGTATGAGCGTTACTGTGTCACTGACCCACAAATAATTGGGAAGTTTGCAGTTTCTGTTTTTCGGGTGTGCTCTGCTGAATGTAGAACATTTCCAGGGGAAGATTATAGCTGAGGATGTTCTTATGTGACAGAGTGTAGTGCTGCTTTTTTCACAACCATTGACCAAAGTAATACCTAGTTGCAACCCAAAAGCTCTGTTTTAGGAAACAAACTTCTAGCTGACTGAACGGTAAGGTTTTTCAAGTCTCTTTGCAGATAAAGTTTGGAGATACAGGGTTCCATCCAAACGCGGTGATTTTAATAGCTTTGGAAAAACTATCATTGTGTTTCTCGTTTTTTCTTCGATGGTAAGACTTGCACAGCGAAAATTATTTTCCTTGCAACCTTCAGGATTGATATCGAATGACAACTGTTTTCAAGCTGCTTACTCGAATTTTTGAAGGTTCCGTCAACTTAGGATAAAGATAACTTTCCGTTTTTGCTGACTAACTCCAATTGATATCATTTATTTATCAATATTATAGCAATATTGTATCATTCGGCGCTGTTGTAATCCTCAAGTAACTCGCTACCATTGTCAATTAGTTATTTCCTCCTCAGTATGGGACAGAAGCTGGAAAGGTAGAGTCAAATGGAAAAATGCAATGCTTTAGCCGGGATTTGAACAACGGATCTCCCGGTCTCCGTCCAGTCTTTCTAACTACTGAGCTACCGTGCAACACGCCGACACAATATCTTGATGTGTAATTCCGTCCGAAACGGTAAGGTTTTTGTAAACCCATATTTTTCATCTAATGTAATGCAATACATAATTTATCCATTATAGTTCACGGGCCAAATTAGTACAACTGGCACCTATTCCTCTAACCCTCTATATTGAGTCAAAAATTGGGTATCGAATTTTTCGTAAAAAGCAATATTTCCTCTACCTGATGGTGTTAGTAGTGAATGTGGTAAAAAGTGTGTAAGAATGTTAATTTTACTTTAACAACATTGTCTGCTGTATTCACCCCAGGCTGCAGAATCCAGTTAAAATTCGTGTAACACTTACTTTAACAACATTGTCTGCTGTATTCACCCCAGGCTGCAGAATCCAGTTAAAATTCGTGTAACACTAACAATAATTCTTGTGAGTAAATTGTACTACTTCTTGCGAAAATCTTTGAACTTGTGGGTACAATACTTTACATTACAACAAAAGTTTCTAAATTATGTCTGCTCATTAAACAAGAGAACAGGAGGCACTTTAGGAAACAGGCCAGTTTGTTATCAATACCCAACAGTTTTGTTTTTATTTTGTATTTTAACATATTTTAACTTGCACTTATCCATCAATTAAGCAAACAGGTTAAATGACGCTCAAATGAGGCTGGGTGCATACAGCTTAGAGCTACTCGACATGCACCTTTATAGGACAAGAGAAACCCCGGAAAAAAAAAAAAAGAAAAAAACCTTATCCAGATAACTCATCCTAATCAAAACCATACTCGGAACTTTTTGAAACACAAAGATGAGCAATATATCGTAGTTATAGCGTTAAGTGCTGAGATGTTTCCCCGTCTGTTAGTCTGCCTATTTCTTATCCCCGCTATCTCTCTCTCTCTTTGTGTTCCCATATTTTTGTCGCTTCCTCACTATTCTTCTTTCATTCCCTTCATTCAACTCCCACTGCTTCCTCCACCACCTTCTGTCTCTTTCCTCTCTGCAGGTTTAAAATGTTTGAGGTTTGGAAGGCCGGTTATAAAACGAGGTTTTCTGGGATGTTTATAACAATTAAAATATAAATAAGGTCTTTAAAACTACGCAAACTTGTACCTCCTATACTTGTTGTACCACTGAAGCCATGCTGTTTCGAATGCTAACCATTTTATAAACCATATTAGTAGTAAAGACCATTTTATGAAGATGCTTTTAAACACACGAAGGAAACACCAAAGTTAGTGAATAATGGAATTATAGGCAAATTATAATTGTAATTACAAGTAATATTATAAAAGCGAAAGAATTTATGTTGGAATGTCAGACCGTCGAACGATATTTATCGGGACTATTTCATAAATAAAATATAAATTTAAATACTATTACGCAAACCGGTTCGAGGAACACGTGCTGCTTGCCCTGCTAGTAAATGTGCAGTTACTTATGTACCCCAAAGGCGCTTGCTCTGTACTTATTTGTCAGCTTCACTTTTACCTCATATACTTCTGACGCAAGGAGAAATGAGTGAAATGAGTGCTCAGATACAGAGTGTTAGGAGCCTAGATGCAGATATTTTGATAAAAGTTACCATCCACTTCGGTGTAATGGTTGATTTTTTCTCTTCGTCTAACAGGTTATCCACAGAACAATCGTATAATTTTCTACCTAATGTATTTTACATGGTCTTAACTGCGCGACGAAATAAACAACGCCTGTGAATATAGACTATATGTTTTGTTTCTACGTTTTCCTGCTGGCTCAACTACTGTGGGGTCACTGACCTATTGAAACTCAGTTTCGATGGAATATTCGTTATAGCGAAGATTGTGTCTTGAGAGCTGTGGCCTCAGGGATATTAACTATGATTTTGTGTGCCATGGCTACAACTAATCAAATGGATAACAAAATAAATTCACTTAATATGTAAAATTATGTCCACAAATGAAAAAAATAAGAATATAATGCTATTCATGACACTATTCTTAAATACAATGTCTTCACTTATACTCCTAACAGCGCTCATATTCTCTCCAAACTGAGTAAAATGTCACGGGTCACTTTCTATGTTAACAGACTGCGTTTCTTCAAATCTTTCGAGTAATAATTTCCAGATGAAATCAGTGCCGATAGGCTTTCAATAAATGAACGGCATTGAAATCCTCACAATAAGACCCAGAATATATAGTGAGATTTTTGGGAAGTTCACTCTCATCTGCCGTATGACTGCAGTTACCGACCGAAAGAATGGCGTATAGCAAGAAAACAAAGCATAGCATGTTTTCTGAAAACTTTATGTAGGAGGCGGAGTTTTAGAAAGCAGTGGTAGCTGAACTTTCTGGCATAGGAGGGTGTGAATCAACTAATTTATAACCAAGATGGCCGCGACCGCAAAGTTTTTCTGCAGGTGGCACCGGTTATGGGCTCTTGCTATTCCTGTTTTACCTCTCCTCGCTTTCTTTATGGTTTAATCAGATCACACTGTACTGTTCCGTATGTGGTGGCCCTTACTTGTGCAGTTCTGCTGCACGGATTTAGTAAAATCAATTCACATTATTAAGCTATTTCTCTTTCTCTCAGCTCGTCCCTTTCGTAGAGCGGTGCTTTTAATGGTGTTAGGGGGGGTGTGGAGAGGAGGAGCCGCTAACCAATTGCATGGGCTCTGTAAATGCCCACTTTCATTCTGCGAGGCAGCCGGCTTTCTGGACAGCATAATTACTGCCCGAGCCGTAATGACATGATATCTCGTAAGAAAAAAACTACTGAAGAAATTAAAGGAAAAAGTATACAGAAGAATTCATAGTTGTGTTTCAGAAATATTCCACAGTAGTACTGCTTTTAATACCTCGAAGTCTCTTACAGTATTAAGAACAGTTTATTTTTTAAATATGTGCATAAGCTTTCACGGTCGGCGTTCATACTTGTATGATCTAAATTTTCCGGTTTGTTTTGCCGTAGTATGTAGCTTAAAAGATTTTGGCTTATTAAAATATTTGGAGCTGCCGTTTCATCCCTGTCTGTGAGGGACATTTTTACATATATATGAAGTGAATAGAACACATCTGAAACTGCCCTTCACATAAGCGGACGTCTCCAAAATCTACGTCTATCGCACTATAAAGGCATTGGGAGCAGTTGGCGGTAGGGCACAGAGCCGCAGTGTTCACTGTAAATACTTGTCACAGGTCACAGAAAAGAGAATTTCTAGAGGAATTAAGTCAAAAGAGTATTGAAATCTACTTCACTGTAACATGTGACTCTTTTAACTGCGAACATAGATTTACATCTGGTATCCGAAATCGTGAATGCATTTTTTCAATTTCAAAAAAGTCTTTAGTTCTTTGCTATTGCATGTTACATCCCTATATCACGCTTATGAATTGCACAATGTTACCAATTATTGTATAACTACATCCATACGAAAATATTTAGTTTGCATTTACAAACCCTTCTAAACTATGTTGATAAAGCTTGAAACAGTTTAGTTTCTAAATTTTGTTACCGTACATTCTCCTGCGGTTATATTCTTTAGCATCTCTATGTTTGTGCAATTAAATGCTCCAACTAAAGAAAAAAACGTACGAGGGTTGGGGCAAAAGTCATGGTAACTATTTGTTTTCTTGAAGATACCATCCAATTGGAAAATGTGACATATACAGTGGAAAGGACAAAATGTTAACTACATGTGTGCACAATGAATAGCCTTGAATAACGTAACGTACTAATTTATTACGGTAGTATACAGGGAATATGGCCTTCACGGTGCAAAATAATGACAACACAGTACACATACAATTGGTATGACAAACGTGGGCCTAAAGACCCTCAAAGTAGTCCCCTGCTACTATCACCACACACTGCCAACGATGAGGGAGGCGCTGAATACCATCTGCCGTTGCTCATCACTGGTTGAAACATGTCCTAGCTGAAACTTTCCTACCCAACGTGCTACTGTACAGTATGGTATGGCATTATTCCCACTAATTCACTGTGACATTCCATGGCATTTCTCCCTCGGAGAACGGCTATTTTAATGTAAGCGCGCTGCTCAGCACGGGTTACTTCCATCTTGCACGACACTCACCAACTAACTGATTACACAGCCCCTCGCTGCGCCACTACCAGCTATCACAGAGCCATCAACTGTTCTACAGAGCTTCCACACGACACATATATGTTTGTGATCCGTTCACTTATATAGCAGGAAAATACTTTTTCCCAAACTCTCGCACTTTGTTGATTTTCCTTTAATTTATTTTTTCTTTTTAAAATATAAGTTAGATCTATTCTTACAGAAATACATAGCTCACTGAGGTTTTACATAACGTGTGGTATCCTTCACTATCCCCCAGATACCAATTTTGTGCGGTTCTGTGGAACTGCTCGAAGGCGAAGTTTCTTCGGAAAACTTTCACTTCCTTGCTTTAGGCTTCTGCTACAGCGGTTGTCCGTTAGAATGGTAGCAGACAGAACATCGTTATCTGGAGATCGTGGAAAGTTATTTGTGTTGGAGCGTCTAATTTTGTTTGTTTGTTTGTTTTTTTTTCTAATTTTTTTACATTGGGTTTTATTTTTTTCTGTGTTTACCATGAATCCGGTCCGGTCTTGGGAAGGCTTCAGAAAGTCACAACTATTATTTGACGCAGGTGTACTGGGGATAACAATGTCATCTCCGGTAGAAGTGCCGTCGATTTTATAGGCTTTGAGAAAGACCGAAATTAGCCCTATGATGACTTTGTCAGGGGTATTAAAGATAGTTAAAGAGGCAATAGAGAATTGTGAGTTTGCGAATGTTGAGTTCGGGAACATATTAGAAGATTGGGAGCGAGACGGGTATTCTCAAACACGTCAGATTAAGCGGGTTCTGTTCCGGGTATTACACTACATTTTTAAACTACAATTTTCGGAGAGGGAACTATGCCGAGGAAGTTTGGCCAAATATGAGAGACAGTATTTAAATTTGCTTGATGGACGTGCATCTGGGAGTGTGGATGCTGTACAGTTTGTAGTCGCTTCCGTGATGTAATGGTTACCATGTTAACTTCATATATCCAAGGTCGCGGGTTCAAACCCGGCGGAGGACGATGCAGTTTATCGGGCGTAAAACCCCTTAACATGGTTTCCTTTGGATGGAAAGTAAAGCCGTGGGTCCCGTGTCGTAGATTTACGGCAGATATATGAACCTCAAGCCTGATAGAGAAGCCTCTGATCTAGATTAAGCCGTCTTTCACGCACAATATAGAATGGGACGCTGAGAACCAAAGCAGTTAAATAGCGTCCATAAATAAAACGCCGTTTCATTTTTGTACAGCTTGTAGGCAACTCGAACGTTTTGGTAGAGGAAAAACTTAGGATTTTGGCAAATGCCGTCTCGCCTCTAAAATTAGAGCACCCTTTGCAACAGATTCTGAACGAGGCTCCCTCTTATGAGATACAAGATTGTTCCTCTATATCAGAATTCTTAAAATTCCGGTTAAAAGTGGAGCATAAGGCACGGATATACGATGTTCAGGAGTTTTTCCTCTTTGATTTTGTAACTACCAAGTTGACTGGACCCTCTTTAATTAACGCGTGAGACAAAATTCCTAGATAAGCCTCTTGTTACCTTTCACGCCGAACTTTTGAATTAGTTTGCTCCAATGCGTGAAACGGCCCTGTATGTCACCTTTAGTGTCAGATGAACCTTTCGCTACATATGTTGAGCGCATTCGTCTATAAGCTCGTTTATCCATGGTTACCTCAAATGAGTTATAAGTATGCAACAGGGTATGAGGTGACAAGGTTGAATGCCGGAACAGGTTCGGTTTTGGTATTTTCTAGACGTCGTAAAGCCTTTGTCGATTTAGAAAAGTGATTCCGGGAATCAATGAATATAGGATTGCCGATCGTCCGCAATGGTGGGGCATCTGAGACGTCATTCTAACCAGTCTCCAGATATTTCGATCACTCAGGCGCAGATGTTATTCTTACTGCAGTCCTCATTATTTGGCTCATGAAAGCCCTAGACAGACTCGCCCAGACAGACTTATGGTACAACGGGAGGCGTTCTTCGAAGCAGGAGTTATAGCAATGGGCACCGTTGCAGGCGATGGTTAACTCTTCTTTTGAGCCGAAACCAATGGTCGTGGAGCACTTTATGCCCCCATATGGTTATTCTTTTGGCACAAACTCCGGTAAGATTCTGGGAGCTCGGCTTCTTTATTAGACTTAACTTTCTATAATTCAGAAATTAAGCGTTATTGCACTAAATTAGTGAAGCTAACATAAAATGTTTAGGCACTAGGAGAGAGGTAGGCGACTTGCAAACTCAGGTGACTTGCAGTGTGCGGTTTCCTGAGTTTACCTGGAAGCTTGCATTTTTGATCTTAGATCAATAATTTGCCTGTGCAAATAGAATTAGGGGTCGATTTTATGTCTCGCAAGGGGATGCAATTAGATTTTAGTGGGAAGGTCGGCAGGTTTGGTATTTCATTTAACAGCATTTCGTTCAGCTGTACTCTTAAAGCTCCTTTGGGAGTTGATGAGGCTGAGCCGGGTTCGGGTAAGGTAACTATTCAGAGTCGTTGTCTTTGGAATATTTGTCGCCCGTTCAGACGGGCACGATGCAGGAACTCTTGCGTGAGTTTCCTGAGTTGTTACAGGGTGAGTAGTAAAAAACTGGTCAATAATGCAATCAGGCTCGTGAATAAGTCACCAGTGAAATCCTTCCTATATAAGTTAACTGCGCCGAAGATGAGGATCCTGAAGGTAAAGATCAAGGAAATGCTTGCCGAGGAAATTATTAGGCTGTCAGAATCTTGGTACAGCAACCCAATATCTTTGGTACCGAAGGGAGCGACACGTGGTGGCTTATAGGCTGCTTAATAAGAAAATTGTGATCGAGCCCACTCCTTTACCTGGCCTCCACACTACGGTGTATCATTTTGCTAGTGCTAAGTTTTTCGCCACTTTGGATCTAAACAACGTCTACCACCAGATACCGTTAGCGGAGCATGCAAGGAAGTTAACACCTTTGCTACCCCATGGAAAGTATATAAGTTTAATCGTATTCCTTTTGGAATATCCACAGGTGCTCGGTCATTTCGAGGTTATTTGATAATATCTTCTCTGGCATAAATTCTAGTACCACTACCATTGTTTGGACGATTTAGTAGTATATTCTGTGGATTTCAAAATGCACGTAAAACACTTTTGTAAGGTTTTTCTCCAGTTACAAAGCGCCAGACTCAATACATTTTGCTTTGTAAAAATTAAAACTTGAAATACATAATTATAAATCCTCTTTTTATAAAAATTGCTTGTCCGCATTTCCATTGACGATTACCTTTGTCAAAGTAAGGTGATATGCAATTGCTTTACGCTATTTAGGTCACTTTGCGTCATCGAACGGAATTACGGTTGATTTGGAACGCACGGTAACGCTGCAGAAAATGGAAGCTCCCTCTAATAAGAAATTGTTGTCAAGTTTTATCTGGATGATCAATTTCTTTTCCAAATTAATATCATATTTTGCTTCTCGTGCTTAGCCGCTTTACATCTTGAGGCGGAAAGGCGTTCCACAAATTTGGGAGAAGACTCAACAAGCCGTATTTACTAATCTTAAAAATGCGGTGGCTTGTTCCCCTGTTTTAGCCTTCCCAGGCTTTGACAGGAGCATAGTAAGGATATTATTCAAAATGACGCCTCTACACATTCTGTGGCCGCGGTACTTTAGAAGATTTCTCAGAAGGCTGTCAGTCGATATATTATGTTTCGCGGACTCTCTGATTCTTGAAAGAAAGAATTCATAATACGAACTGTTTTGTTTACTTTTGAAAAGTCTAGGCAGTATATTCAGCATGTTCCTTTTCGCCTGGTATGCGATTCCCAGCCACTTGGGCTTCGGCTACGACTCGAAAAACTGGCGTTAGTCAGGTGGGGTGAAAGAATTTGAACTTACCTCAGTCCACATCAAACGCACTGATAATGTGGCGGCTGATGTCCAGGTTTTTCCAGACTCATGATTAGGAACAACCTACGATATTGCAGCGAGAATGTGTATGTTTGTTCAACACTCTGACTGAGTTGTTTACTGCCTTAGAACAACACCAGAAGATTCGTCTAGAGCTGAATGATCTTATCCGTAGATTGGAAGCTGGGGAGAAGATCCGTCTATATTAGTTACGTCTAGGAGTTTTGACATGTAAATCACGTTTTGAACGTCAGTTGAAAGTGGTTCTGCCGTTGGCTTAGATGCCAGTGGTATTTGCTTTTTTTCGTTCCTCGTCGGTAGGAGGTCACTTAAGTCACTTATTTACAAGACCCGAGAAAAATAAGGCAATATTTTCTGTGGAGCAGCATGAAATTACGGCAAGAGCCCAGGCGTGCACGCTGTGTGCGATGGATAAGCCGGCCTAATGCACTGCCTGGGGAGGAGTAGCTTCTTGAATACGCCTCTAGGCCTTTAGAAAAACTTTTGTTGATTTTGTGGGGCCTTTCCCTAGATCTGCATGTGGGAATACAAAAACACACACATAGTCCACATCACGTGTGTGTGAGTTCGTCTGGTTTTTTTCGGTAAGTCGCGCTACGGCTGGTACCGTCATTACAGCCTAACTAGTGTTTTTTCGTGTCCAGTTCACTGCCGGTTCTGTTAAAAGTTTTTGTTTTCATTGGGGGGTGAAACATCTCAGTAATATATTCCACTACTCCAACCCTTCCCATGCCGATATGGTTAACCGAAACCTTAATACGGCCTTGATCGCTTACCATTCTTCACGTCAGGACCAGGGGAATTCAAATTTAGACCTTTTACAACATGTTTTCAACACCGCGCAACATGAGGCCCATAAGAGCGTTCCTTTTACTTTGCTATTAAGCTGTGTACCCAACTCTACGTTGCATAATTTATGGTCACTGTCTGACCTTCTTCCTAATGGGGTTACGCTGCAGCAATTTTCTGAAAAAATGACGCAAAGCCTTTAATAATTTAAAGTTCTTTGGGAAAGGAGGAAGCGTAACAATAAGCAGATTTCCAAGCCCTCTCCATTTAGGATTCTAGAGTTATGTGTAGTAATCAACCTGTGAGCTCAAAAGCCAAAGGTTTTGCTGCCATACTCGCTTACCGGGACTTTAGTGCGCATGCTTCTGGGTGTCTCCTGCCTCCTTCAGGACGACGCCACTCAGCAGGCACGTCGGGCGCACATTTCACAGGTAAAATTAACCATATTATTCATTTATAAAATACAGTTATCTGGAACGTTGGGCTCGCGTTTTACATATTATATCTGGTTTTGTTAGGAGAGAATATTTTAATCATGCTCTGTGCCATGTGTTTGTCCCTCCGTTGCTGTCTCGTGTGATCTTTTGTTTCAGTGTTTTCTGGTCCCTCCTTTCCTCTCCCGTACAGGTGACTGGGCGCTTACAGATCATGTTGACCTCACTTCAGCATCCCGGTTTGCGGAACGCCGAGTGTGTTCCTCCCGGAGGATGGCTCAGTGTTGTCCTGGTGGTGTGCTTGGATACAATGTACTGCATTCACGCTGTGTGTTGCCAGTGCACTAGTCTTGCTGAACTTTGGGGTTCAAGGATGAAGGATATTCTCCTCCTTGGATCTACTATAAGTAACCTGGGAACTTCCTGCGAGACATTCTTCGTCTTAGAACAAATGGATATGGATATTTAAAAAAAAAGAAAAAACATTGTGATGAAGTGAGTGAAATTTAAGTGCAGTTACCGGATGTCTGAGAAGATTTGGTTTCCTTCCGGGAGTAAGTTCTCAAAAGCAAAGAAAAATAAAGAAAAACAAACAAAAAGAACATATTACGTGAAAGTATTACCATTTTTACTTTCTCCATACGCACTATATACATAGTGTATGGAGAAGGTATTGCACTCCACCAAAAATTCGATACCGAGATTTCACCGGAAATATATAAGGTCCCCAATATCCAAAAAAAGCATTTTCAAAAAAGGTCCGTGTGTGTGAGTGTGTGTGTCCGTGTGTCCGTGTGTCTGTGAACACGATAACTCAAAAACGAAAAGTCGGTAAAATACCAAACTTGGTATTTAAGTTTAGTATCTTCCAGGGATGCGAAACGAAGATTTTGAGAAAAATCCCCCACCCACAACTACCCTTTACATGGAACTTTTTTCGAAAATTTTGATTTTCTCAAAAATGGCTCTAACGATATTGATTAAAATTTTGGACATTAAACATATTTACCTGACAAATGAAATGTATATCTTGAATTTTCTGGGAATAGCCTCTGAAGAGTAGTTTATTCTGGATAAATTTTACTAAATTTTGAATGACTGCTAAACCGCAAGAGATGGACAAAATGTACACAAAAAATGTAGAGCACTTTAAAACACACAATTTATGTTATATACATTTTTTTTCGTGGAGTTCGTCGTTTTTGTGACATTCCTTATTTTGGTTTCTGCTATGAAAAACGTATACTTTTCTCATACAGGAACTTGTCAACTCCTATCCATATAAACAAAGGAACTTCATTGACATAGCAACCAGCTTTTGACTATCACTTTAACCTACGGTTGTCCCTTGATTCGCTTCTACTTACAAGGAAGCGAGTAATAAGACTATTTCTGCTAATTTTTTCTGATTAGCATAAAGTAAATAGAAGTATAAGCTTTTTAAGAATTATATGTTGCGGGGATATGGAGAAAGTTAGGTGAATTGTACTCATCAGATTTTTTTTTCGGGGAGTCTCCCGGCCACTAGTGGGGTTTCCTTTCCCTTTTCTGTTGCCTGTATGGGTAATTTTTTTTTTTTTTGGAAGGAAGTCTGAATCAATGTTCGTTTTAAATGTTGTTGATGTATATCCTTCCGCGGTTAAAATCTTTTACAGGTTTTCACAAACTGTTTTCTGTCTCATGGAGAGTTCTGCCTGTGCGTTGCTCTGCTTTTAACTCTCTGCCTGCCGGTTGCTGGTTGGTGGTGATAGGAAAGAGTTATAAAACTATCGCTGGTAGAGGTTGTCCTGAAGGTGAGGCTGGGTTCAAGCTCTTGGAGTATGAGTACCCAAGTTTCCGGGATAAGCAACTTCAACACTATTAAATGCATTTTTTTATGTTAAGACACTTGGCGAGAATCTTATCTTTTGCCTTTGGTTGCGTACCTGCTGCCGTCTGCTTTCTTGTGAATACGTGCTTAGTGCGCTTACTATTAATAAAACTATACGACAGCTTTGTAACCTTCTTAATATGTTTAACTAATTGTACGCATCTACTTTGTTTTAATTATTAGTCAAGTGGACAGTTTCCCGGATATTATTTAATTATATTAAGTTGTTTTGAATATCACAGTTTTTGTGAAGGTTAAATTGGTCACCGACATTATTGTATGCTGAGTTCCCAATTTTTATCCTTTGTGATGCTTTTAGATGTGTTTGGTATTTTCCCATATTGGGACATTTTAATTGTACTTATATAGAGTGATTATGAATTATGATATTACTATAATTTTTATAGGTGGATTTTACCGCCTAAATGCATATTCCCAACTTGACCTGTTATAGGGATTTATTTAGTTGTTAAATGTAGTTATGTACAATTTGTGACTAATATTTTTCGTCAGTCACGAGTTTACACTCTTTAATTTCCAGTTCCGGAAGAGTAGCATTTTCGTATGTAAATGTCAAGACATAATCTTACTACGTAGCTTTGGTCAAGGCATAACACATGACTGCGTGAGACACCATTAAGAGGAAAGGGTTATCTTAGGTTACATGGCCACTTGCCTTGTGCGCCAGTTCAGGGTTGCCTTTTGTATTGTTACCGTTGAATTTTGCTTAGAGTGTTAGTACACCATCGACTGTGTTGTTGTCGGAAAATGCTTGCCTTACGCATTTCAACATTAGCAATTGTGGACAGCACAGCTTAAGCTTTCCTGATATGTATAATATACGAGGTACGTCCAGAAACTAAGTTCCGTTTGGTAATAAAATTAAATTGTGTACAGATACAGAATAATTATTTATCACACAAAATTCTACAGCTCTTAAACTACTTTTCCACATAACTGCCGAAAATTTGCAGGCATTTGTCATAGCGTGGCACAAGTTTCTGTATACCTTCTTTATAGAAGTTTGCCGCCTGTGTCTTCAAAAAGTTGGAAATATTTTCTTTCAGCTCTTCGTCATTGTTGAAGTGTTGACAGCCAAGAAAAGACTTGAGATGTAAGAACAGATGAAAGTCGCTAGGAGCGAGGTCAGGGCTGTATGGAGAATGGTCAAACAGGTCCCAGCCAATTCCCTGTAGGAGGTTGTTCGTCACATTTGCAGTGTGTGGTCGTGCGTTGTCGTGAAGAAAAACAATACCTTTTGACAGCAATCCTCGGCGCTTATTCTGTATTGCGCGGCGCAATAAACGTTTGTTTTGATTGTTTGACCACGCGGTAAGAAATCAATGAGTAAGATGCCTTTCCAGTCCCAGAACACTGTGCACATCATTTTTCGAGGTGTCCAGATTTGTTTCGGCTTAACCTTTGCTGGGGATGAAGTGTGCCTCCATTCCATTGATTGCCGCTTACTTTCAGGGGTGTCGTAAGAAACCCAAGTCTCATCTCCTGTGACTATCTGTGTCAGAAATTCTTCGCCGTCTTCATCATAACGGATTAAAAACTGAAGTGCACTACCCATCCGTTTTGTTTTGTGCTGCTCAGTAAGAATCTTTGGTACCCAACGTGAGCAAAGTTTACGAAATTTCAGTTTTTCGGTAACAATTTCATGAATTAGTGATCGTAAACTTTGGGGAAATTCCATAGCGAGAGCACTAATTGTAAACTTGCGGTTTTCCTGGATCTTGTCATCAATCGCGTGAACCAGTTCTTCTGTAACCAAAGATGGACGCCCACTTTGTTCTTCATCGTGCACTTCACTACGTCCTTCATTGAACTATCGGACCCATCTTCTCACCATTGAAACACTCATCGCATTTTGTCTGTAAACATCGCAACTTTGCCGATAAATTTCAATTGGTTTCACTTTCTTAGCATTCAGAAAACGAATCACAGATCTGATTTCACAAGCGGCGGGATTTTCAATCAACACTGACATTGTAAACAAGCACAACAAAGCGTGTGTGGCTGACAGCGATCTCAAAAGGGCGCACGTTTCTTCTGCTTGATACAGAGCGTCTACCGCGCATGTGCGGAACTGCGATCGCAGCGCTGCAGCGGAAATAAATTGAAACGGAACTTACTTTCTGGACGTACCTCGTATATATGTGTGTGTGCAAGGAACAAATGCTTATTAGCAAACGACTTGTTCTTGATGCGGAATATCGTGTGCGAAAGGTACGGGTTATACTGGTTTCCTTCATTCAATTTGAATGTACGTGACCTTTGGAAATTCTCGAAGGGGAAATTATTCAACGACGTTTTGACATATCTGCCATTGTTAAGCGATTTCAAATTGCTAGGTGGAACTTTAGTTGTCGTGTTAATGTAGAAAACGGCTAGTAGTTACTCAGTGTAGCTCGACAGATATTGCGTTGTCTTCCGTGTTTGATAGTGGAAATGTTAATGTAGAAAACGGCTATTTGTTACTCAGTGTAGCTCGACAGATATTGCGTGTTTGATAATAGAAATGTTAATGTAGAAAACGGCAATTAGTTACTCAGTGTAGCTCGACAGATATTGCGTTGTCTTCCGTGTTTGATAGTGGAAATGTTAATGTAGAAAACGGCTATTTGTTACTCAGTGTAGCTCGACAGATATTGCGTGTTTGATAGTGGAAATGTTGCTATATTGGATTATTTTTCATTTAAATCCTTTCCATCTTGTCTCAGTTAGTAAGGAGGGGGACGGGATCTTGAGCATAATTATTACATTTTCTTTACTTGGGTGGGTGGCTCTCGATCAAGAATTGAGCCTAAGTGCCCGAGCTTTTCGCGGTGGTATTTTTCTCATGATGATTTAAGTCAAGTACTACTCGTAGCTGATGCTAGAATTGCCTGTGGCAGGTCATAATAGTTTCTCTTAAGGGGCAATATAATTACAGTTTTTTTTTTTTTAATATCGGAGATTTTCATGCCCAACTTATGCATTCTGGTACTGACAAGTAACAACCAGGTCATGTATATCTCTAAAGCGAGAGAAAAGTTTAGAAAGCTGATATCCTACTGTCTGGTATCTCCAACAATGCAAACAGCGCAATATTGAGTACTATTCCGTAACTCATATCATTGTAAGTGAAGCACTTCGCCAACTCATCTCTATAACATCTCAATGTGGATACCAGAACTTAATGGTGTGCTATGACGTGTTTTCTAAATATGTAATATTATTTCCAATAAAAGCTGTCAATGTTAATAAACAAAATCCACTCCATAGGAAGGGAAAATTACTGCAAACTGATAATACCACGGTATCTCGAGGAAAGATATTCGAAGAAAAATTAAAAGAAAATAATATCAAGTATTATTATTATCATTATTATTATTGTTATTATTATTATTCGAAATATCATCCTCGCAGCAATAGTTGTGGTCATTCAATCATTTCCTCTAATACAGCTCGATAAGCATGAAGTAGAATAAGCTTTTTAACAGTAATTTCTTACAGAGCTTAGAGAAATTTAGGTTAATTGAACATATCATTTTTTTTCCTAAGACCATACCCCTTTCAGAGCAAACACAATAATTTAAACAATCACAAGCACATTGTGTTTACAAATTTAGAGATTGGTGATTACCATGAATGGAGTCAAAGATCTCTTGAATGACCTTTTTAGAAAAATCAGACATTTTTGAACACCTTCTGAGAACTGTTAGAGTTAATTTTCAGAAAATAAAATCATCATGAACAGTTGTTATAGACACAAATATTTTAATAAATGTTATTCGGTAGGTTAGTGGTTTTTTCTCTCCGTCTAATATTTTCCCCATAAACCAAAAATATATATGTTATCTCCTGATTTTATTTCATAGTTCTAAGTGCGCAGCGAAATGAGCAACGTTTGTTAGCATATATTATTGGTTTTCCTTCCACGTTTCTACGTGACCAGCTGGCCTAGGTAGTATGGGGTAATCGCCCTTTTGAAAAACATTAAAACTCAGTTCCGGCACAAGATTCGTTATTGCGAGGACTGCCCACTCAAAATTAAAATTTCGGCCACACGCCCTTGGTTAAAATAAATATGTAAAATGTGTGTGTGCCACTACCACTCAGAGGTACCAGCCATCCTGATATCACTACCTTTAATAAGTAAAATTATAAGTCCACAAGTAAAGGAAATATTGATGTGATGTGTTCAATATAATATTGTCCTCAATTACCAATATATCTACATATCTTATCTACCCTTCTAACAGCGTGTAAGATATAATTGTTGTAAACTATAGTTCAGAAAGCTTTCTCTTAATAAATCTCTGCAGAAAAGCTTCATTACGCATTTCGCAATAGGATCAGAAGGTTACAAGAAACCAAAAGCCATATTGAGAAGTTTGATGTGAATACCATGCGAATTATATACTCTTTTCTTGATTTCGCAAAAATAAACGTATGACAAGAGAACCTTTAAAAGTTTGATGTTTTATTTGAAAACGATTTTCTACGGCAATATTTTTTATTTCTATATATTTTCTAAAAATTGTTTTCCTATTTCGTATTAATCGTTGGAGAGCTAGTTTTGTTATACATTTCAATATAGGCAGGTACAAGAGAGATACAGAAGACCGAAGGAAATTTAGATACTTAAAGGCAAGTCCTGTGCTGGCCTTCTTAGGTGATATTCTTTCCATTATATTGCGAGAATAAAGTGAGTACTGAGAAATTACAATCGATAACCACCAATATCTCGCAAAAGGCTGTCACAAAATACCATTAGTTACACACTGAGGGTTGTAAAGAGATGTATGTGTGTATGTATGTGTGTATGTATGTGTGTATGTATGTGTGTATGTGTGTATGTATGTATGTATGTATGTATGTATGTATGTATGTATGTATGTATGTATGTATGTATGTATGTATGTATGTATGTATGTATGTATGTATGTATGTATGTATGTGTGTGTGTATGTATGTATGTATGTATGTATGTATGTATGTATGTATGTATGTATGTATGTATGTATGTATGTATGTATGTATGTATGTATGTCTGTGAACATGAAAACTCAAAAACGAAAAGTCGGTAAAATACCAAACTTGAAATATAAATTTAGTATATTTCAGAGATGCGACACGAAGATTTTGAGAAAAATCACCCAGCCCAAACTACCCTTTACAGGAAAATGTTTCGAAAATTTTTATTTTCTCAAAAATGACTCCAACGAATTTAATTAAAATATCGTATATTAAAAGCTATTTACCTGACAAATAAAATGTATATCTTGGATTTTCAGGGCATAGCCTCTGAAGGGTACTTTAATCTGAATGAATTTTACGGAATTTTGAATAAATGCTAAACCGTAAGAGATAGACAAAAACGTTCTACACGAAAAATGCAGAGCACGTTAAAACACACATTTTGTGTTATATACATTTTTTTCGTGGACTTTATGGTTTTTGAGACATTCCTTGTTTTTGGTTTCTGTTTTGAAAAACTTATGCCAACTTTTATGTAACAGGAATTTGACAATTGCTGTCCATACAAACAAAGGAACTTCAGTGACATAGCAACCAGCTTTTGACTATCACTTTAACCTATGGTACTACATTATTTCGCTTCTACTTATAAAGAAGCAAGTAATAAGCGTATTTCTGCTATTTTTTTTTTTTCTTATTAGCATGAAGTAAATAGATGTATAAGCTTTTTAAGAATACTTTGTTTCAGAGATGTAGATAAAGTCATGTGAATGGTTCACATCAGATTTTTCTAAGACCTCTCAACTAATAGGATTATACACGTAGTGATACGCAGGGAAAATATCAGAACGTAAGTCTGGTACAAATATAAAGTGCTAAAGTTATAATTTACGTTTATCTCTATAGTGTTTATATAGCCCTATATATTTTATATGGCGCTTAGAATGGTATAGTTGTCAGGGAGCCTAACCTGAGGCAGGGTAGCTGTGCAAGTAAAGCTTTAGGATGATGCATCGCTTTACTATTGTTCCAAACTGCAACAATTCTAACGACTTGATCCCCCCCCATAATTTCTGCTAAACTTTAGCACTTAACAAGCCCCGCCGTCCTGTTTCTTTGTTTACATGGGCAAATTCCTCCCTTACTATGACGTTAGAAGGAAGACAGTAATAAAGACGGGCTTCCCTTGAGCACTTTTAGCCCCCACTAATACTAAAGATTTATTATTTGGGCTTAGGGCTCTTGTTGCTGTTTTATCCTCTTCCCGAGTGAAATATATTTTTAATAAAACCCTACAACCTCACATAATTCTGCTTACTCTGAATATACACGGACGTTGGAAAAGAAAGTTTTTCAAGAGTAATTATCTGAACCTTTTAGAAACGGCAAATACAGAGCGGTTATTATAAATACGTTTATTATTCTAACTCGTGTAACTGCAATAGCTAAATATTTGTACTACCGTCCTGAAAACGCGCACAGTGGATTTATAATCAGAAATTGAAACAATATTCTGTATATTGCCTGATCCTGAGTTCCACCAATGTAGATCGGAAATTTTGGCAAAAGAAGCAAAGAATTGGATTAATGAATAATTGGCAGACTATGTGATGTTCTCAAAATAAAGTGTTAGTATAAATGCATAAGATCAATATAATATTGAGAAAGTTACATGTGTATTAGATGTCACATTTCACCAGAAAATCACGTTAGACAATACCTGAATAAAAATCTGATGTGTTACAATCATATGAACTTCTCTGTAACAAATCATTATTAAAAAGCTTATTCTTCTATCTACATCATGCGAATCGAGATAAAAACTACCAGGTCCCTTGAAAGTAGAAGGGCAGAAATCTAATGTGTTCCACTCCCTTGTCCTCTAGCTGTTCGGTAAACAAACCTTTAATTCAAAAGATTAATCTGTTATCTACGTCATGCTAATGAAGATAAGCAGAAGTAAGTAAGTAGCAGGGAAATAAGAAAATGCGTCCTTTAAAAGCCGGTCACTATATGAAACAATTGAAATTATAATCTTTTTGCTTTCCAGGAGTATACAAATCAGAAGTGAGAAGAAAGATGTCTTCGCTTTTGAGAAAATTTAAAGTGCCTAAATTATAAACAATAATCCGGAATATTTCACAAAAGTTAACTCTACAGCAAAAAAGTGTATATGACATAATTCGTGTATTTTACTGTAATCTAGAATTTTTGTATATCTCTTACGGCTTGCAGTTATACAAAAGTCATCAACAATGAAGAGGACATCAGAGGCAAAATGCAAGATAAACGTTTCGTTTGTCATAAAAATGCCTCAAACATAATCGTTAGAGCCAGTTTTGGGAAAATCAAACATTTCGAAAATGTTCCATGTAAAGGGTAGTTTGAGGTGGGAGGATTTTCTTTAAAATCTTCTTGTTGCATCCTTGGAAGTACCAAACATAATTACCAAATTTGGTATTTAACTGTGCATTTAACTGAGCTATGCTACCCACAGACACACACACACACACACACACACACACACACACACAGACACACACACGGATATTTTTTTAAAAATAAATTTTATTGAGGGGGTCTCAAAACAGGTATTGCTGGTTAAATCTCGCTATCGAATTTCTCGGTGCAATACAATACCATCTCTATTCACTGACACATATTATGTGTAGAGCAAGTAAAAATAAGAAAAAAAAAAAAAAGAAGTGGTAGAATTAGAGTCCTGTGCAAGCAGCGTATTCACAAGCTTAACGTGCGATAAATTCCCCATTATTTAAGGCTAGTATTCCAAACAAGATGTTTATAAAAATCCAGTTTCCCAAATAGTTCTTTCCGAAAAAGTTTTTAGTGTTTATTTTCCCAAAATTCCTTCTAATGTTGTTAATTAAAACAGTATATGTGAGTAGTAGTTCTGCATTTACCCGAACATTTCAATACATACAGTCATACACACACATACATGACTATCCATTCACATGACTTTCTCTCATTCTCTGCAACAAATTATTGTTAAAAAGCTTGTGCTTCTATTTACTTCATGCTAATCGAGAAAAAATTAGCAGAAATAGTCTTATTACTTGCTTCCTTGTAAGTAGAAGCGAAATAAGGAAGTACCATAGGTTAAACTAATAGTCAAAAGCTAGTTGCTATGCGACTGAAGTTCCTTTGTTTGTATGGACAGGAGTTAACAAATTCCTGTATGAGAAAAGTATAACTTTTTCAAAGCTGAAACCAAAAACAAGCCATAAGTCAAAAACGATCAACTCCACGAAAAAATATATCTGACATAAATTGTGTGTTTTAATGTGCTCTACAGTGTTTGTGTTTTAAGTTTTTGTCCATTTCTTGCAGTTTAGCAGTTATGCAAAATTCCGTAAAATTCATCTAGAATAATGAAGTCTTCAGAAGCTATTACCAGAACATTCAAAATATACATTCTATTTGTCAGATAAATATCTTTAATATATGACATTTTAATCAAACCTGTTAGAGCCATTTTTGAGAAAATCAAATTTTCGAAAAAAATTCCATTAAACGGTAGTTGGGGGTTGGGGGATTTTCTTGCAAATCTTCCAGTCGCATCCTTGAAATATACCAAACTTAAATACCAAGACCGTATTTACAATTGGTATTTAATTTTCATATTTAACGGTCTTTTCGTTTTTACTTTCTCCATACGCACTATGTACATAGTGTATAGAGAAAGTATTGCACTCCAACAAAAATTCGATACCGAGATTTCACCGGAAATATATGTTTTAGAGTCCCCAATATCCAAAAAAAGCATTTTCAGAAAAAGGTCCGTGTGTGTGTGTGTCCGTGTATCCGTGTGTCTGTGAACACGAAAAGTCGGTAAAATACCAAACTTGGTATTTAAGTTTAGTATCTTCCAGGGATGCGACACGACGATTTTGAGAAAAATCCCCCCACCCCCAACTACCCTTTACATGGAACATTTTTCGAAAATTTTGATTTTCTCAAAAATGGCTCTAACGATTTTGATTAAAATTTCGGATATTAAACATATTTAACTGACAAATGAAATGTATATCTTGAATTTTCTGGGAATAGCCTCTGAAGAGTAGTTTATTCTGGATGAATTTTACTAAATTTTCAATGACCTCTAAACCGTAAGAGATGGACAAAAACTTACTCCACAAAAAATGAAGAGCACTTTAAAGCACACAATTTATGTTATATACATTTTTTTCGTGGAGTTCGTCGTTTTTGTGACATCACTTATTTTTGGTTTCTGCTATGAAAAACGTATAATTTTCTCATACAGGAACTTGTCAACTCCTATCCATATAAACAAAGGAACTTCATTGACATAGCAAGCAGCTTTTGGCCATCACTTTAACCTACGGTTGTCCCTTATTTCGCTTCTACTTACAAGGAAGCGAGTAATAAGGCTACTTCTGCTAATTTGCTCTGATTAGCATAAAGTAAATAGAAGTATAAGCTTTTTAAGAATTATTTGTTGCAGGGATGTGGAGAAAGTCATGTGAATGGTACACATCAGATTTTTGAGCTATGCCATCCACAGACACACGCACACAGACACATAGACACACACACACGCACACACATGGACCTTTTTGGATTTTTTCTTTTTTTTTGGATTCAGGGGGATCCAAAATATGTATTTCCGGTGAAATCACGATATCGAATTTTTGGCTGAAATTCAATACGTGTAGAGAAAGTAAAAAGTAAAATGCCTTAATGAGACACATTTTGATTTCTTTTAGCTATAATAGTCAGAGCAAAAATGTTTTTAGTAACAAGAAGAAACATAGTTTTCTACATAAAAATTTGGAACCCGAGATTTTCAGATTTCAGTGCAAATACAATGTCATCTTTAGAGTATGCCAAGTAACAAACAAAACAAAGAGAACAATAATGCTAAGAGGTAACTGAGATTAGGATCGGTGTTGGTTCTTCTTCTTCCTTTAAAGTATTACTCCCTATGGCGGATTACAACATCTGAACATATAGAATTTCCAATCCAACGTTACCTCGGACACGCTAAAGATTTGCTCTTTCTTTTCATTTAGACACCAAGCCTTTAGGCACTTTATCCATCCGTCCATCCGTCCGTCTGTCCGTCTGTATGTCTATCTATCTATCTATCTATCTATCTATCTATCTATCTATCTATCTATCTATCTATCTATCTATCTATACATATATATATATAAATTAATCGCTAAAATGTTTGTGGGCGTATCACTTCCGAACGGTTGCATCAGTTTGAACAATTCTTTATTTGTTGTGTTCGTTATTGTCACGACAAGCTTTGTGGAAAAGAAAATGTTTAAAAATAGTATGGGAAAGTATTTAAAATCTCATAATATGAATAAAAACCGTGCCAAGCGAACGCACTTCGGTTAATAGCCACAAGATGGCAGTAGTATCACGGTTATTTGTTGCTAAATGGTTGTAGTACTGCTATACTTTTCTCTCCCCGTTCAATTATAAAGTAACGCTCCAGTTTATAGTCACAACGACGCAATGCAGCAGTGAAATTAAAATACATTTTTATATGTTAATGTTCTTTCCTTATTCTATCTTTTAAAATAAAGAATCAAAGAAGCTTTCCTAACGAGAACACCTAGAGTAAGTACTTTTTGATTTTCCGGTAGATAGCGATAATCGTATTTTCCTTCCCCAACCAATGTTAAGGTAACCAACAGTTTTCTGCAGATGACACAATGCAGCAATGAAATTCAAATACATTTTTAAGTAACTGTCCGTTCCGTACTCCTATCGTTTCAAATAAAGAAGCTTTCCTGTCGGCGAACACGTTAAATGCGTACTTATTATTGCCACCAGAAGGCCGTACGTAGTTCCTACTGCTCTATTTTTTGTCCAATGCTAAGGGCATGCACCCGGTTATGGAGACAATGATACAAGATAACTGCGAAAAACAAATATATTTTTTATGTATTAATTGTCGTTCCCTTGGTCACATCGTTTAAATAAAGAAATACGTTTTAAAATGTTCATTCTTTAAAATGAACAAGTTATAAACAATGCACATAAATATTAATCCTTCTTGCAATCTTAAAATAACGGGATCTGTTTTAGGTTTAACTTCCTATTGCAAATGTTGGTTATTTGACGTTATGTGATACATGAGCTAGCTAAAGAACGTGAAAATACCCGCGTCACCATCACACAACAATTTCGGTGCTCTTAATACATTTGATCAAGTAAAATTTTGGGTTAAATAAACAAAGCTATCATTAAATAAATGCTTATCAATTGACCAACCAGATCTACTTGCTCTTTAGTTACGGCATTGTTAGCCTTAGAAATTCCTGTTTTGACAAAGAAGAAAATAATGAAAGAGGTGGAAAACATTAGGATTAAAGAAAGAAAGAGATTAGGAAGAAGCATGAATGTTACTTTGTGACTTTCTCCTTAATGTAATTGATTACCTATGCCAGCGTTTACCCGCCACACTATGGATGCGCTGCCATTACTGTTATTATGCCAACATGAATGTTACTTTGTGACTTTCTCCTTAATGTAATTGATTACCTATGCCAGCATATACCCGCCACACAATGGATACGATGTCATTACTGCTATTATGCCAACGACCTCTTGGTTGCCCACGCTGTTAACTGTATATGTCATCCTTTCGACAATACCTTATGGGTGCTCTGCCTTCGTCCTTTTCGCAATACCAACTTTATATGCTACATTGCGCAGATCATTGCGCTTTTCAGATGCAAAGGCATTATTAGACATTGACAATGGGAAAATTCCTGTTGACACTTCTACTGACTTCATTTCGTTTCCGTCAAATCTTTGTCACTTCACAACGTCAAAGGAAGAATTAATATTGAAAGTGTTTCCAAATATTAGTGCAAATTACAAAAACTATGCTTGGTTGAGTGAACGAGCAACTTCAGCAACAACTTGTAGATGTAAATGATTCAAATGTAAAAATTCAGGATAAAATTGATGGACAAATGCATTCATTCAAGTCGACCAATTCCATTACCAATTCAAATGAAGTCGGCAATTATCTAACTAAATTCATTGGATTTGCCAGGATTCACGCCACACAATTTACACCTCAAGGTTGACTCGGTGATAATTATACTACGCAATATCAATCAACCGATATTATGCAGCGGAACAAAATTCACTGTTAAAAATTATGAAAATTTTGTTTTAAGTTACTATAACATAGGAAATTTCAAAGGCGAGGATATACTTATTCAAGGAATACCACTAATGTCAACCGACTTTCCGATTGAATTTAAGCGCGCCTTGCATTCGCAATGATAGTAAATCCCCAGATCAATCGTTAGAAGTGTGTGTAATATACCTTGAATTGTGTTTTTTCATGTTGTACGTTCCGTGCTCGAGAGTCTGCAAACTATCGGCGCTATTTTTTTCTCTCCGGAAGGAAAATTCTACATTACAAGGCATTACAATAAAGTGTTGTCCAATTATTTAATTTTAATTTTATTTCATTGCATGGTCGTTTTATACACGGAAGATTTTCTTTGAGTTTTCTTCATTAGGTATACCTCCACCCGTGCTAAGCCGAGGCGGGCAGCTAGTTTACAATATAGATGCTTTATTCAGTTGTTCTGCTTTTAGGATCAATGTAGGCTTTGATTTAAATTCTCTCCATTACTTCTTTATTATGTTTATGAATACATTTTAATTTAATTTCACTAGCAGTTATTATGATTTCATCATTTTCACTTTCCTAACCATGTATATAGATAGTGAATGTAAAGAAGTTATTGCATTCCATCCAAAAATTAAATTCCGAAATGTTACTGTAAATCAGCAGAAATGCCTGGAAATGCCCCTACCGCAAATTCCCTTTTTATGGAAAAATAATTCTAATTTATTTTACCATAAATGAATATCAATTTTAGTTAAAGTATCATAAATTAAATATATCTACATGACAAATGAAATATATATCTTGAGCTTTACTTGAAGTTGTTTTCATTCGAACGAATTGTGTATAATCTTAAATAACTGGTAAACTTTAAGCGATAGACGAAGTCATACCTCACGAAACGAATTTATAAATATGTGCTTATATCAGAGGTTTTAAGTTTTCCGTTATTAATATTTGAAATGTTCAATTTGTTGTAATTATGTTCAAGTATTTCGATATTTAGTTGTTTTTTGAGACTGCATTTAAATATTTTAAATGTTTAACACCACCATAATATTCAGTTCAGAAACATTAGAGTGCCGCATTTCTATTTGAGTCTATACCAAAATTTATTCAGAGCGTCTATTTCTGAAAAGGTTTTTCAGTTAAAATGAAGTAGATGAAAGAAATCAGCTCTCATAAGAATAGTTTTTATAAACGACAGAGGATAGAGGCAACAGTCCTGCGAATGTAAGGCATCAGATATGATGTTATGTTTAAAGCATTTTCACTTTCGCGTACTAACGTAACTCTACTGTAAGACGATTCTTAAGCTCTAGGAGGTCAGTTGCCAGAAGCTTCCGAAAATTGCAATGATATGTTTATCCCCTGAGGACTTTGTCCACATCTTTCAGTATACTAATCGCTAACCTTTGGAATAGTAAGAATTGGGAGAATTGATGTGTCATAAATCAAATAAAAATTGTAATCTGCATTACTGTTGAAATAATGTATTCGTCTGATACAAAAGTAGAAGAATATAAAGATATTTGATACGTTTGCCGTAATTTTACGATAACGGATGGCATTGACGTTTGGTAAGAAACATAGACTAAAACAATAACATTATATGATGGATAACCATAAGCTAAGGATGTAAAACCAGTATGCTTTATTTCCTACAAACAACACAGCATCTGATAGTACACGCATTAGATTATAACCTAAACAAATATGATGTGTTCCATCTACATTGACTTTCTCTTCATCTCTGCAACAAATTATTGTTAAACAGCTTATGCTTCAACAGTCATCCACGAAGGCTCTGCCTTAATTCTCTTGGGTGGATTCATTCAGATCATCTTATTAATTCCTAGTTCATCCTTTGTGCCTGAATGCAGAAGAGTGTCTACAATTACTCAGAAATGAGTTGCACCATATTTGATGTTGTGCCTCTGGGCGGTATCTAAAGAACGTGTTTTTACACGATGGCGCTCCAGACATTTCAGTACGATAGTTCGTAATTACTTAAATGATAAATCTCCGCAGAGATGGATTGTTCGAGGAGGATTAATTGCATGCCCTGCTCCCTCTCTGACTTGAATTCAATGGATTTCTTCCTCTGGAGACATTTAAAGTCCCTGGTTCAGCCGACTGCTGTACCGATATTTACACTCGAGAGGGTATTAACCAAATACCCTCCCGAGGAATTTGCAGCAGAATACGCGATAGGATGTAAGCGTTATTCTTGCAATTCAGCAGTAAATAATTTTCAGACGAAATTTCATATCAACTTTAAATTATTTCGATGCTGATCTCAGAAATATTTAAGGTACATCTATGTTCAGAGAGTTGTTCCGATAACAGCGAATGTTTATTTGGAATGAAATCTTGATGATACATTTTATTAATGTGGCTATTTCTCTGCATCATCGTATATTTTACATACAAAGCTTCTAACCCATGCTTACGAAACTCTGTTTTCGTAACCATACTTTTTCATGTTAATCGAAATAAACCTTTGTAGAAATGTATTCATTATGCACTTAGTTATTGGTGTAAGGCATAAGGTAGGACGCCGAACAAGTATTCAAACGTTTAAAAGCGCACCGCTATATCCCAGCCTTGAGATGCATAATAAACTTTTCATAAATGGTGGAATACAACTGAATATTCAGAATATTTAAAACAAGAAAAATTATTGAACATTTCAAAAGAATAGCACATTAGGAGCAGATATCTTGACAATATTTGAGGTTACAAACACATTGTTGAAAATAGAATGGTGTGGTTTAAAGTGTTTAAAGTGTTGTGCAGTAAGTCTTTGCTTGTAGCTTTGGTTTACCACTCACACAAAAGTATTTGCAAATGAAGATGCCACCATGTCTATCTCCTCCCCCATGAGGATTCGCATTTGGTCACGCGAATGTCTTAATTATATACTGGAATTGATTAAAAATCGTTAGAATCGGTTTTTATAAAAAATAAAAAGTTTATAAACGTTTCTATGTAAAGGATTTTTAGGGGAGAGGTTTGTAAGAAAATCTGCGTTTCTAACAGTTACAAAATAATTACCTTTAATGCAAGGTTTATTGTTTATCACATTTGAAATGTTGTTAATAGATAAGATATATAAATGGGCGCCTACAGAACACCTTGAGGATCTCATTCTAAAATAGATTTTAATAATGGAACTTCAAAATATGTATTTCAGTTGAGATCTAAAATTTTAATTTTTGGTTGGAGTGCAACACTTGCTTCCTCTATTTAATAGATGCGTGGTAGAGAAACTATAAGATAAAATTATTGTAAGAATTAACCAATAAGAACGGATATCTTGGTAATGGTTATTGCCATTAATTTGAAGTAAATAGTACGTATTAATGAGATGCACAGTTTTGGTGGAATAAGTTTTTGTCTCTTATTTTTAGTGTTTCTACCAAATTGTTCAAAGTTATTTACACATAATATTTCCAGAAAATTCAAAATGTGTATTATGTTTGTCATATAAATACATTAAACACAAGGTGAATACATTCAAAATAAAGATTAACATCGAAACAAATGGTCTATTAGAGATCCCATGTCAAAATATCTAGGGAAGATAAAATTTGAAACATATGAGAGAAGAAAATAAACTTTAAATGTTATTCAACAAAAACAACTAGCATGGTACGGACATACTAAATAAATGGGGGATGGAATATTACCTGATAGAATGGGCACTACCAGGAAGAAAGAAGGAAGACAGACAACATCGCCCAAAATTCCAAGGTATTTTTGAAGCAATGGTGGAATCTGCAATGTGAAAAACTATGTAAAAGCAGACAAGAATGAGAATTAAAATAACAAGAAGTTTAAAAGAATTATCATTTGTATGTCGGGAAAACGTACCTATATTGTAAAACTAGAACATATGAAATATAAAATAACGGAAATGCTTTCTTTGTTTTGTTTTTTTCTTTCAATTTAATGCCTATTTTGGAGTGGGAGATGTCCTTGCTTTATGGTTGCAGTTATCTCAATAAATTGATTTCCTTAGTTATCTTGGATTCTAGCTTTTTGGTGGAATGTCTTCACCACCTACCATGTACATCCGAAAAAAACTGACCCTTGTTTCCTATACTATTTTTCATTTTTTAGCTTTGCCAGAATCAATCGTGTTTCACACCTAACCGGTTGTGCCAGTCTGATACACAAAATGTAACCAATGAGTATACGTAGTGTTCCAGCTCAGGAGTAAAGGAAACAGGAGGTTAATAGAAACATTTTAGGCTGTTAGTATAAGTTCAATTATTTGTATTGGTAATTAAATACAGTGTAGTGATCAACATTTCATCAATATTTACTTCATTTTCGGACTTATCATTGTATTATTAAGCGTAGTATATTTTCAGGTTGGTTATAACTCCAAACAGACGTAGCACACACAAGGCATACGTGTTTAGTTTCCTGAGACTGCGGATCGGAAAGCGTAAAATTGAGTGGGCAGACCTCGGTGTAACGAATTTTTCATTGGAACTGAGTTTGAATGCTTTCTGCAAGACCAATGATCCCACACCACCTAAACTAGCACTTCACGTATTGAGCTGTCAAAACTTGGAGGCAAAAAGGATAGTGTATTCCGACAGCACCGTTCCTTTCGCTTCACATGTAAAACACGCCAGATAGTAAATTATGTGATTGTCTTCTGGAGAAACTGTTAAAAATAGAGCATAATTAACTATCACACCGAAGTGGGTACATATTAAGATACCATTTATCTAAAATCTGTATCTATACTCCTAACATCCTCTTTAGGGTTTACAGTATAGGTAAACATTGTCCTGATTATTACAGGGGTATGTAATTTGAAAGGAATAAACAAAATCTACAACAAACCGAAAATTATTGTCATTATTTACCAAGACTATAGCTCGGGGGGGGGGGCTGTGGTTCTATACGGAGTGTGTCCAGCATCAGCGTCAATTCATAAAATAAGTTCTATAAATGAGACTACTGGATAGGTCAAGTGTTGCAAAAACTTTAAAAAGAAAAAAAATGATAAGGAACTGGATTACACGAAAAAGAACTACATAAAGCGAAAGTCATTTAAAAATTCGGCAAAACTGAGGATTTACGGATTACTTGAAAAGTACAGTCACTCACACACACACACACACATACACACATATTCACTTCTTTTTTCAAAACTCTAATAATAAGGATTGTTTAAGATAATATTACATTTTAATAGAATCCTAAGGTCGAGGGTCGAAGCATCAACCTTCGGCTTCTAGTGCTGCTGCTCTGACATTTGTGCGGGGTCTTCCTTTGTCCAGCAAAACTTGTTCAGTCGACTAGTCGCAGTAAAGTGTAGTGTTACGTACCTTTGTCTCGTCGCACCGGCAGCACCAACTAATTTGACTCTCCCAGGTGTGGAGAAACGACAATGATTAAGGTAACGTAACAGAAACGTAGACACTTCACTACTATTTAAGATGATCAAGTAGATGTACATGTTCATATAATCAGTATTGCTGCAGTTCAACTTATATATAAAGCACAAAATATTCTTGTTATCAGAATTTGATTTAAAGCACACTTTCTGAACATACTGAATTCTGCCTGGTAAGTACAAATTTAAATTTACCCTGGAGTTAAAACACTCTACTTTTTTCCCATCGTTGGTTCAATTTAAGTTCATGAGTAGGAGATTACGTAAGAATGTCATGCGCCACCATTGTTACCTAACCACATAATACAAGAATAGTTATGCATTTATAGGGGTTTCCTTGGGAAAGGTATATAAAATTAAATAAAAAAGATTCGAAAGTAGCACAGCAGTTCCTCTAACAAAGGTTCACTTGGCCTTGCTATAGGAAAACAACTTTTGTTCGCCTTATTAGCTAGAACGTACAAATTTTCCTTGCAACATTTCATACACGAGATAAAATTTAACTTAAATACATACATTATATAAAACTAGAACTATTTCCATATTGAGAGCAAGAATTATTCTTCATTTGGTTGTGATGTTAGCATGTCATGAAACTCCCATGTGAGTTGTATTCTTCCTGTATTTCAATGTCGACTAATGTACATTTTCATTCTGATTCCACTTATTCAGGCTACGGAGGAACAATTAATAAAGTGAACTACGTTTTCTGTATGAGCCTATACCTGCCTGGTATCGTAGGTACATTCACAGACGTTTTCCACCATCAATCTATCATCTATTACCATTCTTAGGAAAGCTTATTTTTCTGCTTCATTTTAATCAACATCAACTTTGTACAAATGGTTAAATTAGACTCATATCTGGTTAAAGATATAAAGAGAAAGCGACAGTAAATGTTTAAAACTTGCACGGTATATGCTAGCCTAAAACTTTGTTATAGTGTTTTACGCCCACTTTTACTACTGAGCCACCGTTGGCAATAGGCCGAAAACTTGCATACTCTTTCTATGTAATTGGAACTAAAACCCAACAGAACTTCAAAAGAATACTAAACATTCTAACAATAATGGATATCTCGGACACTTAAAGTCTCAAAAAAACATTATTATAATAAATTCTAGTTTTAAAGAGGTCAATATTTACTTAGCAGTTATGGTCTATCGTTTAACATGTACCAGTTATAAAGGATTAAACAAAATGCCTTCCAAATGAAGAAGAGATTCAAAATATATCTTACATTTGCAGTGTAAAATGTTTAATATGTGGTATATTAATCAAAATCTTTAGAGCTGGTTTTGAGTAAACTAAAGCAGAAAAATGTTTCAAGCAAAAGTCAGTTGATCCGGGCTGAGGGGGGGATTTTCCGGAAAATCTTTGTGCTGCATCATTGAAGGATACTGAACTTAAATGCCAAGTTTGGCATTCAAACACTCAATCACTCACTCACTCACTCACTCACTCACTCACTCACTCACTCACTCACTCACTCACTCTCTCACCCACTCAATCACTCATTCACTCACTCGCTCGCACATATACTGAAAAGTTTCTAAAATTATGTTTTGTATTCAGGGATCCTTGAACATATGTTTCCGATTAAATCATAGTAGATGTACAATTTTTGGATGAAATGCAATTCTTTATGCAATATACTTGTTATACAACATAAATAAATTTAACTAGTGCCCTGGTTTATTCCACTAAGATACTATGTCCGGTTTTTGTAAATTATCTAAGTTACTAACGAAATCTTTGGGAGGAAATTACAAAGACAAGCGTTTCAAGATTAGAATAGTTGCGATGTGCTCCTCTGTCAAATTTCGTATGACAGAAAACATCTGAAGAACGTTAGGACAAGGATAAATTGCATGACTTTGGCTTTTTCCTGGATTCTAGTGAACCTCTGTTGATTCATTTAATTAGAGGTTTCTCAGCGATATGAAAACCTGCTTTCATGGTCACCCATTTAATATTAAACACTGTACACATTCATTCAATTGAAACCGTTTTGTTACGGTCTAAACATGAAATTTATGCTATTTCCGGGCAGTGGAGTAAATATGTAATATTTATGGAGATTTCTTGATCCAACGTTGTTGAATAGTCCTTTTGATGAAGTAAAGTTTTTCAATGGCACATTTTGATGAGGTAATATTTGATCATTTATGCCTAATGTATTTTTATCTAATTACTCTTTATGCAGAAAGAAGACCCGATGCTGTAAGGTCCCCCTCCCAAATGATTGTTAAAAGGCTTATTCTTCCATCTACTAAATTCTAATCGAGATAAACGATAGTATAAGGTGTTTAATTACTTGCTTCCATGTAAGAAGATGGGAATACACTTGGCTGAAACTGGTCGCTATGTGATTGAAATTTGTCTTTTTGCACACCCGGTAGTTGACAACTTCATATATGAGAAAACCAATATTTAATAACTGAAACAGATGACAAGTAACATCTCCACGATAAAAAAGTTACATTACATAATTTGTGTATTTATTGCTTAGTAATTTTTTTATCTATCGTTTACGGTTTACCGGTTATGCAAGTGTCATCCAAAATGAAGAGGTCTTCATTTTTATTTTTCATAAACATCTTCAATATACGGTATTATAATGAAAATCATGAGCAAATTAAATTTCAGTTTTTTTCATGTAAAGGGTAGTTTAGGGTGGGGACATTTTCCTCAAAATCTTCGTGTCGTATTCTTGAAAGATATTAAACTTAAATATCAAGTTTGTTATTATACCGCTTTTGAGTTATCGTGTTGACACACATTCACAAATACAAATATATACACACGGACCTTTTTCTAAAAATCCTTGTTTTATAAAGGGTCTAAAACGCTTAATATCGGTGAAATCTCGCTATCGAATCTTTGCTTGGTATGCAATATCTTCTCTACCTATTTAGGTTTCGTTTCATAATCGGCTTACCCTCCCAGCTTTGTAGGATTGATACCCCTGTAGGACTTACAAGTCAGCGCCAAGGGGTCAGAAGCCTGTCGGGGAACCAACGGCATAAAACCTCAGATTGGAGAGGGGCATGAACATGAGGATGTTGATGATATGAAGTGTAAGCGAAATTGATAAGTGGAAAGTGATGGAGTAATCGATGGAATGAGTGGCGCAGGACCCGGAGAAAACCCGCCCAGACACCGCTTCGTCCACCACGAATCCCATATGCGGGCGCTTGGAAACGAACTCTGGATGGGAGGCAAGAGGTTTAACCTCTCATCCACGGCACCGCATCATACGTAGGAACCAAGCAAAAAAATTAAATATATATATATCTGTGTGTGTGTGTGTGTGTGTGTGTGTGTGTGTGTGTGTGTGTGTGTGTTTATAACGTCGGATATCTTACAGGATAACGGATTCCAAGCTCATCTGAGGATAATTCCAGTTCTTTCTGTCTCCACATGAATCGTTAAAACTAACCCCTAAACTCTTTAAACAAGCTCTAGCACTGGTCATGCCTGCGGAATGAATAATAGCAGTGGTTCGCTCTCTTATATATAGTGATAATTCACGTTTCAAGAAGATTTTGAAGCAACATTCATAGTTTAGATAACCAGTTTTTATTAGTGCATACATTAGTGTTTAATTTTAAATGTATTGCTGTGTTATAATACTTAACTTCAGTTTTAAGTGCGAGTGCTACGAGAGAAATCTTGGGCATGGACACTGAAGACGCTAACATAGATTTCATCAGTGCTAGTAATTATAAAGATTCCATTATCATTGACTCGTCTAAGGAAATGACTTCGCTTCATATGGATACTGTAAGGATGCCATTTGATTCTAACTCCACAGTAATGAATAGATTTGCAACTTTTAATAGCAAAAGTAAACAAATAAAAGCAAGAAAAGAAACTAGTGAACAACCAATTAAGAAATCCAAACATTTGAAGTTATCACTAAACAAAACAAATGAAGACATAACCACACTTCCTTCCACAAGCCAGTTGGCAGCAATGCAAAGTAAGCAAAAGCCTGCTAACTCTGTTATGAATGCTATTCCTACAAAGAACAAATTTCAAATATTAGCAACAGAAGATACCGAGGTCGAAGCAGAAGATTCCTCTATAAATCCTGTACCTAAATTACCGCCCATATGCTTACCTAACATAGAGAATTATCAACTATTCATACAAGCTATAAAGAGCAGAACCAAATCTAGATTTCATATCGACATGAAAGGTTCTACTACCAAAGTATTTACTTCGACACCTGATGATTTTAGGGAACTGACTACATATTTTGACCCCATTCATCAGCAGTATTATCCTTATAAAAATCCAGCTGACAAGAAATGTTCAGTAATTATACGGAATCTCCCATGCTCAATCAGTAATGAAGAAGTAATGCAGGAACTGCAAGAATTGCATTTTCCTTTTCAAAGGTAACACGTCTGTTAGGAAGGAACAAAATTGCAAGGTAAATCAATTCTGAATCTTCTCGTAAACCGTTTACTCTATTGTGTGGTCAAAGTAAAGCCACGCAGGCAAAACAAGGACATACTTCAATGCAAACGTTGCCAAAATTTTGGACATACAAAAAATTATTGCCAATTTCAATCATGTTGTGTGCAATGCACGGGAATGCCCAAACCCATAAACCACGCCACCAAAGTGCGTTAATTGTCATGAGAAAAACTCGGCAAACTATAGAGGTTGTCGAAATTACTTGCAAATGAAAGATCGATTATCTGCGTCCCGCAATAATCAGGCTCAACAACAAACGGAAACTACTCCAACACCATCTCAATTAGTAAGAACAAATCAAGAAGACCAGCAAGCAAAACAGCACACAAATACAGCTCCTAAGAAACCCTCGACTTCTCAAGCATATGTAAATGCAGTAAGAAACACCCAAACTCACAAACCACAACAATCGACAACAACAGATGACTCAAACTCATTCTCTTCTTTTCTCACCACTCTGTTAACTAACGCCATTCCTCACATTCTTTCCTTTGTAACACAGCACTTGCCAGCAGTTCAACAATTCATAATATCTTGTCTATCTTCTATTACTTCTCAAAATGGCAACCCTTAAACATTTATCAACTCATCAGTTAACAATAGTTAACTGGATTGCAAATGGTCTTCGCTCTAAACGAGCATCATTTATTTCCTTCTTAACAATTCACAATATTGATATAGCTTGTGTTACTGAAATTTATTTTCTACCAAAGGAAAATTTTAAGATACCAGGATAAAAAATCCACAGGAACGATAGAAGTGCCTCAACTGCCTCCGGAGGAGTAGCTATAATAATAAAAAATAATATTAGTCACAATGTAGTACTAATACCAACTTTAAAGGAACTATAAACTGTTGGCGTTTAAGTAAATTGTCGTGAAAGTGATTTTGTGTTATACTGCGCCTATAAACCGCCGTCTTATCTGCTCAATGTATCCTACCTTTCCTTACTCTTTCTAGTGATGCTTCAGCTTTGCTTCTAGGTGATTTAAACTGCAAACATGTTTCTTGGGGTTGCAGAACCACAAACTCAAATGGTAGTCGTCTCTACCAGTGCATCAGTAATAATTACCTACATATTTTAGCTCCAGATGAACCAACCTTCTACTCATATAATGCAAATATTCCTCCAGATATACTTGATATTGGAATTCCTAAAAATATCCAACTACCTACTTACATCACAAGTTTAACAGCATTTGATTCCGATCACTGCCCAGTTCTAGTTACCTTTCATTTAAGAACCAACATTTCCGTACACACGCCCAGACTTATTAACGGTTATGTGCAATGGAATAAATTTCAAGCAACACTAGATTTGAAACTTCAATCTGCATTTCATCCTCAAACAGACAACGATATTGATAGTGCTGTTAAGGCATTTACTGAAAAAATCTGCCTATCTGTAAATGAATCAACGATAACTTTTATCAGACGAAAACCAAATTTCTACTTGCTATCTCATATTCTGCAATTAATTCAAGAAAAGCCTCATATCTGACGAAGATGGCAAAAAGAACGGCAACCTTGGCAGAAAAGGAAACTGAATAATTTAATACGTATGGTTAAACAGGAGTTAGATCAATTTCGTCTTCAAACATACCAAAATGACTTATCATCTCTCTCCAACTGCGATAATACTCTATGGTAAGCGACCAAACGAATACTTCGAGAGCCAAATCTAATTCCTTCATTACGTGAAAATAACCATTGTAATTGACACACAATCAAAATGTAGCCTGCTATATTCGTTTTATGAACATATGTTTAAGCCTAATAACAGTGACAATGGACCGACTACCAAGGAGATTGCAGATGAACTTCAACAGCATATAAAGAATCCAAAGGTGCCTTACACAATTACCCCTGCCTCTACAAAAGAATAGAAACGCTTTATACATCAACTTCCACCTGGACATGACTTAATACTATATACATTATTAAAAAAGCTAACTAATAAAGCATTAGCATATCTAGTTACCATTTACAACGCATCATTGAGGCTTGGTTATTTTCCACAAACATGGAAACTTGCAGAGATCATCGTTCTTCATTAACCTAATAAACCGAAGTATCAACAATCCAGCTACCGACCAATTAGTCTGCTACCAACTCTGTCTAAACTGTTTGAAAAAATTACTCAAAAACGTCTTTCAACATTTTTAACCTCTGATCACACAATTCCAGTTTTTCAGTTTTGTTTTCGACCTAAATTGTCCACTACACATCAGTTATTAAGGGTAACAAATGCTACTGCAACCGGATTTATAAAGAGACAGTTTACTGCTGCTATCTTCCTTGACGTTGCTCAAGCCTTCGATGGAGTTTGGCACGATGGCCTACTAGTAAACTTATATAGTGCAGGAATACCAGATTATCTTATACAGATAATAAGGAGCTTTTTAACAAGACGGCAACCTTCCTTGACGTTGCTCAAGCCTTCGATAGAGTATGGCACCACGAAGGCCTACTAGTAAACTTATATAGTGTAGGAATACCAGATTATCTTATACAGATAATAAGAAGATTTTTAACAAGACGGCAACCTTCCTTGACGTTGCTCAAGCCTTCGATGGAGTATGGCACGAAGGCCTACTAGTAAACTTATATAGTGTAGGAATACCAGATTATCTTATACAGATAATAAGAAGATTTTTAACAAGACGGCAACCTTCCTTGACGTTGCTCAAGCCTTCGATGGAGTGTGGCACGAAGGCCTACTAGTAAACTTATATAGTGTAGGAATACCAGATTATCTTATACAGATAATAAGAAGATTTTTAACAAGACGGCAACCTTCCTTGACGTTGCTCAAGCCTTCGATGGAGTATGGCACGAAGGCCTACTAGTAAACTTATATAGTGTAGGAATACCAGATTATCTTATACAGATAATAAGAAGATTTTTAACAAGACGGCAACCTTCCTTGACGTTGCTCAAGCCTTCGATAGAGTATGGCACGAAGGCCTACTAGTAAACTTATATAGTGTAGGAATACCAGATTATCTTATACAGATAATAAGAAGATTTTTAACAAGACGGCAACCTTCCTTGACGTTGCTCAAGCCTTCGATAGAGTATGGCACGATGGCCTGGCGCCCAACGAAATTTCTCCCAGAAAATGGGCAATGCATTTTATGGGAATATTCGGGAAAGGTGAAAGGGAAGGAATTTTTATAAAGGAAGTGCAAATTTTGGGAAATTTTGAGATCCCAATACTGGACGAGGAAATATCAGCACGAGAAATAGCACAGGCGCTAAGGAGTCTGAAGGGAGGCAAAGCTCCAGGGTTGGATGGGCTGCCCCCGGAAGTTTTTAAAGCCGCAGCCAATGTTAATGAGTTTGGTAGGAGTATGCTCCAGATATGTAACAGATTGTTTATTGAGGGGAATTACCCTACCTGCTGGGGAGAGGGCATTATTCATCCCATTTATAAAGGGAAGGGAACTATTGGAAATCCGGATAACTATAGGGGGGTTACTCTGTTGCCAATTATGGAGAAAATTTATTGTAGAGTGTTATATAACCGGATAAAGGACTGGGAATCTAAATTTGGAAAACTTTCAAAATTTCAAATGGGTTTCAGAGAAGGACACAGTACCATAGATGCCGCGTTTATATTAGACACTTTAAGGGCGAAGCAACTGTTAGTTAAGCGGGGAAAGCTTCATTGTGCTTTTGTGGACTTTAAGAAGGCATTTGACTCTATCAATCGAAATGCATTATGGTACAAACTAGGCAGAAAGGGGTTATCAAGTAAAATGGTTAGAGCATTGCAGGCAATGTATCAAAATGTCCAATTCTGTGTGAAGTACGACAGAAACAGTGTGTCCGAGAGCTGCCGAAGCTATAGGGGAGTGAGGCAGGGTTGTATTTTATCTCCCTTGCTATTTAATCTCTTTGTGGATGATATTACTGATACAATGATAGCAGAGAATATTCAAGCACCAGTAGTAGCGGATTTGCAGATCCCAACACTTTTATACGCAGACGATTTAGTATTGTGCTCTACGACAGTAAACGGATTGCAACGAGGACTGGACAAACTTAAGAACTATTGCGATGAATGGCTACTTACAGTTAATGTGAAAAAGACTAAGGCAATGACTTTCAAAAAGGGTTGTGTTTATAGCAGGGAGGAGACTTGGACATATGCAGGACAGATACTGGACAATGTTAAATCCTTTGTGTACTTAGGACTCACATTTACAATGAACGGAAAATGGACAAAACACATTGACATTACGAAACACAAGGCAAGGGTGAAAGCGGCGGAAGCTCTCCGGATACGCTGCAGAATTCCGAATATCTCCATAACCTTAATGGAAACTGTATACGGAGCGACAGTTAGATCCACGATGACATACGGAGGAGAAATATGGGGGTGGGAACAAACAGGGAATCTGGATCAAGTGAGGACCCAATTTTTGAAAGGAATTCTGGGTGTAGGGAGGGGTACGGCAAACTGCGGAATAATGAGGGAATTCGGGGTACATAGTGAAACGATAGAGTGCAAAATCAGAGCAGTTAAATATTGGATGAGAATCGTTCACGGAAACCAATCTCTAATTAGGGCAGTCTGCTACCGTGAACAGTTGCGAATGGAAGGTAATTTGACGTGGGCATCAAAATTAAAGAAAGGGTTGGAAACCATTGGGATGGGAGACATTTGGATGGCGGGGCAGGAAAACAGGCGAAGTATTTGGAGAAAAATTAAGAAACGTCTCTGTGATATTGACAGACAGCAAATAATTGCGCAATGCACAGAGAAGGTGTCATTAGAAGTACAGTCTGGGCTGAAATCGGAGTGGGGTATGGAGCAATACATCAAAACAGGTACCAAACTCATTAGAGAGGGGCTCGCGTGGATTAGACTAGGAGCATGGAGGAGCACGAAAACTTCTGACGAGAATGGTATAAGAATATGTCCCATTTGCGAGGAGGAAGAGTCGTGGACTCACATCTTGGCAAGATGTAGGGGCACGGAGGAATGGCGGGAAAAATATTTGCCGCGATTTTTTACCACTGCGAATGTAGGGATAGAAGCATGTTGGACGCTACTAGCAGGCACGGAAAACATGGACGGGCTAGGTAAATTTATACTTAAGGCAAGACAGCTGAGATCTGAGGAGGCTGCCAATAGAGAAGGGGGGGGGGGGATAAGATCAACTAAACAAAAGTGACTACAATGTTCTACATACATGTATATTATATCATACTTAGGTCACTGTTATGCTAGGGTTGTATATATTATGTGTATATATGTCTTTTAAGTGTAATTATCTATTATAAGAGGGTGCATTTATGAAGGTTTACTCTGTGCTGTAAATTTAAATTGCTATATTTGAATATCTTTGTATCTTTATTTTCGGATTCACTCTTAATTTTTATTGTTGTATAATATTGCTTTTGACGGTGTATTTCCTTTGTCTTTTTATTGTCGTGTTTACTCTTTTAATTCGTTGTTGTGGTTGTTGTTTTAATATTGCTTGTAATGTGTATTACAAAAGCACGTACGGTCTGTGGACCCGTGCGACTGTTCAAATCCTATGTATGATATTGCTATGTTAATAAATACACTTATTCATTCATTCATTCATTCATTCAAACTTATATAGTGTAGGAATACCAGATTATCTTATACAGATAATAATAAGATTTTTAACAAGACGGCAATCTTCCTTGACGTTGCTCAAGCCTTCGATGGAGTGTGGCACGAGGGCCTACTAGTAAACTTATATAGTGTAGGAATACCAGATTATCTTATACAGATAATAAGGAGCTTTTTAACAAGACGGCAATCTTCCTTGATGTTGCTCAAGCCTTCGATGGAGTGTGGCACGAGGGCCTACTAGTAAACTTATATAGTGTAGGAATACCAGATTATCTTATACAGATAATAATAAGATTTTTAACAAGACGGCAATCTTCCTTGACGTTGCTCAAGCCTTCGATGGAGTGTGGCACGAGGGCCTACTAGTAAACTTATATAGTGTAGGAATACCAGATTATCTTATACAGATAATAAGGAGCTTTTTAACAAGACGGCAATCTTCCTTGACGTTGCTCAAGCCTTCGATGGAGTGTGGCACGATGGTCTACTAGCAAACTTATATAGTGTAGGAATACCAGACTATCTTATACAGATAATAAGAAGATTTTTAACAAGACGGCAATTTCTAATCCGCAAAGATACCTTCAAATCAACTGAACGAACAATCGACGCAAGAGTACCACAACGGTCAGTTCTCGCACCGCTACTGTTTAATATACCTGATTTACGACCAGCTTCCATCACCATGTACGCCGACGATACTGGCCTTTTTTATTCACGCTCCAAACTAAATACAGCAACTGCAAGCATCACTTTCACTATTAGCTGAATGGCTTACAGTATGGCGCATTTCACTTAACATTAACAAGACAGAAGCAAAAATATATTCTCTAAGACCTTGGCGAAACCTTGATTATTTATATTTACAGAATAAACAGTTAACCTGGTTGCCATCTCAAACCTCAGTTAAATATCTTGGCGTCCTACTGGACACAACATTACACGCATCACAACACTTGCTAACTCAAGGCTCATCAAACTTTATCCATTAATTAATAAACTCTCCAAGACTGCTTTACAAATCTTTAATTGGACCTCATCTCACTTATGCAGCTCCTATATGGTCCATAACAAATAAAACTAATGTTCATAAACTGCAAGTTGTACAAAATAAGTTTCTCCGCAGAGCTACAAATGTACCATGGTTTGTACGCAGCTTCAACACGAACTTAACATCCTTCCAATAGAACAGCATACGAAAGACCTCTCCAAGACATTCTTCAACAAATTAAGCAACGTTACTGGTGCTCAAGCATTTAACCTGCATATCAAAACTCAACACAAAAGGCTGGAAAGAAAACTACCACAACATTTCTTAACCAGTGAAACAGAGGATTCCTGTTAATATTTATTCATAAATTTCATTATCATGTAGTTTCATTTTTGTAATTTATTATTGTTATTACTTATACTTTCATTGTAACAT
Source organism: Hymenopus coronatus (assembly GCA_030762935.1). Lineage (NCBI taxonomy): Eukaryota > Metazoa > Arthropoda > Insecta > Mantodea > Hymenopodidae > Hymenopus > Hymenopus coronatus. The sequence continues at coordinate 96,748,539 of CM060891.1, read as the reverse complement.
TTATTTGTGAAGTTATATTATCATTTCTGTATTAATAATCTATTTTTGTTTATGTTAGAGGAGCCAACATGGTCAACCTCAAATGTTAGTGTATTGTGTTTGTTATCTATGGCCTGTATAGCATGTATGCCGGTCTGCCAAAAATAACATGTAAATTAAAAAAAAAAAAAAAAAAAAACCAGACATACTCTATGAAAGTAACGAATGATAATGCTCTTGTGTAAGGAGTAAATTATATATTATCGAAAGATATATTATTACAAGTTTCAGTAAAGCAGGCACTTAGTAATGTTTAGACCGCTGACGTTTTGAGCGGTCGGCATTGTGTTCGGCGTACAGAACCATTAATGATAAGCATGATATACTGTCTGGTTATACCAAAGATTTTCTATTATTGTATTTCGTAGCCCTTCTTTCTGATGTTGGGCTAAACAGGAATTGGTTGCTGTTCTTCCAAGTGCGTTGCTTGAAAAACCTTACCGGAGGGAAATCTTCCAAAGATGTCCGGTAAGTGTTAGCTCCGTTGTTTCTGGATTATTTAAGAATATTTGTGCAGCTTCTGTCGTTTGAGAATTTAAATATCAGCTACTTAGCATTTTCACGAAGTAACATTTACGAAATATAACATGGTATAACAAAGTTTTGGTCAGCTTTATACCAAGTATCTAAAAAAAAAACAAAAAAAAAAAACAAAAAAAAAAAAAAAACGGATGCATAGTCTATAAGATGCTCATAATTGCACACAATTGTACAACAGGAAGAAGACTGAGATGACATATTGTTTTGGGTTTGACTCTGATTGTTCCGTTTTTCCTGGGGAATTTGTCTACAAAGCTGTTCCCTCATACGGTTCTTTTTCTCTTCTGAACCAAGGTGTGGCTTCTACATTAATTTTATTAATATTTTAGAAAAGTAATTCAGAAAAGATCCCACTTTTATTTTCATTACCACTGCACCAATGACCCGATTGAATGGCTTCTTAATAGATGTTAAATAAAATAGGGATTTCAGTTAATGTATCCCAAAAATGTATTTTCCTATGTGTTAAAGGAAATGCAAATGTCCTAGCCAGCTGGCTGCTTAGGGCTATTTATAAAACTGTGCTCTAAAACCCTGCATTAAACTATTGTGGCTTTAGGAGGGACTGAAGGAAACCCTAATGATGTCATTCTAATTGGATTATGAAAACGAGAGGTGTGTCTGTGTGACAAAGAGAGAGGGACGGAGAGGGACAAAGAGAATCATAGAGAGAGAGAGAGAGAGAGAGAGAGAGAGAGAGAGAGAGAGAGAGAGATATGGATGTTTTCTAACTCTCAAGAGGGCTGTACAGTGGTGGTCTAGAATTTCGCACTCCATTCTCATTGTGACCTCAAAAGAAGGGTAACATATTTGAAGCTATGTGTACGTAAGATATTTTATTCCTTGCTTCTCACATAGTAAATATCTTATGAAGTAAATGCTTCATACTCTTTTCCCGAACATACTCTTGCTCTTTTGGCAATGTAGGCAAGTTGGAAATTCGATTATTACTTAAAAAACACAGTATCCTGGCTGGGATTCATTATTTTGGGTTTAGCTAAATGGTTCTCAATTTTCGTAATAACAACAGAGCTCTAGAGGCTTAAAAATTATCGTAATGGTTTTCCATTATTCAAGAAAGTTACGCAATTTACGGTTACCATAAAATTCAGAATAACAAATTGATAATTGTCTGGAAAAAGTATAAGCCCTGTAATTTAAATTGAATTTTCACTACAATAACATCCAAGATTGCCGTCGTGGTCAAGTAGTCAGCGAGCTGAGATCTCATCCGGAGGTACTGCGTTCGATTCCCTACTCGGTCGGGGAATTATCCCCTATCCCCCACGGAGTCTAGGAGAATGAAGGTAAGAGTGAATGTGTGAGTGTTTAGTGATATAAAATGATTAACCTAATGCTCTAAACCTACAGTAATATGATCTGTTCACAAGTGAAAGCCCCCGATATGACCATTGAAGTTAAAGGGGTCTATACAAATGAAACAATTAAAAAACAATAATATCCAAATAAACAATAAAGATAAAATCATTGTTATGCACCAAGAATTTAATATATATAATTATATATATAATTTCTACCAGAAAGTCCTCAAATTTTGCATTCTTTATTGATTGAATAAATTAATTCCGAACAGAATAGAGGAATCGCGTTCACAGAATTGAGGAGATTTGCAAAGAATTGGATATATCTATTTTCCAAATATTTTCAGTTCAGGGGAGCTCCAGATATGTCTATATATGTTTATTTATTTATAAATATATCAATCTATATGTGAAAGTTTAGAGAAATTCTTCCATTGCTTATTTTGTTGTAGAATCACGGGCTATGTATCAACGGATAGAAATATATATCTTTTGTCTTTGAAATGCTGTGATATATCAATAAGAGAAGGAAAATAACAGTGATTAACACAAAAAATAGGTAAATGTTACATAATTCGAACCAAAACAACGAATATTGAAACTGTGCTTTCACACCAAGATCGTTTTACGTGTAGTAAAGTGTTATTTCTTAAGACTTGCAACTAATACAAAATTAATTTAAGGAAAATATGAATCCGAATAAATCAAGCTATGCATATATCTAAAATCTGATGTGTTCCATTCACATAACCCTTTCCACCTATTTGTAATAAACTATTCTTATAGAAGGTCATTATTCTATGTACTATAGATAATCGAACTATTTTAAGAAATGTTGGTTTTTGCTCAGTTCCTTATAGATAGAGGGTAAATAAGTGAATAAAAGAGCTCAAACAGATACTCAAAATTTCTAAAAAGTGGCCGCTAGGGCATAGCCAACAATAAACCAAAACAAAACAAAAATATGATCTCTCGTTTGAGAAAAGTATAAATATTTGAAAATGTTGCACTAATAGCTAAGAATATCTCGGAAATTGTTAACTCTTCAAAAAAAAAGTACATAAACTGCACTTGAATGCAACCAACTTTTTTTTTTTTTTTATGTAAGACAATAAGGTGCTTTCATCAAAAATGATGTTCCATGTAAAAGGTTGTTCGGTGTAGGGGGGGGGGCGGTTTCCTATAAAAATACCTCCTGTGACATCCTTGGAAGAAGTAGGATATTTAACGGACTTTTCGTCTTCGAGGTGTCTTTCACACACACACACACACACACACACACACACACACACACACACACACACACACACGCACACACAAATACACACATACAAGGAAACACACACGGACATTTTCATAAAAATGTCCTGTTTTGATTTTTGTTCAGCGGCTCTCAAATATATATTTCCGATGAATTTTGGCATCGAATTTTCGGGTGAAAAACAACAGCTGCTCCCAAAGTGTATATTAGTAAAGAAAATAGAAAAGCGAAGTATTTTTATAGAATCGTTGAAGCCATTTCTGAAAAAATCTAAAGTGACGAAAAATGTGCTACGTAAAGGGTAGCTTCGAGTAAAGTAACGTTCTTAAAACTCTTCGTTAGAATTTGGAGAGTAAGTTTGCCATTATGTCTTTTTGTTTCAAGTTTTCTGCTAACACACACGCAAACAACTATGAAAACGTTTATCTCGATTAAAATTAGGCAGATAGAAAAGCAATATCGGATATAGTCACAAGACTTCCGAATTCTGCAGGTCATTTATTCTCACACATTTTCTTGTCAGCACATCGGGACCAGTAAGCTTAAGCGATACTCAAACTGTTTAACGGTTGTAATGTTTTTGAACGTTGAGTTATCTCAAGAGAAAGAAGAACGATTGACAAGTTCCCATTGCAGAATATTATAAGCGTCTTAAAATTGAATCCTCAACAAGATATAACCGAAAATGTTTAACCTATTGAAAGTGTGTTTGAAATAAATTGTGTGTTTTAAGGATATAGACATTTTTGTTGTTTTCTCTTATGGCTTTTCAGCAATGGAAAAGTCATCCATAATTATGAGGACTTCCTAGGTTATCTTAGGGTGAAAGGGAAACCACTACTTAAATATAAACCAAGTAGCAATCTCATTATTTGAAACATATTTTGTATAATTAATGCTTTTCAATGGCCAGTTTAGCAGAGATATTTTCGGTGTTTGGAGAAGATAAAATGCCCACCATTTACATAGGTACCTGAAACTTTTACATCTTCTTAAACAGTAAAGTCGTAAGTCAATAATTTCATTATTACGTAATGTCTCCTCCATCACAAAAATTCGACGTCAGTGTTCTGTAAATGCTGCGTTTCACATCCTCCTGAATAAACGACCGAGAAGATGCAAGTCGGATGATCTCGTAGGTCATTTGGTGGGCACGTAGCGTTCAATCCATCTGTAAGCTACAATTCACGAACATTCCGGCTTAGGGGTGGTGGAGCACCATCATGTAAGAACCACAGTTTCTCCTGGTTCCTAAAAAGCCTGATAGCGTTTCTTCCAGGAATCAGCTAACTAACTCGGTTCAACCGGTTGGGTGGAATGTGAGGGCTTACAGGAAATCGTAGTTGAAAATTATGCTTCCCTGTGAGGGTTTTCTTCCGCTCATATTTGGCTGTAATAAAAATTAAAAATGCAGTTTTTTATAAAAGTAGTTTTGTCCGTAGCGATAGTTAATTGCCAGTATTGACACGTAATTTGTTGCTGAGAGACACGTACGCGCTAGCTATGATACAATTGAAATAACTGTTCATCAGCATCCTGAGACAAATCAAACGGACCATGCGAACTATTCCTCCTCGGTTGTTTATTGTAAGGTATAAACGTGTTGCTTCTGCGGTGACGGTACTTCTTGCTCGCCTTAACTGTTGTTCTGACTGCAGATTCATGTGTTAGGGCGGTCCACACAAACAATCTGGATTTAGTGTTCTTCGGACAGGAAGCGTTTCTAGTGTCAACTTCATCATTTTGAGCAGTTTCCCCATTCACTCAACAACATAAAAAATACTCATCATTTGAAAAGGCTGCACTTCGCAAACTTTATGTGTTGTATGTACGACTGCCCATAAAACACACATCAGGTTCTTTAATCAATAAACCTCTCAGTTCAAATGCAAAGTACGACTATACTCTAATAGTAACAATTCAACTTCTAGTGGAGCATACACATGCTGAGCTTTTCAAGAGTATTGAACGATAGACATCGCTTTCTCACTGTTAATATAATCCAATAATTACCAATTTGTATCTCATATTAAGCTAAAACATTACACCACTCTTTGTGGGTGTGTTTGGATTAAGAATTGTTTGAACATTACTGGTTCCCCTACGTCCTAGTTCATATATGGTGTTTTTCTTTTACGTTCGGGAGTTAGTTCTCGTATTAATATACCTTCATCTAGCAATTTGCCTATATATCCAACTACATAACGTCTGCAAAACGGTGTTCGGAAAGAAAATAATTATTTCAAAACCTATATGATATCAAATAGTTACTACGGAAATAGGTCACAAATAGGATATTCTGCCCATCTACAAGTAACGGACTAAATCTTCATACATTCTCGTGGGATAGACCTCTAATTTCGAAAAGCAATTACTTGTTCGAAAACGGCTGATTAGAAAATAAAATCATATAATGCTATTTTTGTACTTCTATGAAGTAGTTACGTTAAAGAAGACATGTAATAAGGTTTCTTACACAGTGGTTTATTTATCATGAAGGTCTTTTGAGTTTATGGTATACCAGCTGCCCGGGGCTTCGCATGGGTGATGTACCCAATGAACAAACTAAGACAAAATCTTTCTTTTACAATACGACCATGCAATGAAATAAAATTACAACTAAATAATTAGAAAATGCTTTATTGTAATTCCTTTTATGTACAATTTTCCTTCCGGAGAGAAAATAAATAGCGCCGATGGTTTACCGACTCTCGAGCATGCAACATACAATTGCCCATGCAAAAAGCACGGCAATCCAAGGTATATTTTGCACATTTCAAACGATTGACCTTGGGATTTATTGTCATTGCGCATGCAAGGCGCACGGGAAACTGAACATGCTGAAATTCAAAGGAAAGTAGGTTGGCATTAGTGGTATCCTGGAATAAGCACATCACGCATTTGAACTTTTCTAGGATTATAGTACTTTAAATCAAAATGTTCATAATTTTTTTAACAAATTTGCACAATTTCAGCTGATTCAGATTGTGTAATCCTGGTGGAATCCTGGAAAATCCAATGAATTTAGGAATTCAGTTAGATAATTGACAACTTCATTTGGATTGGTTTACCGCCTGCGGTGCCATTAGTAGTTAAAGCGGGCGTTAAACACTACAAAAAAAAAATTGGATTGGTAATGAAATCGATAGATTTAAATGAACGAATTTGTCCTTAAATTTTACTCTGCCTTTTTATATTCATACCATCTACATTCTTATTAGTTGCTGCTAAATGGCTCGTTCGCTCAAACAAGCATAGTTTTTGTAATTAACACCAATATTTGGGAACACTTTCCATATTAATTCTTCCTTTGACGTTGTGATGTGACAAAAATTTGGTGGAAACGAAACGAGGCTAGTAGAAGCATCAACAGAAATGTGCCTATGTCTAATAATGCTTTTGCAGCTGCAAAGTGCAATGATCTGCAGAATGTAGCATATGTTATTGGTATGCAGAAAAGGATGAAGTCTGCGCACCCAAAAGTTGTGGAAAGGATGACAAATGCAGTTAACAGCGTGGGTAGGCAAGGATGTTGTTGGCACAATAGAATAATGGCAGCGCTTTCATAGTGCGGCGGGTAAACACTGAAATAAGTAATGAATTTGTATTAAGGAGAAAGTCACAAAGTAACATTCATGCTTCTTCCGAATCTCTTTCATTCATTTACTCCTAACGCTCTAGTTCCTACTACGACTGACTGTTTGGTTTCCTCTCACGACGATAAATTCCCAGCTGCCTCATCCCTTTTTAACTCCGTCCGGGGATGGATGTGATGTTCAGTTCCACTGGGTACCGAAAAAGCAGCACCGTCCAGACAATGATTAATACTAGTGATGGTTTTCGATCCAGTTCGTTGACTCTCCAGTTGCGCATTCATCGCCACTTTGCTTTGTAGACACAACTTCATTGTATCTCAAGATCATCCAGGATGACCCCGGATGCCTGTTGGGGCTCCAGAGGTACACCTCATTTTGGCGGAGCCATAGCACTTTTGGTCAACGTTAAGAGGGATTGTCGCCTAACTGAACGATGCCATAGCACATATTTTAATTAATTAGACTGTATAAATTAATTTCTAAGTAAAAGATTCTGAATTTGTTTGTTGTAATTTATGTTGAAAGTTCAGAGAAACTATTTCTGGAAATCGTTTGCTAACTATAACAAGAGAGTTTTCAGGCGACGATCTCAGATGTTTATAACAGCAGCTTTTGTGTATTGCAAGGGGGAGAGAAAAGAGAAAGTAGATGTGCCGTATACAGAGGGGAAGCACAAGAAAATTTAGGTAAAAAATCACGTGAAGGTAAATTGACAAATTGAAAATAATTACATCACGTCAAAAGCGCACCTCAAGCCATTTTCGGTGCCAAAAAAAGGCCAATAAAATTGCACGTTGAGAGTTTTGCGCGAGGGTAGAATTTACTATAAATGTAGAGTATTCGCCCGAATCTACACCACTGTTAGAATGTAATGTCACGCGGAACCCGCGTCGCTTAAAAGTCCACGCCTAAAAGTTAAAGTGTCTATAAATGTTCTGAACGTAACAATTGTGATTATAGCCGCGTAAGTTAACATTTCCTTTGTGCGCGTTTATGCCCTCATATGAAACAAATCATGGTGTCGAATCGCGTCAAGAACTGTCCACAAGAACGCCTGTGAAAGGAAATAAAATCTTTGACTCAATGAAAGTGCCGATGGTTATTTTGAGATAAATTCCCGTACATTTTCCGAGATCTCATCTTGCTTACTACCGTAAGCAAAATAAGCAAGTCTCTATTTCTCGCCGCTGAGTGAGTTAGCCGTGGAACGCCCAGAGTCGTCAACTCCAACTGCGACTCCGGAGAGAGGACCAGTTGTCTCTGCGTAGACCAGCACCACAAGTACGTCCCAAGTTCCCGCTTCAATGTCGACGTCTCGTCGTTGCTTCTGAGGGCATCCAGACCCAATATCACATCCTCAGCAACCCTAGTAATGAAAGTCCACAGGCTTACACTGCTCCGTTCCAATGTCAATAGAGCAGAGCCTCCTCTTTTACAGGTAAGATGTCGCCGTATGCCGTCAATAGATGATAGGGTCGACTTCGTATTGGGGAGCTATTTGTCACGCCACGTGTGATTACCATCTCTGCTACATCCGTGTGTGCTAACATTCAGCACAGCTTCCCTGTACACAGCCGTCTGCGATAGGCTATCTTCCTTTATTCTACCCAACCAACTTAGTGTCATTTGAGTTGTTGGCGATGGTGGCCCCAAAGTGCACCTCCCTTGTTTTACGCCTGTTGGTCGGCTTTGTCGGGGACAGAATCTCGCCGGAAGGCCACTCCCACAGCACACATCATTCGAAGGTTGTCGTGCTCTCTGAGTTGTACCCCCGTCCCTATTGTAGCGAATACTCCTCGTCTTCGAGTTCGACGCAGCTGTTTTCTTGGCTGCCTCCATCCTTAGCATTGGTCACTGTCATATCTCGATGTCGTGCGCGTCGTCGACTGAGTAGGTAGCTTCCTGGGACATGCAAACAGATAGTGGGCTCTAGGTGCTCAATCGCCAGTTCAAATCTTACATCATCTTCTCTCGTCATTACAGCATCGATGTAACCTGATTGCGGTAGGCTACAATTAGAAATGGTTCCCGAAGCAGTTCTCAAGGGCCTCATAGTTCTCTACGGCATTTTCGACGTTAGAATTGCATTCAGTACTTCTGCCGTCCGTCCTTGGAAACTTACTATCAGTTGTGCGGCACCTTCATCTGCTGACCACCGATTGTTGATAGGCGTGGTGGCGAACTTTCAAGGGAAGACTTCTAAAGAGGATGTTCTGTCGAACTTGAGTGATTTGACGCCTGAGGATATTGATTCACCTCCTATCGTTTTGAGTTTCAAGACCTTCAGCATTCCCTCTAACATTGTTGTTCACCGCGGTCTTCCAGGGCGTCAATGGGTTCTTCAACGCGCTCCAGTGCGTTAACGCAATGATCAAGTTTCTTTATTCTTCCGCCGAATTTTGCTACGTCCTTTTTCACGCTGGCCAATTCTTCGTCGAGTTTGTTAGATATCTCAGTCTTCATTTTCTCCATCGCGTAATTCACAATTATTTTCTCGGATCTCATCTTCTGCATTTTGGAATCCTTCTTCTCTTTGATTACCTTATACAATGTTAATTTCATTTTAGTCATTCCATATTTCATTATATCCATTCTAGATTTCACTCCCGTGTCCATTGAAGTCTGGAAGTATGATGAGAGTGTGGAGTGAAAAATGGTAAAATTATTTCTGATAGGCAATATCTACCAGATGTAAAGACCACCAAATTGATCACTGCAGTTGAAGGCGGGGTATACGTGGAACGGTTAGAAACACATTTGGTGTACCTAAACGTTTTAAACACAATTGGCATATCAGAATTTCTTGGTACCAACGTTTATCAACATTTGGATGTTTTCGGCGTCTTACAGAGTTCTATTCTTATCACCTAATTGACAGATGGAGACTCGGTAGACGAGAGATGGGTGGACTAAATGAATCTGGTGCTGGTACAAGCCTGATGACCTAATGATATGATTGTGAGGAGGATGATGATGACATTGAGGATGCTACTCTCATGTATTTTTCTTAAGAATTTCAATTTGTAAAGGCATTGACATTTCGAAATACCAGAAAACAGGTTTGGAAGTAGAGCGTGTTTTATTACCGGGTCATACAATAAATCGCGAAAAAGTCTGAAAGCACAAATTGAGACATTGATATATAGAACCGAAGCTCTAGATTTGCTGCTAGCAACTTAAGTCATTTAATTATATTTTTCCACTTTAAAATATTGTTAAATTACTTCCCGATCACTACACCCTTATATAGATATATTATTTCAATAATGATGTTTCCTACTTGAAAGTGATAAATATTTATTTGTGTTACAGGTGTGATATAAGAAATATTAGAAACTAATGCAGTCCAAACAACAATGTTACATCCTTCTGCAAATGGTAAGTGCTGGTTCAATATTGATTCTAAAATGCCAACGTTACATATTGTTTGCTTATCTTATCTTTGGCACTATGATGTTGACTATGACAGAGTACGGACTTTTGGAGAAGTAGTTGTCGCTGGCATTCTTCATTACTGCTAACCGCAGTTATCTTCTTATTCCAAACAGTAATTATTTCTATAGCTACAGATCTCCTAATGCTGCTCCTGTGTCCCTGTGCATAATCAGCGTTTATTATTCATTTATACAAGTGCAAAGAAGCTTTAAAAGCTTAAAACGTAATCCATTGTCGCTAATCGGAAATAGGTTAGATATAGAAAAAATCTGATGTGTTCCATTCACTGTAACAAAGTATTGTAGTAAGATTATTCTTCTATCCACTTCATGCTAATTGAGCTAACATTACCAGAAATTGTTTACTTCCTTATAAATAGAAGCGAAATAAGAGAATACACTAGGATAAACCGACAGTCACATGTTTTAAAATATGGTTGCTATGAGATTGAAATCCGCTTTTTGCGTGGCCAGGACGGACAAGTTCCTGTATGACAAATTTTGAAGTATTTTAAAACTGAAACCAATAACAAGGAATACCTCGAAAACATTAAAAATGTATATGACACAAATTGTGTGTTTTAACGATCTACAGGTTTCGTTTCATCACCAGTTATGCAAAATTTGAAAAAAAAAATCCAAAAAATTCAACATATTTATTTTATTTGCCATGTAAATATGTTAAATACAATAGATTTTAATCAAAATCATAAAGAACTATTTTTTAGAAATTTAAAGTTTTCAAAAAGTTTTCGATGAAAGGGTAGTTGAGGGTGGGAGGTGTCGTATCGTATCCTTGAACTTAAATATGAAAGATTGTTCTTCTTCTGCCCTTTCTTTTAATTAGCGGACTTTCTTTTTTGTTTGTATACACACGTATGGGTGATACTTTAAAAGGACACTTGGCATACCGCGAGGTTTGACCGCACGTGTCGGTGACACTCTTAGAGTCTCGGTTTCACGGCCAAAACAGTAGTAGTTTATGGAGAAAACTTGTCTTCGTTTACTCAGCGGTTAGCACTTTAAGACTCTGTTAGAATTCAAACTAATAAGTTGGTTTTAACGGTGATGATCTTCTGATATCTCAGGTCGACTAGTCTCGGAGCTCGCCTTGAAATGAAAACAACTGTTCCTGCTGAAACAACACTTCTGTAACAATACTTCACTATATTCTTAATATTGAAACTGTGAAATGTTGTCGGATAGGCTGGCTAGATTACAGTCACTTTTGGGTTTCGATTTCTGGTCGCAGGACCGATTCTTGCGTACCTCACCCACCCGTAGAAGCAACTCAAGCGTTACTTATCTCCCAGCAGGCAACTCGCTATGAAAAACAAATGAACAATTATTTTGCCTTTCAATTAATTATGAACATTACCCTTTACATAATATTCTCAAAGTTACATAAAACTTTAACCCTTCACTTTCCATCATGTTGATACACTTTACTTTCACATGCTATTCGCATATGAGCATTTACTATTTTTATACATATTTTTCATTTCTGACATTGTTGTCCGAAAGTTGAGGCTACCCATTTTCATGCGCTGGCTCTTAGTACATACGTACTTGAAGGAAACCATTTTTGGCACTTTCATGCGTGTGTTTATTTACCATAAAGTAAATATGAATATTACTTATATTCAAAGATAATAAATATTGTATCAAATATCCGGTTTGATATTTAACGGACTTTTCGTTTTTGAGCTATGCTGCCCCCCCCCACACACACACAGATAAAAACACACGGACCTTTATCGAAAAATGTTTTTTTTTATTCGGGGGGTAACAAAACATGTATTTCCGGGAAATCTTGGTATCGAAATTTAAGTACAATACCGTGTAGAGAAAGTAAGAATAGTTTAAATTTGTGCATGATTAAGTAAACGAATTAAATACATTATCTTTTCATTAATATTGACAAAATATTGCTTAATTACCTTACACGGTAGTAAATGACAAAGCATATAAACATCACATTGATATTTTCTCCAGAGCGAGTGGTCACATAACACAAACTGATTCTCTTCCTCATAGTTATATTTGGACAACGGGTTTAAAATGTTAGCAAATGTTAGAAATGCTTCGTTTTAGCACACTTTAAGACATCTGAGTGTGGTATAGTGGTTTAGAGAAGGATTGCTGAAAGAACACAATACCTCGAAAAGTTATTTTATTTATTCAGGATAATGCTCTATCGCCAGATTCGAAAATACTAAAGCAAATACCTCCTTACGATTGTGTAATTATTCATGCAGCTCATCCTATCCGTTACTGAGGGTTATTTATTCTACTTTCTCAAGCAAGTCACACATTTAAATTCCTCTTCATCTAACTCAATTTTTGGCCGATGTAATTCATTTGCAAATTTTATATAAGTTGTTGTTCAGAAGTATCTAATCCCAAATCCCTAAATTTTGCGCTCCAACTGTGATTTTGACAACCCAGAGTAATTGATTATACCAATCAGCCATTTTGAACCTTGAAGCTCGCATTTACGCCTTTCAAGCTCGCCTTCAGTTCTGTGCTTCTAGCTTTTAAACAGGCCACGGATTCTCATATCACATTTTAAATATTTTGAATTGCAAGCGCTAAACTGTATAGTCAAGAATAGGAATACATGTGGATGTTTTTGGGTTTATATGCCGTTATCTTTATTTGATGTTGGCAGAATCTCCTTATCAGTTATGTTCCACACCTACCCGGGCTCTTATTGAACTGAATAAACTGAGCGGTGAAAGAGGTGAGAAATGGAAGCGTTTCACCTCAGTGGCTGGAAGACACTTACTAGATGTGCTTTCTCTGAGCTGCTGGGCCGGCGCCTTTACGTTATAAAAACTAAGCGTGCTGGGCCATAAAAGTCTGCTCTCAACATTGTACAGCCAATCACTGATATGAACAGTGTCTAGGAGAGCACCATTCTTGCCGTATTGCTTTGTTGTGGATTTACGTAATACGTGGTCAGCGTTTTATAGTATTCAGCATAAAATAAGTAATATACTGTATTGAAAAGAACCTGAGGAAAACTAGGGAGAAAATAAATTGGGTTGATTACTTCAGCATCAGCTACATACGTTCAAGAATACATAAAGTCAATTATTACAGGAACATATGAAAGCTCAAGAGTATGTCTCAAGTGCAAGGATAACCAGAAAATTAAGCAATCAAAGCGGTGTTTTACATCCATCGTGTGTGCTTTTGAAGTTTATAAGTGATTTGTCCCACCTGTTTGGTTGCAATAGAGGAATACACGACGTACTTGCACCAAGGTGGACGATGCAAACGGCGAAGTTTAATTCACATTGGTGAATGCCGCCCTTCGTGGTGTAGTGTATACCATATACCTAAGGTCGAGGGTTCAAATCTGGATTTTTTTCGGGCATAAACATCTTTGGGATGCAAAGCAGTTGATTCCGTGTCATAGTTTTACGGCACGTAAAGGAACTCCAAACCTGATAAAGAGGCCTCGTACAAAATAAAGCGGTCTTTCATGCCCAGTACAAAATGGAACGCTGAGACCTACAGCAGTTAAAGAGCGTCCCTACATAAAACTCCATTTCCGTTGGGTTTTCAACATTAATCTGCCAACATACTTGGAGTCCATTTTCCCTGATAGTGTGCTTTCATTTTAGCAATGTACTGATGAAAATGCTCGAGATGTTTGCTGCTAACAGATCCCAGGCTCTCAGATAAGAAATCAAGATTGCAGTCCAACCTCAGACCATGACCGTGTAGCTCTCAGCTCACTATCAAGCTTGTATTCCAGGAGGCAATTTCAGGTTTATGCTGAACAACCAGGGTCTCCGTCAAATGAGCAACTCCTTACAGAAACCTAGCTCCTCCTGTTTAGAAAGTAGATGCTTAAACGCCTTTTGGCGTTGACAGAGAGGGCTTAGTTTAGTGTCATTCTGCATGAGGTGCCAGCCTTTCAATGCTGAAGCAGCAAGAAAGTTGGCTTTACTTTTAGATGACTTATGTCTATGAATCAAATCATTTAGATTCTATGATAAAATGGTTCTTTTATGGTAATCCACAAAAAGGGTCACTCTGTCGTTGTAATTCACCAAAGTTAACAACTTTCAGAATATTCACATTTCTGTCGTTGGTGGAGTTGGTATGAGAAGGCCTGCTCGACGAGGCACTGGTCCAACTTTTTATTTTACAGATGGATACTTAACTTTAACTTCGGACTTTGAATATTGAACTTATTCCACACACACACACACACACACACATATATATATATATATATATATATATATATATATATATATATATATATATATATATTTGCCAAGCGGACGCAGCAATCTTTTAGATGAACCTTAGGCTCCCACCATATCATAGGAGCTCCTGACGGGACCTGTTTCTGCAATCGGTTAATAGTGTTACATATTCGGCACAACATATTTCAGGAACCCAAAATTTATTCTGGTCTATTTTATTGTCAAAAGATCAGAAGCCTGTCTGGGTGGTGTGGTGGTAGCGTGCCCCTCTCATATTCAACAGCTTACGCACTCGTGTACTAAACATCCCATTCACAAATAATATTCTATTTAAGCCTTTATAATATAAATAACAATTATTTTAATTATTATAATTACGATGCCACAGTAACAATCAGTTTTAATATCACAAAACATAGTCTATTTAAGCTATTTATAATATAAATAACAATTATTTTAATCATAACAATTACCATACCATACTAATAATACCGTTTTTAATATCAGAGGAACATTTGTGGATAATGGAGCATTTCTGGCTCCGTTTCTGGTTTGGCAGATACTGTTTATTCAACGTTTTCATCATTTACAAGTGTAAGTTAAAACATTAATAATATTGTATTACATTACCGAAGCCATAAATAAACTTCTCTTTATTCTCGACACTGTTAAGGCGAAAGAAACTGTACTTGTGAAAGGTTTATCGTGTAAGACATAGCTACACTATTATTTAGATGTGACTTAAATAATAAGATATACAAATCTGATGTGATCCATTCACATGACTTTCTGTAACATATTATTGCTAATGAGCTTATTCTTCGATGTAATTCATGATAAAAAGACTGCAGAAACTGTCTTATTACTTACTTCCTTATAAGTAGAAGTGAAATAAGGCTAAACCGACAGTCAAATGTTATAAAAATGTGCTTGCTATGTGATTTAAATTCGTTTCTTTGCAAGTTCAGGAGTTGACAATTTCCCATATAAGAAAAATGTTAAGTATTTTTAAAATTGAATCTAAAACAGGGAATATCTCAGAAACGTCAGCTAGAGGAAAAAAAATCATATGGCATAAAGTGTGTGTTTTAAGGAGGTCTACTTTTTTATGTATTAAGTTTTTGTCTATCTCTTATGATTTACATTTATGCACAATTCAGAAAAATATCGCCAGAATAAAGAGGCATTTGGAGACTATTCCCAGAAAATTCAAGATTAAATTTTTATTTGCCATTTCAATATCTTAAATATAAGATAGTTTAATCAAAATCGTTAAAGCCATTTTTGAGAAAACCAAAAATTTCGAAATTTCTTCCATGTAAATGATAGTTGGGGGTGGAGGAACTTTCTTGAAAATCTTCGTGTTCCATCCTTGGAAGACACTGAACTTAAATATCAAGTTTTGAATTTATCGGACTTTTCGTTTTTGAGCTATGTTGCCCACAGGCACACACACAAACATTTTTAAAAAGCCTTTTTTGGATTTTGGGGGTCCCAAAACATGCACTTCCGGTGAAATCTTGGTATCGAATTGTAGGTGTAATACAATGGCTGCTCTATACGCCATGTACACAGTACATGAGCAGAAAGTAGAACTGTTATATTTTATTCAACGGATCCATAAACGCATATTTCTGGTGTAATCTCGACATGGAATTTTTGGGTGAAATACAGTACCATATATTCGCATTATACCTAGTGCGTGGTAGAGAAAGTAAAAAGGCTCATTAGGTAAATTCCATAAGAGTAGTACTGACTGGTATTCAAAGTATCGACCGCCGACCGGAATGTAGAGATGGCAACACTGCTGCCCTCACAACTGCTCTAGTCCCCTACAGCTGCCCTAGCATTTCAAAAATGCTGCCCTCCTCTTACTTCACTTAACATAACTCAGCTTTACTTATAGTAGGTAGAGAGGGTATTGCATTCCACCCAAAATTACATACCCAAGTTTTACCACAAATATCTACATATTTTGAGGAACCCTGAATCCGAAAAAAAAGATTTTTAGAAAAAGGTTCGTGTTTGTCTGTGTGTGTATATGGACAGCATAACACGAAAACAAAACGTCCATTAAATACCAAACTTGTTTAAGTCTAGTATCTTCTAAGAATACGATATGAAGGTTTTAAGGAAAATTCCCACATCCCAAACTACCCTTTACATAAACGTTTTTTTCCAAATGTTGGACCTCCTCAAAACTGTCTGTAACGTTTTTGATTAAAGTACCTTATTTTAGAGATTCATAAAAAATAAAATCTAGATTATGAATTTGTTGGGAATAGGCTCTGAAATACTCCTGATTCTGAATGCCTTTTGGAAACCCGGTACATTATGTGAAATAGACACAGACTTACTACACAAAATATGTGATTGTTGTTAACACACACACACACATACACACATACACATACACGCGCGCGCGCAATATGCAATATACATATTTTTATAGCTAAATATTTAGGAGATATTCTTTGTAATTGCTTCAACTTAAAATTCTTACTCTTTTCTCGATCAAAACGTTGTCATTTGTTTCAAATGTCATTTGTTTTACTGCTCGTCCTGCAAAGAAAAGCGAATTTCAACGTAAACGTATAGCGACAGCTTTTAAAGTACGTGACATCCCTTTAATGTAATTTAATTTTTTAATTTTCCTGTACTTACAAAGAGCTAAGTAATAGAATCATTTCTAATGTTTATCTCGATTAGCATGAAGTAAATAGAAGAATAATGTTTTGTGTGAATGGTTTGTCTGCAGAGAAAGTTATGTCAATGGAATATATCTGACTTTTTGTTTAGGTTTCATAGCTAAAAATATATATTAGTGTGCTATATAGGCAACAAAAAATCTGATGTGTCCCCTTCACATAACTTTCTCTACATCTCTACAACAAATTATTATTACAAAGCTTATGCTTCTATTTACTTCATGCTAATCGACAAAAAACAGCAGAAAGTCTTATTACTTGCTTCCTTATAAGTAGAAGCGAATTAATAGAGCAGGATTGTCAAATCGTGGTTGCTATGTGACTGAAGTTCCTTTGTTTGTCTGGACAGAGTTGACAAATTCCTGTATGAGAAAAATATAAGTTTTTCATAGCTGAAAACAAAAACAATGGATATCTTAAAAACGATCAACTCCACGAAAAAAATGTATGGAACATAAATTGTCTGTTTTAATGTGCTCTACATTTTCTGTAATGTAAGTTTTTGTCCATCTCTCACGGTTTAGCAATTTTACAAAAAATCCGTAAAATCATACAGAATAAAGTAGTCTTCAAAGGCTATTCCCAGAAAATTCAAGATATACATTTTATTTGTCAAGTAAATATCTTATATTTACGAGATTTTAATCAAAATCGTTGGAGCCATTTTTAAGAAAATCAAAATGTTGTAAATGTTTTCCATGTAAAGGGTAGTTTGGGTTGGGGGGATGTTCTGAAAAATCTTCGTGTCACATTCTTGGAAGATACTAAAATTAAATACAAAGTTTGGTTTTTAACGGTCTTTTCATTTTTGAGCTATGCTGCCCACAGACACACACGCACGCACTCACACACACACACACACACACAGGCAGATAGACTCACACGGACATTTTCTATAAATGTTTTTTTTTTATTCAGGGGGTCCCAAAACATATATATCCTGTGAAATCTCGGTATCGAGATTTTGAGTGTGGAGTGCAATACCTTCTCTATACACTATGTACATAGTACGTATAGAGAAAGTAAAAAAAGACCATTAACGCAGCAAATGTCTCAATAAAATTTTGAAATTGCGCTAACAGAATAAAAATTAATCAAAAGTTACAAGCTTTCATTTGAAATTTTACGGAGCAAATATAATACTAACCAATTAGTACAAGTGAGCTAAAATTATTTGAAATCCATTTGAATGTTGTCACTATTTTGATTACCCACAGCTCTAAATGAAGTTTCATTTACCGTCGCCAGATTTCGCTGTTTTCAATCTTGTGGATCTATCACAATAATAAAATTATCAATACATAAACAACTCTTATGAAATCAAAAATAGAAAGGAGGTTAAACGAAAAATGTTTAGGATTTATATTTTCACATTTGTGTCTTGAAGTATGAATGTAGTAAACATCATCCAAGGTAGTTTGCTATAACCGCACAAGAAGAGAGATTTAGGGTAGGGGTTTAAAGCACCTTTCATATAGTTAGCTCGTTTATATTGTTTTCACAGGCTAGGGTTGCTAGTAAGCTCTGGCTTAGCTTTTTACTTTCTCTATACGTACTATGTACATAGTGTATAGAGAAGATATTGTATTGCACCCAAAAATTTTCAATAACGCGATTTCACCGGAAAAATATGTTTTGACACCCACTGAATCCAAGAAAAGCATTTTTAGAAAAATGTCCGTAGGTAGGTAGGTAGGTAGGTAGGCAGGTAGGCAGGTAGGTAGGTAGATAGGTAGGTAGGTATGAATAAGTGTATTTATTGACATAGCAATATCATACATAGAATTTCAACAATCGCACGGATCCACAGACCATATGCGCTTTTGTAATACACATAACAAGTAATATTAAAACAACAACAAAGAATTAAAAGAGTAAACACGAAAATAAAAAGACAAAGGAAATACACAGTCCAAAGCATTATTAAACAACAATAAAGAATTAAGAGTGAACCCGAAAATACAAATACAAAGATATTCAAATATAGCAATTTAAATTTACAGCACAGAGTATACCTTCATAAATGCACCCACTTAAAATAGAAAATTACACTTAAAAGACATATATATATATATATATATATATACATAATATATACAACATATACAAAACCATAGCACAACAGTAAGTATGACATAATATATATGTGTATGTAGAACAATGTAGTCATTTTTGTTTAGTTGATCTTATCCCCCCCCTTCTCTATTGGCAGCCTCCTCAGATCTCAGCTGTCTTGCCTTAAGTATAAATTTACCTAGCCCGTCAGGTTTTCCGTGCCTGCCAGTAGCGTCCAACATGCTTCTAGCCCTACATTCGCAGTGGTAAAAAATCGCGGCAAATATTTTTCCCGCCATTCCTCCTTACCCCTACATCTTGTCAAGATGTGAGTCCACGACTCTTCCTCCTCGCCAATGGGACAGATTCTTGTACCGTTCTCGTCAGAAATTTTCGTGCTCATCCATGCTCCTAGTCTAATCCACGCGAGCCCCTCTCTAATGAGTTTGGTACCTGTTTTGATGTATTGCTCCATACCCCACTCCGATTTCAGCCCAGACTGTACTTCTAATGACACCTTCTCAGTGCATTGCGCAATTATTTGCTGTCTGTCAATATCACAAAGGCGGTTCTTAATTTTGCTCCAAATACTTCGCCTGTTTTCCTGCCCCGCCATCCAAATGTCTCCCATCCCAATTGGTTTCCAACCCTTTCTTTAATTTTGATGCCCACGTCGAATTACCTTCCATTCGCAACTGTTCACGGTAGCAGACTGCCCTAATTAGAGATTGGTTTCGGTGAACGATTCTCAGCCAATATTTAACTGCTCTGATTTTGCACTCTATCGTTTCACTATGTGCGCCAAATTCCCTCATTATTCCGCAGTTTGCTGTACCCCTCCCTACACCCAGAATTCCTTTCAAAAATTGGGTCCTCACTTGATCCAGATTCCCTGTTTGTTCCCACCCCCATATTTCTCCTCCGTATGTCATCGTGGATCTAACTGTCGCTCCGTATACAGTTTCCATTAAGGTTATGGATATATTCGGTATTCTGTAGCGTATCCAGGGAGCTTCCGTCGCTTTTACCCTTGCCTTGTGTTTCGTAATGTCAATGTGTTTTGTCCATTTTCCGTTCATTGTGAATGTGAGTCCTAAGTACACAAAAGATTTAACATTGTCCAGTATCTGTCCTACATATGTCCAAGTATCCTCCCTGCTATAAACACAACCCTTTTTGAAAGTCATTGCCTTAGTCTTATTCACATTAACTGTAAGTGGCCATTCATCGCAATAATTCTCAAGTGTGTCCAGTCCTCGTTGCAATCCGTTTACTGTCGTAGAGCACAATACTAAATCGTCTGCGTATAAAAGTGTTGGGATCTGCAAATCCGCTACTACTGGTGCTTGGATATTCTCTGCTATCATTGTATCAGTAATAGCATCCACAAAGAGATTAAATAGCAAGGGAGATAAAATACAACCCTGCCTCACTCCCCTATAGCTTCGGCAGCTCTCGGACCTCTGTTTCTGTTGTACTTCACACAGAATTCGACATATGTATGTATGTATGTATGTATGTATGTATGTATGTAGGTATGTAGGTGTGTAGGTGTGTAGGTGTGTAGGTGTGTAGGTGTGTAGGTGTGTATGTGTGTGTGTATGTATGTATGTATGTATGTATGTATGTATGTATGTATGTATGTATGTATGTATGCATGCATGCATGTATGTATGTATGTATGTATGTATGTATGTATGTATGTATGTATGTATGTATGTATGTATGTATGTATGTATGTATGTATGTATGTATGTATGTATGTGTGTGCCTGTGGGCAGCATAGCTCATAAACGAATACATCGTTAGAAACCAAACTTGGTATTTCAGTTTGGATTCTCCCAAAGCTGCGACACGAAAATTTACAAGAAAATGCCCCCAGACTAAACTACCCTTTACATGGAAAAAACTTTCGAAAATATTGATTTTCTTAAAAATGGCTCTAACGATTTTCATCAAAATATTGTACAGTAAAGACATTTACCTGACAAATAAGATGTATATCTTGGATTTTATAGGAGTAGCCTCTGAAGACTACTTTATTCTGGATGAATTTTATGAAATTTTGCATAACTGCTAAACCGTAAGAGATGGACAAACGCTTACAACACAAAAAATGTAGAGTACGTTAAAACACACAATTTATGCTATATACATTTTTTCGTGGAGCTGATAATTTTTGAGATACTCCTTGTTTCTGGTTTCAGCTTTGAAAAACGTATGCTTTTCTCAGAGAAATTTGTCAACTCCTTTCCATACAAAGGAACTTCAGTCACATAGCAAACAGCTTTTGACTATCAATTTAACCTTGGTACTCGCTAATTTCGCTTCTATTTACAATGAAGCAATTAATAAAACTATTTCTGATAATTGTTTCTCGATTAGAATGAAGTAAATAAAAGCATAAGTTTTTTTACAATAATTTGGTGCAGATGTGTAGAGAAAGTCATGTGAATGGAACACATCAGATTTTAATTTATGACAACTTATTTTTGAAATAGATAGCTTCTAAATTTGTTAGTTATTAATGTCACTAGAAGCACTGTTGTTAGTGGAGGTTGCATGATGTATTCTTGAATGGGACAATAGACTCTTTCGCTTGGGAGTTCTTGATGATTGCCTGGACACGTTTCGGTAGGTCCATCCTTCTTTCAGGACTGCTTGTCGTCAAAAGGACCCGACGACCAGCAGTTAGCGGACCGAGGAATGCCCGAAGTTGTGTTAGACCCCTGCTAGGGCAATCAGGTCCTGCGAGAATATGGGATTTGGGGAATTTCGGGTGTGTGAGTGCAAGGAGGTAGCAAGGTTTCTCCTGAAAGATTGCAAGTGTCTCAAGGACCCTTCCCTATCGAATCCTATTATAGTAACCCGTGATTTGTCTGCACTCTGGCAGTAATGGTCGGATCTCTATGATGCCCGCCTCTTCCCGGCCTGACCGGGGTTACCTCTCACTGGACTCTGGCAGTATCATGCCCGCCTCTTCCCGGCCTGACCGGGGTTACCTCTCACTGGACTCTGGCAGTATCATGCCCGCCTCTTCCCGGCCTGACCGGGGTTACCTCTCACTGGACTCTGGCAGTATCATGCCCGCCTGACCGGGGTTACCTCTCACTGGACTCTGGCAGTATCATGCCCGCCTGACCGGTCTTACCTCTCACTGGACTGTCGGCTAACTTTGAGGATGACACCAGCTGGATGATACATGTCAAAATTGACAACATTGCTAGTATTACTATAAGCAAGGATTTTCTTCCACAACTAAAAAGAAAGACAATGTAAAATATAAAAATCTGAAGTGTTCCATTCACATGACTTTCTCTACCTCTCTGAAAAAAAGTATGGTTAAAAAGCTTATCTTTCCATATACTTCATGCTAACAGAAAAAAAATAGCAGAGATATCTTATTACTTGCTTCCTTGTAAGTAGAAACGAAATAAGGGAGTAGCATAGGTTAAAGTGATAGTCAAAAGCTGGTTGCTATGTGACTGAAATTCCTGTGATTGTATGGACAGGAGTTGACAAATTCCTCTATGAGAAAAGTATAAGTTTTACAAAGCTGAAACTAAAAGAAAGGAATATCTCAAAAACGATCAATTCCACGAAAAAAAATGACATTAATATAAATTGTGTATTTTAACCTGCTCTACATTTTTTATGTGGTAAGTTTTGTCCATCGCTTACGGTTTAGTAGTTATTTAAAATTCCGTAAAAGTCGTCCAGAATAAACTAGACTTCAGAGCCTATTCCCAGGAAATTCAAGATATACATTTTATTTGTCAGATACATATCTTTAATATCCGATATACGCCATTTTTGAGAAAATTGAAATTTTCGAAAAAAGTTCCAACCAAATGGTATTTGGGGGTGGAGGGATAGTTTTGCAAATCTTCGTGTCGCATCCTTGGAAGGTACCAAACTTAAATACCAAGTTTGGTATTTAACGGTCTTTTCGATTTTGAACTATGCTCTCCACAGACACACACACACACACACACACACACACACACACAGACATACACACGCACACACAGACCTTTTTCCATAAATGCTCTTTTTGGATTCAGGGGGACCCAAAACATGTATTTCCGGTGAAATCTCGGTATCGAATTTTTGGGTGGAACGCAATACCTTAGGTACATAGTAGGTGTATAGAAAGTAAAAAAGTTATTTCCATTCATTAAAAGTTTGTTCGAGAAACGTAATTACGGCACCTCAAAGTAGTTTCGGTTTAAGAGATTAACCACTTAATAAAACTATTGATACTAGAGACGGCCAACTTAGATTTCAATCTCGCTCGCTTCTCGCTGCTGCTAAGAGCGCCTCTCGCAGCCAATAGATGCCGCTGAACACATAGCTGACAAGAGAGAGCTTGACCAACGAGGTATGAGAGTATCCATTACTCGCAAGACTCATTAGTCTCTTTAAATGCAAGGCTGCAGTCTAATGCGCGGAAACTCGCATAATCAATCCTGTAAGCTGTATTATTTCATATATTTAAATGATTTAAGATTTAGATAGCCTACCAGATAAGGATTATATTTAAATAACTCACGCTAGGCAAAGAACCAAATATGGTATCACAGAATTTGTAGATTTGTGCACGTGGTCTCCACTTTTATTACAAATAAATGTGTATATATTTTATTACTCCTAAGACATTTATGTTGCAAAAAGTTAGTCTGTTTTCGGTTATAATCAGAACATGTTCATACACAGTAAAGTACAGGTATGACATCATGATTAATATCGCTGATTCAAACTGTTTACTGTTAACGCGTTTGGATATATGTACTGTTAAGTTTGGATAACATATTGTTATGTTTGGCATTAGTTATTGACTGACGAGGCATAACTAATGCCTCCTATTTTTTTTTCTCTCTTTTAATTTGTAAGAAAATTAAACTTTGATTACCCTGCATGAAAGCCACAACATTAAGCATTAAGTTGGCAGTTTTCAATGTAATCTCCGTCCTCTTGCACAGTTTTGTCCACCTTTTAACAGGGACATGTATACCTGTGTGGTAAAATGCACGGTCTTACTTCCGAGGCCATTGACGCACAGGTGTTTTCACAACCTCTGCATCTTCAAAGTGAATACCACGATGAGCTTCCTTTAGCGGCCCAAACAGAAGGTAGTCTGATAGTTCTAGATCAGGGCTGTATGGTGGATGAGGCAAGACTTCCCATTCAATTGTCACAGTCGCTTCAGTGGTGTGATGACTGGTATGCGGTTTTGCATTTTCATGCAAAAGAAGAACATCCACCATGGTTGGTTTTTGTTGGGCGAACTTTAAGTTTGTTGAGGGTGCTGACGTATTGCACAGAATTTATTCTGCATCTCTGCTCCAAACCTTCAACCAGAATTACACCCTGTGCATCACAGAACACTGTTGCCACCACTTTCCCTGCCGATGGCACAGTTTTGAATTGTTTCTTCATTGATTATCTTTTTGATTCTGGTTCAAAAAAATGAGCTCATGTTTCGTCTTGTCGCTATGTCTTCCAGAAACTCCTCTCCCTCCAAATTGAAGCGCTGCAAGAGTTCGGTGGCTATTATTTTTCTCGTCTCCTTATTCTCGTCGGTTAATATTCTTGGTACCCACCGTGAACAAGTTTTAGAGTACCCCAGTTGTTGAATAATCGCCATCACTGCCTTTACTGAGGGACATGTGCAACAAAATTGATCCGTTGTTACCCGGCGGTCAGTACGAATGATCTCATCCACCCGTTCAATGTTACGTGGAGTCACTGCAGTCACCGGTCCACCGCTCCGATTTTCATCAGCCAACGGTGTTTGACCTTCCACTTCTAGCTGTGCTGATATCCATTGTTGCATCACCATACACATTTTTCATGCGAATGGGTGTTTCACCTTTCGTATGCAAGAATTTAGTTATGGAACCCTGTCTATTACAGGATTTGATGTCAGCCATTTTGCTACTTAATGGACTGTAGAAGGATTCAGGATTTTCGCCAAATTTAATTTGTTCACATTTTTTCCCCATTTACATAGCCCCATTTAACATCTAAGGTCATATCTTCCAGACTCTGTGGGGGATAGGGAATAATTCTGGTTAAAGAAAAATTCCCCGCTGAACCCGGGACATCCGGGTGAGAAGTCAGCTCGCTGACCACTCGACCACGGAGACAGTCTTGTTCACATTGCTATTTTAGTTAAGGAGAAAATAAAATAGGAGGCATTAGTTATAGGAGCCATCTAGAATTAATACCAGGCTCCGAATTTTTAGCTTTTATAAATGAGTTTTAGCCTTTCACTGTCTTCTATTAGCCTCTTTAAGCAATTTTCCTAGATTTTTGTTAGGGTTTTAAACAAGTGCCTTACCTATTTAAGCAAGTCGACGACAAACACCTTTTATAACATAAAGCAGATAAAAATATGAAAACCATCTCACTTCACGAAAGCATGCTAGAAATATGTACTGTAATTTAAGACAATTTGTTACACAGTATTCTCGTGCTATAACATTTTATCTATAACATTCAGCATGTATTTCTAATATATATCACTAACATAAAACAAAACTTCACATGCCAGCACTGTTGCTGTACACAAACATTCATATTTCCAAATGTTTCGTTGCTTTTAATATATTCATATAGGCAGAAAAATATCCTTCAAAGTCGTAAGATGTCAGTGGCGCATATTTCATACACGCAATTTCTATGCGATAAACATCGTGCTATATTATTTCCCTGTCTAAACTCACATGCACACTCAAAACAAAACTAAACAAACATTGTTGTTCAAATGAATTGAAGAAAAACTTTATAAATATTCTTCTAAGGTTAAAAAAAATACCTTAAAATTAGCGAGATTTAGGCCTTAATGACTCATTTAAGGTTTTTTTTTTTAAATTAGATTCACATATTAGCTCCGAATAGCTTGAAGCATAAAATTAATTTGAAACGTTGTAATTTACAAGGGGAAAAATAGGTTAATACCTAAAAATCAGGCCCTAGTTATTACGTAACTAGTTTATACTAAGGACCATACGTGAACCTACTTGGCTGTAGTTACGAGAATGCTCGAGTTGCCTGCGAGAGCTCGATACACGAAGTTCTCGTTGCCATATTCTCGAGAAGTGGCGTGGATTACGAGTAATGAGCAAGAGAGGCACGAGTTTTAACCGCCTCTAGTATTTACCTAGTAGTATAAATAGACACTTAGTAACTCGTTTAAAAGAATATCAAAGAAATATAAAGATAAAACAAACGGGAAGATTAGCAGTTTCTAATCTTTTTGGACCTCATACCTTGAGACAGGACCGGAAATTAAATAATTAAAATCCATTACGACACTATCACAGATAAATATCTGGGAGAATTCATTGTAATAGCAACAATGATGTCAACCTCCAAATACCGTCACGTGATGCCGTCCTGCAATTAATTCAGTTGAAAGTCAAGCTCTTAAGGTCAAGTAAACTCAAAGTTAACGAGCAGTTCCTAAATGTCCAGTCAGAGGTTACCGCGGCCATGCCGACTGCTAACACCAGAAGGCAGACCAATCACATTGTTATCTATAATAGAAGTTGATGAGGAAGGGTACTTCAGACACAAACATCTCTGCGAGAAAATGCAAAGATGCACTTAAACGCATTCAGACAACCACCAACATCACTCAAGCGTAGGAGTCTAAGTAATGTTGTGATATATTCTGTATATTTGTCCATTAGGAAAATTAATAATCCCTATCTGCAGTAATAAAAAGTACTAGACTCGTCAGCTAAGCTTCACAAGGCAAGAGAGAAGACATGATGAGTATATTGTAGTAACTTCTCCCTTCACGTCTCGACCCTATTACATATATCACGTCGGTCAGTCATGCTACTTCCAGCGGAGAAGAAAGGCAACAGTATATTGCGAACAAAATTAGGCTTAATCTAGCAATAGGTTGGAATGTTTGTAGCAATAGGCTGGAATGATAATATATAAAACATCAAGAGTAAATTCTTCGTTATTTGTAATTTTATAGGAGTTTGTTCTTAATTTATAATGAAGGCATTCTTCGTTTATAACGAAGAAATTTAGGAATTCTTAATCTACCGGATTTTGCAGCTGCCTAGATAGCGTACAAAATGCGCCTCTGAATGTTAAGTCGAAGCATATAACATAAAAAGGAAAGGAAATGGTAGATTCACTACGCTATTGGTCCTAGTCGCCGGTGGTTAAACTTGCTGACTGTGACGTTATATATCTTGCACAACGAATTCGCATTTAATAAACTAATGTTTTTATAACATTATGTGGACAAAACGTAAGAATGCTATGTATAGATGTAGAGTTGAGCAGACGGGAGATATAAAAGTGGAAATCGAACGGCCCAACACCGAGATCGGAACTAATTTTGCCAGCGCAAATGTTACCTTTGAGCTTATTTTAAGGTTCCCTTCCCAAGTCCGATTAACAAACGACGCCAATAAAATAGGCATTCATTCTCGACAATGAGTTTCTGATCGTTTATGGTACTTGATGTCTTACATGGGTTCATTTGGCTGAAAATGTTCGTTACTTCTTCTACGTGTTGTATAACAAAAAATTCCCATAACATCAGAAAGACTTAAGTCTTGACATATAGGCTTAAGAAGGAAGAAGGGAAATAAATTAACGTGGTCCCATCCCTTATTTTACTGTTAGGGAATGAATTGGTGGGCAGTGACATTTTAAAACGCTTCTGCGCTGGGCAGGCAATAAGCAACACCATGGATCATTTATGCACTCCTGGAACCTTGCTTAAAACCAAAAATGAATGGATTGTGTCCTGTTGTCAGAGTGAAGAGGTCGATTTCAAAGTACAAACCAGAAGGCCCAACTGCCACGCATTTGACGTGTGCAAATATCCCTTCGTGCGTTAAAAGAGATGCAGAGCTCAACGGTGCTATTTCAGTTAAAACCCAACAATGGTGTGAAGGATTGTATTATAGAAAAGAATACTGCTTGATTTTAGTACGCAAAGAAATGTTATTCAACAATAGACTTGTACATAACAATAAGATGTTATACTTGACACAAAGTCAGAGAAGTTAGTTTCACAGATGCTACTCTCATGTCCTCACGTCCTACCCCCTTGATCTATATCCAGTGGTACGATCAACTGCATCAGGCGTGTCAATGTGTGGTATTCTTAAGGCCTGCGGTCCAGATGACAGCATCTCTTTCCGCTCGTAGCTCCTCGATGAGGGCCCTTTTCCCCATTTGTCATAGCCAAAGGTCTTCTTGTAATAAAACTATGTCCCCTATTTTCAATTGGGAAGGAGTTCCACGTGGATGTCGGACTGCGTGAAAATTCCTCAACTCCTCCAGATATCTACAATCTACGGTTTTGTCATTTCTTTTGTGAGGTCCTCAGTGATGGTTCAAGTCCAGCTGGAATGGTACTAAGTCGTTAGCCTGCCCAAGGCGTCAAGACATCTGCATTGTCGTCCTAAGAAATCGGTCTTGAGTTTATGGCGGTTTCTATATTTATTAAAACTGTGGTTAGACCCTCTTCAATCATTTCAGCTTTCTCAGTACCTTCCGCAGGCAGCGTTTAGTGGTACCAACCATCCTCTCCCGTCATCCTCCCCACCAAACCGCCCTAGGAGCGATAAACTTCCAAGTGGTGCTATGTTTCGCAAGGTAGTGAAAGGATCAAAGAATCGGTGAGGTGATGCCAGAGTGATGAAAGTTCTTTGTTGGTCACTTGGAACGTCTGGGCATTGTCTGTGTATATTGTGTGCGGAAGTCTTCTTCTGCCACCAAAACTCTGAATGCCAGAAGAAATGAATCTGTTGTTATGTGCGAGGAGAGTTCTAAATGCAGGGCTCCAGTTGACGCACAAGTGAGAATTATGTAGCACTTATTGGTCCAACTCCCAACCTTTACATAAAGGGGGCCAGTAAAAATCAATGTCCTTTACTTCGAATGGCTGCAAACTTGAGAGGGTTCAAAGCGGCTCTCAATAAACATGCAAATAATCAGAATTTTTATATGTAACTTTGATTATATACGAAATAATCGCGATTAAATTGTGAGCGCACATTTGTTTCACCGCAAGTTAAAACGCTAACCATTCTCCCAGTATTCTCCACTCTAGGCAAGGCCAGCACAGGTGTGCGCGCATCTACTCCATCGCGAGTTGAAGCGCCCGCCCAATTCTCCACTAGAGAGGTGAGGGTAAAGCAGCTTAGTTACCAGCCGTTAGCTGTCGAAATGCGCCGTTAAATTTTGCGAATGACAACCGTTTTTAGTCTGTATTAGTGTTGTTTTGCTTGTAAGTTTTGTGAAAATTACCGATGTAAGTGTCACTGAAGCTAGTGGTTCTTGTAACTGTGTAATAGAACATGTGCTAAAGACTGGATTTTCGAGTTTTGAATTTCCTGAAAAACTTTAAATAAAAATCAACGGCAGGCCCACTCCAAACTACCGGGTCTGATTGCAAAATGTCGAGACAAAAAACGAGAGTATAACAGACATTTCTCATTAGCAATTATTCTAGGTACAAATGATTTACTGATTTCCCCAAATTAAACAAACACTATTGTTGGCCATTTGTTCTTTTTAGTAACGACAAAAACAGTACCATATGGTCTCAAGAAGGATTCGACAATATAGTTTCTCTAACTGGTTCATTAATTAAGCATGAAAAAAACAACAAAGAAACACATATTTTGTGCATTCACTCTCTGTAATTTTGGCAATAGGCGAATAGACTGCGGCTAAATGCTCAGAAATCATTACAAATTTCAAAGAATAATGAAATGGTAAAAAAGAACAGAGAAGTATTGAATAGACCCATTGATGTTGTTTGTCACTCAGGGAAGCAGGAATTAGCTTTTAGAGGACACGACAATTCAGAAATTTCCTTTAATAGAAGTAATTACGTAGAAACATTAGATTTACTTAGTACGTATGATCAACTTTTAAATGATAATTTAAAAAATGCTACAGGTTTCCGGGACACTTCGTCATCCATTCAGAATGATTTAATCGAAGATATTAGGGATGTTTTGGTTAACTGTGTAACAAAAGAACTTGCATCCGCTAATTTTGTCGCTGTTCTTCTAGACGAATGTTCAGACACAGTGAACAAATACCAACTCTCTACCATTTTACGCTATGAGGATAAATCGGGGGAAGTTCAAGAAAGGTTCATGGGCTTTACAGACGTCAGTGCAGACACTGCAGTACTTTAAAACCATGTACTGACAACAGTTAAAGAATTTAATATTTCTAAGAAATTTGTCGCTCAGACATATGGTGCGCCCGTAATGTCTGGTCGATTGGTTATCGGCAATCTAAAGTAAAAGTGGTATTTCCATAGGGACATTATTTGTTCACTGCTACTGTCATATTCTGAATTTGGTTGTGCAACAGGCGGCGATGTGTATTGATAAGTGCAGAAATTTTCAAACTCTATCTGGACTCCCTAATTTCTTTTCTCATTCCACTAAAAGAACAAATACTTTGCATGCTTTTATGAATAACAAGTTACCAAAAGCGGCTCCAACACGTTGGATCTTCAATTCACGCCTTGTCAACACTGTACAAGAGCAGCAAGATAACCTGATTTTATTCTCTGAATTCCTGACAGAACCAGAAAACAATGTTGATGGGAACCTGACATTGGTTAAAGCATAAGGTTTTCTTTATTGTTTTGACTCGATTGAATACTGTCTTCCCCCTCAAAACATTTTCGGCATAATTTGCTCATACCGACATTCTCTTCAACATATTACAAGACAAGTCTATGGATATTGCATATTGCCATTCAAAAGTAATCCAGACTAAAAACACTTTAGAAGAGCGAAGAAGAGAATGGTTCCAAAATATTTGGCGAAGCATTGCTACTGAAGTGATAAATGAATATGCAAAAGAGAAAAGGAAGAAAGATCAACCAAGTGAAGTTACTGAAGTTATGTTCAGGAGGTTATTTAATGACAGTTTAGATAATGAGCTCTATCAAATACAAACTAGCTTTTCCGACTATGAAAGTTTTCGTTTCTTTGCTCTCCTTGATTCCTCAAAATTCAAGAATTACAAACGTCTTGTCCTGATCACCATTGCTCAAAATTATTCGACACCTATGTGTACGTCGGTACGTCTGAAGAATGAACTTATTGTTCTGTACTCTTCTGGAAATAAAAATTTTGAAAGAAAGTCAGTTGGTGAAATAGTGAAAATTATGAACGAAAGAGATCTGGTGTGGGCTATGCCTGAAATTTAGAAGTCAGCAGGTCTAATTCTAACTGTACCAGCAACTACAGCTTCTGTTGAACGGTCATTTCCCACTTTAAATTGAGCGAAATCTCACTGTAGGTCTACAATGGACCAAGAAAGATTATCCTCTCTTCAATGATGTCCATAGAAAAACAGTTACTTTGTACGCTTCGTAAGGATGTTCATGAAAATTTCACGCAAGCTGTAATGGAACTATTTCTGAAGAAATCTCGTCGATTGCGGCTAGTATTGCAGTAAACTGGCAAGTACTTCTACTAAAATAAACAATAATTTACGTATAGAGGTGTCCTTGGCATTACGCAAGTAATTGATTCTCATGAATTATCACGTATAACAAAAAAACGCGTAAAGTGAATGTGATAATGATATGATCTATTTCAAGGTAAACATGAAAAAATAATTTAAACAGATATTCTATTTATGTCGTTTGTACAGTGTTGAAATCTGCATTTTTTAAATCGCTTTAAGCGAAAAAGCGTAAAATGAGATGGCGTATAACGAGGGATGACTATATTTTATAGATTAAGAAAAACGATGATAAAGGGAGCGGTGTACCTTACTGACTACGAATTGCCACTGCTGGGAAGTGAGGCTTCTATGGCTTGTCCAAAATAGTTGTGAGCCATTTTACAGGGAAGGCAAGTGCACAGAAGTGTTTTAATTATTTGCCATGCCCGAAGTATCCAGAATTTTTGACGGAGTTCTGAGAACACTATGCGTACACCCAGGTAATGCAGTCTAATTGGAGTCTGACAAATGAGAAAGAGTACAAATGATGAGATCCGTCCAGCAGTAAGGGGTGTTTCTATTCCGGTGTGAGATTTGCAAATAGAAGTTTTCTCCCGTGACGTATGAATGAGCGTAATGGCAAGTACGAGGGCCGTTTTTTTCAACCTCCGATATACTATAAATAAAAGCCAAGTTCATAGAAAACAATTATTTTATCACTAAAAGTTTTGTAGACTTATGGTTACTTTTCAACACAATCACCGAAAAGGTTGAGACATTTATCGTACTTGTGCACAAGCTTTGCAATACTCACTTCAAAAAATGTAGCCACCAATGATTTCAAATGAGCATTGACGTTGTTTTGAAGAACTTCGAATTTTACGTCGTTTGCGGAGAGCCTTTCAAAATAAACGAGGAGGAATTTTGGCTTCAGAAATTGTGTTGATCGATGACAACGCTCGCCCGCACTCTGCTGGCACAACCCATTGGCTCCTTGAACAATTTCAAAAGGAGATTTTCGATCATCCGCCATACAGTCCTGACCTAGCACCCAGCAACTTTCACCTTTTCCCTGATCTGAAGACGTGCCTAGGAGGGCAGCACTTTCAAACCAACAACAGCGACTCGCGTAGTGCTGCCATTGTTGCAATATATCCTCAGAAGGAAGTTACCCAAATCTTCTGAGTGACCAGAGCGCAGTCGACTTATTGTCCCAGGAACGCCATCAATGTAAGTGTATCAGCCTCAAAAATCTTCTCGCTATTATGTATATTATCCAGCGCCAGCAAATGTCGTCAGGAAAGCCACGGCGTATTCTTGGAGCTATAACTCTGCCATAACGTTGACGTCCTCTCTGAGTGCACAAAGACGATACGACGATGACACTATATGTAAGTAGTGTTAGGTGCGTCTAGAGTTACAATCTGAAGGGATCTTAATTTCTCCAAGTAGTCCAGATGAGCCTGGATTATCCGGTTATTGTCACCGTATTTATTCATCAAAATGTTCTTAGTTTCTTCATATGGGTCTGCTATAACTGCAAGTTGTTCGGGTTTTCACCCTCCAAGTAGCCGCGAAGAAATATGTGCTTATTTATTGTGAAATGGGTCCATTTATGTCTATCGATGACTAGATTTGCTCCCAAAACCGATTCCAATTTTCCATGTCTCCCGAAAATGGCTCAAGTCTTATTGCTTGCAGTTTAAGTGAATGTCTCACCGACGTCGGAGCTGCGACAGGATCCAGTTTTGCTGCGGATGCCAAATTATTATCTATTTTCCGCAAACCTCTTTGAATAGTGCTTTTTATTGTATCAATATATTAGCATTTCATTACGTCGGCGTAGTACTCGGTGTTCGAGAGTAAATCGGGGATGGAACCGCCAAATGTATTCAATTTGGTTAAGGTTTCCTGTGGGCGACCCCGAAAATGTTTGTACTGATCTAAATAAGTGTAATCGGCAAAACTGTTAATTCCTGCGACGAAAGTTGTTGCATTTTTCCGCTCTCGTGAACGTTCGCGCCTTAAGTTATTTAGTCTTACCCTTCATTTGCGCTTTAAAAGGGAATACATATACATTCGCTATAAACTGTTGTGATGGCTACACTTATTCTTTTACATATACAAGTTTTTGCATATACATTTTTTTCTCATAAAAGACCATATTTACTGCGTCTATGCCTATAACGCAGTAACTAATAAGCTAATAGCTAAAATACAACAATATAGAGTAAACTATAATGTTTATAAATGTCTAACTGAAATTCGGCATCTTTTAGAAGATGAGTGTTATGCTTTTTAAATAAAAGATGTACGGAAAATTCTACAGCTATATACTAGAAAAGTCAGGCAACAAGAAACTTTCTTATATTGGATTTGCAAGGGTGCTAAGCAAAAGAAAATGTAGATAATGGTTGGAAAAAGTTTTATAAACAAGCCGGAATGCTATAACTTCTAGCACTCATGTCTATAGCAGTAAATAGCTATCTACAGTAGCCAGGAGCAAGGTGATGGAGTACTACGGAAAACGGTGAGAAAGTGTTTATAGTATATGGAAGTATTTGATACTTGTTCTTCTCCTTACACATGGATTAGGCTAAATAGTCCGTTTCGTTGAAGTAGTCTATGGTCCTTTTACGGAGTCAGCCAACGTCTCTTATTCCTCTTGGGTTGTATTGGCTCATTAGGTGTTTAGTCCATTTCTTTT
Organism: Hymenopus coronatus; assembly: GCA_030762935.1. Lineage (NCBI taxonomy): Eukaryota > Metazoa > Arthropoda > Insecta > Mantodea > Hymenopodidae > Hymenopus > Hymenopus coronatus. Next base: position 96,714,183 of record CM060891.1, on the reverse strand, counting down.
TGTATTGTAACTTATATATATATATATATATATATATATATATATATATATATATACAATTGTTCTCTTATTTCCTTTTTTGGTTTCTATCTGCTCTTGAGAAGCCTTTCACATTTCAAAAAACTAACATATCTGTTCCTTGTATTCTGCTTCTTTCCATTGGTTTTATTATCCAGTTTTCACTCCCATACGACGAAGAAGAAATACATTATCTTTTATGGTTTACAAGTTTTATCTTATATAGTTAAGTTTTATATACGGGTATTTTATTGTTTTCCGGCCTAAAGTCTCACATATTGCCTGGAATTTAGATATTTTGTTTTCTATGACTATCTTTATCTTTTATAATAATAATAATAATAATAGTAATAATATTGTACAGGCTGTACCACTATTTTGATTTTTATTGTATATTTACCCTTAAATGTCATTGTTTCGTTTCTGTTTATTGATATTTATAAGTTATATTTATTGAGTATTTGATACTTAATATCCCCAATACGCTTTCCCATACCTGCTTCAACACAACAAAATGATGAATACCAGCTCTTAGTCGACCAGCAACCCTTGAACAGAAATGGGCAACCTCGTCAAATATTCGCCGGTGCTTATCAAATGTGTAAATACGGATATACATACATATATACATGAAAAATAGTTATATGTTACAAATATACTGATTAAAATAGCCGGTTTTACAGGAGAAAAAATGTGTATGCAAATAACTAATCTACGATTAATGTATTTAACGACCCTATACTGTTGTGTCGCAGAAATGTAAATAATAGCATTTAAGTGAACCCTTTAAATCTCAAAAGTTGATATACCTATATAAAATACGCTTTCATTAATTAAACTTCAATAATCTTAATTGGAAAAGTCTACGGATAAACCGTGTGAATTGTAATTTCGAAAACGAGGTAGTTTAAACTTCAGTTGTTCATGATAGGTTTAAACTTTTTTTTTTCAAATGATGTGGGGAATTTTTAAGGCAATTCAATGAATCCTACTCTCGAAATCTTCTGAATCTTTTGAGTAAATCCCTCAAAATACGGAACCTCAGCAGTCTGTATGTAAAGGATACTTATCCCATTAACATAACCTGCTAGGGGTATAAGTGCAGATATTTGCATTGGCAATTAAGAACGCAGTAATGAGCAATATTGTTTACATTCTCTGAGTTATAATTTTTTCTTACTACGAAAATTACTTCAGGATGTTTAGTAGCTCCAAATAGGTGAGCACACATAAGACCTAAGTGCTTGTTTGGTAGGTGCAACCTTGTTTTTTTAACTGTGTTTAAGACCCGATTTTACTACTTGTGGCACCGCACTGAGGATACATGAAGTGAAGAAGCAGCTCCGATTAGAATTCAATGGCGGGGGAACCCGGAAACTCAAAGAAAACCCGTCCCTGTGGCGCTTTGTCCACCACAAGTTTCACATGTGGTTGCCCCTTCGATATAACGAATGTTGTGCATTGAAACTGAGTTTGAATGCTTTCTGCAAGGTGAATGACCTCATACTACCAAGGCCAGCAGGTTATATAATTGGGTGTGAAAATATGGAAACTAGTTTTACAGGGATACGTTCATTTTGGGGCGCTGTTAAGACCTTGCAAAACACATCAGGTAGTATATTATGTCCTTTGGTTTGTGGAAAAAATTATTACACGAAAAGAGAAAGCAACTAACACACCGAAGTGGATATTCTTTTAAGGTACAATTTATCACAATATCTACACCCCTATTTAAGTGTTACTCCTCTATCCGTGGTCTAGGGGTGACATGCAATGCTCTCTTTCTGAAGGTTGCGAAGAGCGATGGCTTGTTTTCAGGTATAAAAGCCTTGACATGGCTTTCTTTGGAATAGAAATACGAGGGTCACTACGAAAGTTTTGAGATACACAAAAATTGAACCGAATAAAATCACTTTGACTGCTGAAGCTTTCCAAAGTATCCACCATCACACTGTATGCACTTCTTCAGTCACTCAGACCGCTTTTGAAAGCACTCCCGCGAATTCATTCTCATGTAGGTGTAAAAGCTCACTTTCGAATGCTGCAACTGCTTCTTCAGGGCTCGAAAACCTCGTTCCATATATGCGAATTTTCACAATGTGGAATAAAAAGAGCTCACATGGAATCAAATCTAGACTGTAGGGCGGATGAATCATCAACCTCATCTCTGAGGACTCCAGAAGCTGGATCGTTGCATTGGCTGTGTGCACAGAGGCGTTGTTGTGGTGGAACAGAATTCCTCGCAATCCTGTTCTTGTCCGCAATTCACGAAGTTTCTCAAAACCGTGGGGTAAGCAAACTGTTGTGTACCTGTGTGCAGTAACCGTCTTTTGTTTCACAAGTAGAATGGTCGCCATATTATGAGATTTATAGAAAAAATTGGCCACCGATGCAGTGCGGCCGCTTCACTTTCACTGGAAGATCACCATTCGGAAAGATCCACACAGCGGACTGATGCTTGGTCTTAGGGTCAAACTGATTAATCCAAGTTTCATCACCAGTGGCAATGTCAGGAACCCGCCGAGAATTGCCTCCATCGAATCTGGCCAGCATTTCTTCCCACCATTCAACATGGGTGCTCTTTGGTAGATCGGTTAAATTGTGGGGTATCCACCGGAATGACACCTTCCTCATGCGAAGATACTCATGCAATATTTTCAAAATAGCTGGCGATCCAATCTGCATACTTGCCTCAATTTCCTTAAATGCCCCATGATAGTTTTTTTGGATCATTCTTTCCACAGCAGCTACGTTTTCTTCAATCACTGCCATAGAGAGAGAACAATTCCTAACCTCGTCCTTTAATGAAGTTCGGTTTCTTGAAAGAACCGAAAAACTGTAACTCGGGATGGAGCATGGTCCCCAAAAGCCTGTTGCAGCCGCTCAAGACTTTGGGTCTTATTTAAACCAATTTTAAAAGCATACAAAATCATTGCACTAAAGTGCTCTTTTTCCACCTCCATGCTGGCAAGCAATTGATGTCACACTAAAGGTTGTTAACCTTGCGCTGTAGACAGCGAGGGGAGATGGAGGATGCAAACTGATACATGTTTACACTCGCAAAGAATGTGGCTGGCTATACATTGGTACACTCCTTTTAAATTTATCAACCTTAGTTTAAGCATATCTCAATACTTTTGTAGTCACCCTCGTAAGAACGTTAGTCCCATATCGTAGATTTAAAGAACCTGAAGTGCGATAAAGAACTCTCTGAACAAAATTAAGCAGTCTTTCACGCCCAATATAGAATGGGATGCTCAGACCCACAGAAGTTAAACATCGTCCATAAATAAACTTAATTTAATTGCTTTATGTAACCTCTTCTCTCATTGAAAAGTACCATGCTTCTGTCCATATTCTACATGTTCGGGTGATCGTGAAACGAAATGAAAAAATAATATTTTAACAGACAGAAATGATCAAAACTATTATTTGCTTACCTTATATTCTAGATACTTATTGTCAGTTGCCATGTTCCATGCATAAAAATCAGAGAGAGAGAGAGAAAATGCTTGACTTTAAGCTTAATAACCGGACGTTTGGAATTCAGTCGATTTTTCTGTGACATTACTGTACGCTTCATTACAATATCGAGTCTCCTTCCCTAATTTCCCTCCCTGCTCCCGTGACAGAATGAAATTGTTCAAAATTTGAGAGGAAATTACAGATTGAAGCTTTGTTGGAACTTCAAACTTTTATTATTCTCTTCGTTTCTTACCAGCCCTTAGCTGAGTTTCTGCTTCTTGACTTTCATTTAATATTATTTGTTAACTGACAGGCTGTCAAGAAGCTATGAATTTATTTTTTCAAAAATGCCGACACATTTTAAAACATAAAACAGCTTTTTATACGGAAAAGTCATTCTCGAATGCTTAACGTTTGAGTTGCTGGAGCTATCGACGTAACCCATCTTCATTGCTTAAAGTCGACATTTTTACTAAGGATTTTATTTTTTCTGATATTTCATTGTATCTCCTTGACTAATAATATTTCAGTCTCCATTATTCTTAAATGAACGAGTGGCTTTTTAGGCATTTACCTTCGAAGTTAATTCTAACGGCGTTTACTGTCATGGCTTTCTCGCCATTTAAGTACATTGCTTCACACTTGGTACTTAAGGTATAGTTGTTTCACATTTGACTCGAAAAGTTGGCATAGAGGTTAAACCCTCTATAAAGTAAATATAGGAAGAGAGAAACAAAGAAACAAACAAAATAAACTATTACTTGTACACACACATAGTGAGTAACTTCATCACTACTTTTTAATAACTAAGATAGGTAACTAGTAACTACATAAGGGGAAATTTTCATTGAATGTCCTCCAATTAAACAAACCTTCACGAAATAACATTTTACGTTAAATTCATTTCTTCAAAAATGTCTTTGCACTTTCTTCAGTGAAACATAAAAAAATGTTGGCACTGATATAAGATAAATGTTTATATCTCTTGTCGATCGGTTGGTTAGACGCTGACATTCTTTTCTCAAGGTCATGTGTTGCCAAGACGATTTTTAAGAGCGTTTAAAAGTGACACCAATATGTTATGATGCTGGCAATTAACCGCACCGTAAAGAAATAAATACTTTAATTTTAATGCTTATATATCTTTGTAATATTTTCTAAATACCCTGTAACGTATTTAATTTCTATTAAACTTTTAACAATTAGGAAGAAATTCAGAAATATGTGTAGCAAAATTACAGAAATGTATGTAGGAGAATTACGGAAATGTTCAAAGCACCACAATACCAGGTGGCCCAACTGCCCCGTATTTGATGGGTGCAGATAACCCTTGGTTCGTTAAAGAGTGCTGCAATACTCAACGGGGCTATTCAAGTTTAAACCTGGCGAGAGTGACCTTTGCTTTCCACGTCTGCTATCAGCGGAGATATGAGCGGCTCTCGCCCAGTTCAACGCTGGCAGATTTTAAAATAGTTGAATTCTGCAACTCTTTCAACTCATTACAGTATATCTGCATACGCCAACAGTTTTTTTTTTTTTTTTTTAACACTAACGGAGTCTGATCAGGACTCCGGTACTGTATCCCTATTTACATTTCCCCCCGTAGGTTTTACTGATTACTGGTTTACTGGTTTTACTGTTTCTTTTACAAACTTATACTCATTGCACAAACATATAACATCCATGCCCAAGGCGGGACTCGAACCCACGATCCCCTGCCCACGAAGCACCAAAGCGAGACGCTTTAGCGAGCGTGGCCATGGGGACCGGCGGGGCAAAAATTTTTCTTCCTCTGTATTTAGGACTGACACCACCCTAGGACTTACAAGAGGATGCCTATGGGTCAAAGACTTTGGGGAGCCAACAGCAAGGGCTGCAGAATGAAGAACCTGGAACGAGTGGTCGACCTATAGCCAGGCATCATGAGCCCAACAGTTGAGCTACCTAATAATTGATGTCAATGTTTTATTGCCCTAGCAATTTGAATTATACTTCTGTAAGTATACCGAATACTTCGTTACTTAGAAAGAGCATTAGTGTCAATTTCACATGATTTTCTCTACCTATTCTGCAACAAACTCTTCTTCCCTGATTTTGTTCCTCTCTCTGCTTCATGCTAATCAAGATAAAAGTTAACAAAAATAATGTTATTACACATTTCCTATTAGCTACAAAAGATTATAGGAATATACTAAGCTAAAGTAATTGTCAAATATTGGAAGAGACGGTCGCTAGAAGATGAAATTCCATTATCTTTGCATGGCTGAACTAAAAAAAAAGAATGCTAATTCCGATTTTAGAAAAGAATAAACATTAAAAAATTAAAACCAATAACTAGAAATATCGGGGATGGACAACTCCACAAAAAGGATGTATCATATGGTCTAACTCCACACTTTTTTTTTTATTTTTACTGTATTAAGGTACCTGTTTAATAGTTTTCTCTTACTCTTTAATAGCTATATCTTTCTCTTTAATAGTTATCTCTTACGGTTTAATAGTTATCTCATACTGTTTAATGGTTATCTCTTACTGTTTAATAGTTATCTCTTATTGTTTAATAGTTATCTCTTACTGTTTAATAGTTATATCTTTCTGTTTAATAGTTATCTCTTACTGTTTAATAGCTATATCTTTCTGTTTAATAGTTATCTCTTACTGTTTAATAGTTATATCTTTCTGTTTAATAGTTATCTCTTACTGTTTAATAGCTATATCTTTCTGTTTAACAGTTATTTCTTACTTTTTAATAGTTATCTCTTATTGTTTAATAGTTATCTCTTACTGTTTAATAGCTATATCTTTCTGTTTAATAGTTATCTCTTACTGTTTAATAGTTATATCTTTCTGTTTAATAGTTATCTCTTACTGTTTAATAGCTATATCTTTCTGTTTAATAGTTATTTCTTACTGTTTAATAGTTATCTCTTATTGTTTAATAGTTATCTCTTACTGTTTAATAGCTATATCTTTCTGTTTAATAGTTATCTCTTACTGTTTAATAGTTATCTCTTACTGTTAAATAGTTATCTCTTACTGTTTAATAGTTATATCTTTCTGTTTAATAGTTATCTCTTACTGTTTAATAGCTATATCTTTCGGTTTAATAGTTATTTCTTACTGTTTAATAGCTATATCTTTCTGTTTAATAGCTATCTCTTACTGTTTAATAGCTATATCTTTCTGTTTAATAGTTATCTCTTACTGTTTAATAGTTATATCTTTCTGTTTAATAGTTATCTCTTACTGTTTAATAGTTATTTCTTTCTGTTTAAAAGTTATCTCTTACTGTTTAATAGTTATCCCTTACTGTTCAATAGTTATATCTTTCTGTTTAATAGTTATCTCTTACCGTTTAATAGCTATATCTTTCTGTTTAATAGTTATCTCTTACTGTTTAATAGTTATCTCTTACTGTTCAATAGTTATATCTTTCTCTTTGATAGTTATCTCTTACTGTTTAATAGTTATCTCTTACTGTTTAATAGCTATATCTTACTGTTTAATAGTTATCTCTTACTGTTTAATAGTTATATCTTTCTCTTTAATAGTTATCTCTTACTGTTTAATAGCTATATTTTTCTCTTTAATAGTTATCTCTTACTGTTTAATAGTTATCTCTTACTGTTTAATAGTTATATCTATCTGTTTAATAGTTATCTCTTACTGTTCAGTAGTTATATCTTTCTGTTTAATATTTATCTCTTACTGTTTAATAGTTATATCTTTCTGTTTAATAGTTATCTCTTACTGTTCAATAGTTATATCTTTCTGTTTAATAGTTATATCTTTCTGTTTAATAGTTATCTCTTACTGTTCAATAGGTATATCTTACTGTTTAATAGTTATATCTTTCCGTTTAATAGTTATATCTTTCTGTTTAATAGTTATATCTTTCCGTTTAATAGTTATCTCTTACTGTTCAATAGTTATATCTTTCTGTTTAATAGTTATCTCTTACTGTTCACTAGTTATATCTTTCTGTTTAATATTTATCTCTTACTGTTTAATAGTAATATCTTTCTGTTTAATAGTTATCTCTTACTGTTTAATAGTTATATCTTTCCGTTTAATAGTTATCTCTTACTGTTTAATAGTTATATCTTTCTGTTTAATAGTTATCTCTTACTGTTCAATAGTTATATCTTTCTGTTTAATAGTTATATCTTTCTGTTTAATAGTTATCTCTTACTGTTCAATAGGTATATCTTACTGTTTAATAGTTATATCTTTCCGTTTAATAGTTATATCTTTCTGTTTAATAGTTATATCTTTCCGTTTAATAGTTATCTCTTACTGTTCAATAGTTATATCTTTCTGTTTAATAGTTATCTCTTACTGTTCACTAGTTATATCTTTCTGTTTAATAGTTATCTCTTACTGTTCAATAGTTATATCTTTCTGTTTAATAGTTATCTCTTACTGTTCACTAGTTATATCTTTCTGTTTAATAGTTATCTCTTACTGTTCAATAGTTATATCTTTCTGTTTAATAGTTATCTCTTACTGTTCACTAGTTATATCTTTCTGTTTAATAGTTATATCTTTCTGTTTAATAGTTATCTCTTACTGTTCAATAGTTATATCTTTCTGTTTAATAGTTATATCTTTCTGTTTAATAGATATCTCTTATTGTTCAATAGGTATATCTTACTGTTTAATAGTTATATATTTCCGTTTAATAGTTATCTCTTACTGTTTAATAGTTATATCTTTCTGTTTAATAGTTATCTCTTACTGTTTAATAGTTATATCTTTCTGTTTAATAGTTATCTCTTACTGTTTAATAGCTATATCTTTCTGTTTAATGGTTATTTCTTACTGTTTAATAGCTATATCTTTCTGTTTAATAGCTATATTTGTGCTTGATTTATATAAGTTGGTTTTATATTAATTATAGTAGTAATAAAATTTACTGCTCCTATAATTCTAGATATACCTGCAAGGTGTAAGGAAAAAATAGTTAAATCTACTGCAGGTCCAGCATGGGCAATACTGGCTGAATATCTCTTACTGTTTAATAGCTATATCTTTCTGTTTAATAGTTATCTCTTACTGTTTAATAGTTATATCTTTCTGTTTAAAAGTTATCTCATACTGTTTAATAGTTATCTCTTACTGTTCAATAGTTATATCTTTCTGTTTAATAGTTATCTCTTACTGTTTAATAGTTATCTCTTCCTGTTTAATAGTTGTATCTTTCTGTTTAATAGTTATGCAAGTTATCCGGAATGACAGGATTTCAGAGGCTATTCCCAGAAAATCCTAAATATAAATATGTTCTGTCATGAAAATGTATCTAAAATATGGTATTTCTACATCAAATCGTTAGAGCCACTTTTGAGAAAATAAAAATGTCGAAACATGTTCCATGATAAACGTAGTTTGGTTGGGATATTTTCTTGAAGATATTCGCATCGTATTCTTGAAAGATGCAGAACTTAAATATCATGTTAGGTATTTAAAGGACTCTGCGTTTTTGAAGTTGTTCACTGACACACATGAACATTTTCATCATGTTCTTCGCAATCGAATTTTTGTGTGAAATCATAACAAATTATGTATGTGGCAAAGAAAGTAAAATAAACATCTTATATTGCGAGTGCATCTTACATAAGATGATCCCATATCGTCGTCATTCTGGCAGAAGTCCAAATTTAGTTGTTTTGAAATTATTACACCATCTTGCGAATAAATGACTTCTCGATAAACCAGCAAAAGTCACAAAGTGACATCTCTCTCCTTTTGTACTTTCTCTATATGTACCATGTACATAGTGTTTAGAGAAGATATTGCACTCCACCCAAAAATTCGATACTGAGATTTCACCCGAAATATGTTTTAGGGTCCCCTTTATCAAAAAAAAAAAGCATTTTCAGAAAAAGGTCCGTGTGTCCGTGTGTCTGTGAACATGATAACTCAAAAACGAAAGGTCGGTAAAATACAAAACTTGGTATTTAAGTTTAGTATGTTCCAGGGATGCGACACGAAGATTTTGAGAAAAAAACCACCCCAACTACCCTTTACATGGAATTTTTTTCGAAAGTTCTGATTTTTTTAAAAAATGGCTCTAACGATTTTGATTAAAGTATCATATATTAAAGATATTTACCTGACAAATAAAATGTATATCTTGAATTTTCCGGCAATAGTTGCTGAAGACTTCTTTATTCTGGATGAGTTTTACGGAATTTTGCATAACTGGTAAACAGTAAGAGATGACTAAAGCTTACCACACAAAAAATGTAGAGCATGTCAAAACAAACCATTTATGTTATATACATTTTTTTTCGTGGAGATGATCGATTTTATATATTCCTTGTTTTTGGTTTTTAGCTTTGAAAAACATACTTTTCTCATATAGGAATTTGTCAACTCCTGTTCATATAAACAAAGGAACTTCAATCACATAGCAACCAGCTTTTGACTATCACGTTAACCTAGGTACTCCTTTATTTCGCTTCTACTTACAAGAAAGCAAGTAATAAGACTATTTCAGTTAATTTTTCTCGATTAGCATGAAGTGAATAGAAGCGTGAGCTTTTTAACAATAATTAGTTGCAGAGATGTGGAGAAAGTCATGTGAATGGATTACATCAGATATTTTAAGTTATGTCAATTTTATAGTTTCAACAAGTCTAAATTTCACATTTCTTAGTCAGGCAGAAATCACTTAATTGACTTAGGTACTTCTGCTTGTCGTAAGTCGTAGCTATATTGTCATCCATTGTGAAGCAGAATCCGCTGTTAAGGCGGCTGTCATGTGTTCCAATCATGTCACACTGCAGCAACTGGTACTCTCAGCAAGGTTTTATTTCAGTCTAGGAAGAGTTATTTCTCACAACGGAAGTGAAGCCTTATGTGCTGTGCAGGAAATGTAAAGTAACGTTGGGGCCAACTAATGTTACATAGAATTAAACATAACCCAAATTGGGAAGAGGCTTTCAGTACATTGGTAAGTTACAAGTTGTAAACAAATCCAGTAGTACTTTGGTTAATTATTGTTTCCTAAAGGACCTAAGTAATTGGATGAACTCTCCCAATTTGCCAGGCAACTCTGTGTGCTTCAGTGTGCCTACATTTATTGAAGCTGACTCAAGTGATGAAGGAAGAAGCTATTTTACTTTCAGGAATACTGAGATTATCAATTTAGAGACCACGTAATAAGAATCCCACTGTCATAAATGTCATGGAAGTCTGATATGATCAGTGTTTAATTTTTCGTGTTTTAAACTTCAATCTGACAGTCATAATTTCATCAATTTCATATTTAAGCTGTTATTTTATACTCTTTATTTTATTATTTTACCCCCAAAATAGCTAAATATATTTATTTGCTTTAATAGGATAATAACAGTGATGCAAAGCTAACTGACAGTGATGCTGACGCTACTTGGCTATAAACTTCTGAAACAGATAAATGTTTAAGATCAGCATTTTTATTGTACCTGTAGCAGAGGATGCATCTGGCCATAAAACTTCTGCTAATAAAGACCATTCTCACATACTACATACTGGAGGTAATTTATGTGTGTTTCTCCATCTCGTTGTCCTCTTTAACTGTTTATCATTTAGGGGCTTTGACTGAAACATTGCTGTCTCTTATTATTATTATTATTATTATTATTATTATTATTATTATTATTTGAAGTTAGTTTAAATTGCAGTAGACTTTTTATCGTCTTTTACTTATTTTAATACGCGCATTCACTCTCAAGTCCACAGTTCATGACCCTAAGGAGGGAATGGAATGTTTCTAACTAGAGAAAACTTAACACCTCCAGCCGGGTATCGAACTCGAGACTATAGGGTGATGTCAGCTACTGCAGAGGCAATCCAAATGTAAAACTGTATTGTGGAGCAATGCCTTCCTGGACTAGTACATAGCTATTAGTTTATAAATGCAAAGACTAGTTCCAGTTTTAATGTTGTGTAATTATATTCAATATTTGACCACAATAGAATATGAAAAGCAAGAAAACAGATATTACTTATATTAAATAATATAAAAATAATATAATAAAAATGAGAACATTAACAACTATTTCATAAAATATAAATATCCGAGTAATACATAAATAGACATTTTCAACATTAATTTCTATAAACATGTAGTTTATATTTGAAGCATTATGCTTACTTGCTGAATATACTGTAATAAACAAACGAAGGAGATGCAATAAAGCTAATCCATCATGTTGGAACCGCAAAATAATAAAGAAATAACGAAACTCCGGAAAGGAATATATTTCAAAATATGGGGAATACAATGCAAGAACACCTAGAGAAGTTAATAGTAGAATGCTTCAGATATGAAAAAGAGTACCCTGGAACTCTGAAATACAGGTATGAACATTTTGGGAGCTATACATGTGTTTGGACGAAAATGTTCCATTGGAACGCCTACTCTCCTCAGGGCGAGTAACACTCTCTTTCCTGCATCAGACTTCCAATATAAGGATGTATTGTCATTATGCGATAAAGAATGACTCCATTGTAATTTCATTCTCGAAATCGCTTCTTGCCACATTAGAAAAAAAAAAAAAAGTAGAAGGTAGAATCGCAGAGCCAAGCATCGGAAGTAATAGTGAACCTGAAGGATACAACAGCGATTAAGTTGGATCGGAGTAAATTTAATTAAACAAACGATAAAACAATTATTTTAACATTTGTAAAATAATCAAGTGTTATGTGTTAAAAGGTTTCAATTTTAGTACCTAATCATGGGTTACGTCCAATTTCAAATGTAGCAGCACACTAATACAACCTTTAGGCATGCATGTTTTTATCGGTGTACTGAACCATATGTTTGTAAAGTTACAAAAGTGTCAAGGCAATAAAAACTGTAAAAGGTGCTGTACATATTATGCTAATACATATATTATAAACTATTTTAATTTGGAGACCAGTGGTCCACCTATCTTCTTTAAAGTACCTTTTACTCTTGAGACAGAAGCACTTAGTCCAATACTTTGGAAATTTTAAAGACTTTTACAGACATTTACGGAAAAAAGGATTAGAATCATATTTAAAATAGTAACTAAAAAGTGTACATATTTGTAAAATGTGTTTTAAGTTCGGTATAACGTCATAATGAATTTAAAATAAGAACTGAAGCTTTCCTGGTGACGTGTTAATTCAAAATCTTTTCGGGCTTCTGGCCAGAAGCCCGAGAAGATTTTGAATTGAGTCATAATGAATGTTTAGAACTAAGCGAGACTTTAAAATCGTGTATCTCTAAACAGAGATTTTGGACTTAGCGATTTCTGCCAGAACGCCCACGATATTTTTAAAAGGAAGTCATTTCCTGCAAACAAGTACTGCCGCTAATATTCAAATAGTTGGCAGAAATGCGTTTCAGATGTACTAGTCTTATAATAAATAAGGTAGATACTGATATAGTCGCCTAAATATTACATATCAGGCTGTTTATTATTATTGTTATTACTATTACTATTATTATTATTATTGTTAGTAGTAGTAGTAGTAGTAGTAGTAGTAGTAGTAGTAGTAGTAGTAGTAGTAGTAGTAGTAGTAGTAGTAGTAGTAGTAGTAGTAGTAGTAGTAGCAGCAGTAGTAGTAGTAATATTAGTATTAGTACTATTATGTAAGTTAACATATCTTCGTAAATGTTTTCCTTCCCTCGCTGTGGGATATGCATTTCCGTATCGTCTATACTTATGTAACTTGCATTCTTGCGTATATTAGTTAGATTCGTCGATTTCATTGATCTAGATAGAATGAATAAAAGCGAGTTGATCCAAGTGAGTGGAGAAGCTATGGTGTGGCATGCGTCAGATTATTCACAGTTCAGATGACGTATTGCATCGATCACTCTTCTCCAGGGATCTGTTGAATGCACTGTAAAGTGATGTGCATTATGTGTAACCAAGTACATGTGACAAAATCAACGAATCGAGCTTACAAAACATTTCTAAATTTCTGCTTCTCTTTCTTCATATAGGCCTCTCCCCCTTCCCGGATTTTCATGAACTGCAGGGACGAATCCTTCCGAGTTCAGTTGCCGATGCAATGAGCAGCGAGGTCCACAATATTTCCTGACGCTAAGTAATCTGGATTTTTCTCGGTGACAGATATGTTTCTGAGTGCAGCTCCTTTTACTTTCTCTACACGTAATATGTACTTAGTGTATAGAGAAAGTATTGTATTCCACCCAAAAATTCAATACCCAGATTTCACCGGAAATAGATGTTTTAGGGTCTTCTGTATCCAAAAAAAAGCATTTTAGAAAAAGGTCCGTGTGTGTCCGTGAGTCTGTGAACACGATAGCTCAAAAACGAAAAGTCGGTAAAATACCAAGTATCTTCCAGGGATGGGAGAGTTTAGTAAGTTTAATTTAAGTTTTTTATCTTCCAGGGATGCGACACGAAGCTTTCGAGAAAAATCCCCCCACATTGATCTGCCCTTTATACAGAACTTTTTTCGAATTTTTTTACTTTCTCAAAAATGGCTCTAACGATTTTGATTAAAATATCGTATACTAAAGATATTTACCTGGAAAATAAAATGTATATTTTGAATTTTCTGGGAATAGCCTCTGAAGACTGCTTTATTCTGGATCAATTTTACGGAATTTTGCATAACTGCTAAACCGTAAGCAATGGAGAAAAACTTACCACACAAAAAGTGTTGAGCACGTTAAAACACACAAGTTATGCTATATACATTGTTTTCGTTTTTTAGATATGCCTTGTGTTTGTTTTCAGCTTTAAAAAAACTTACACTTTCTCTTACAGGAATTTGTCAACTCCTGTCCATAGAATCAAAGGAGCTTCAGTCACATAGCAACCAGCTTTTGACTATCACTTTGAACTATGGTACTCCCTTATTTACCTTCTACTTACAAGGAAGGAAACAATAAAACTATTTCTGCTAATTTTTTCTCAATTAGCATGAAGTAAATAGAAGCATAAGCTTTTTAACAATAATTTGTTGCAAAGATGTGAGTAAGTCATGTGAATGTAACATAAGATGTTTTATAACAGACACGTTCCTAAAATTGTATTTAAATGTTCATGTCACCATTCAAATGTTTCACATCGTCTCAGGGTACACCTGTCAAGCCGATTAGGCATGTTTAAAGCTGTCAATCAGGAAATTCTATACCAATAGTAAGTTAAATGAAGAATTCTCTTCAATAGGCGAAACTAATGACAAGGAATAGGCGAGTATACCGTAACGTTTATGCAAATTATTGCGCTTTTAATATTGTATTGTTGATGAACCCCAAGGGTAGCACAGACAAGAATCTGACCGCGGCAGGATGATACCGCGGTGGTTTGCTTGTAAGCGAACACAACTGCCAGGCCTGGAAAATGCTTATGCTAGCACCGGGAATAGAGCTTGATTCCCCGTGTCATTGGCAGATTTCTCTTTCACTGCGCTACGAGGATACTCTAAGGACAGCTCACAAGGTACCTCTCAGTGATTTGTTGATAACAGCTGGGATAGCTAGATAACGATTTCAACTTACTGCGTGTTAAAAAGTAAGTTTAGCGTTTAGCAAGTTTTGGTTCCTTTCTCTCACTTCCATTTTGCCACTCTTCAATTATAAAGTCATTGTGTACCTTCGTTTAGTTTCTCTTATTTTAATACTTAATTTTAAGTTTATTTTACTTGCATGATAGCTCTTGAGGGTTTAATGACCTCCTATTTCATATTATAACCGATATTTTATTAAAACATCAATGTTAAATATTCAATAAATTTTCTACGTGGATTTATTTTCAAAATTTCACAAATAATTACTTATTTTATTCATGCTATACATTTTGAGACAAACGCAGTTTTAGTTAATTAGCTTTTAGTCTCCCCTCACATTTAAATATTATTAAAATATTTTATTTGTATAAATTACTTTGTTTAATTATATTATAATGAAAAAGAGACATTTTATTTCTTGCACAAAGGTCTACCTCTAGGATAAAGTAAAGCACAAAATAATAACATGTAGTTGCACTGCTGCTTTCTGGCAGTAAACTTCCAACTCCACTTGGAGCTCTTTCATAAATCTGACAAATTATAAAATAATAAGCTACAAATTGCAAACTGGTGATTTACTGATGATTTTGCTCTTTGCAATCATCGTAACACTAATTACATATGAAGCAACATTTTACAAATCACAATTGCATTCTACAAAAGAATGGTTTTACTCCATAAAACTTACTCCTTAAACATAAACGCTTGTAAAAGAAATATAATTTTCACGAATGTTCCTTGCATTATGTAAGTGTTACAAATGTACTAAAGCAAAATATAAGGTCCGATTATACGACATAAAACTCCCTTGTGTCATTATATTTCTGTGCAATCAGAGACTGCAATGGACGTAAGGCTCGTCCAGAATGTTGAGGCATTCCCCCACTCCCGATTACTGTTTGTAGTGCATTGTTGTACATGTGACTATCTCAGAGTTCCAGTTCCTTCTTTTCCGTGATCTTTTAGTACCTTCCCCCTCTTCACTCTGTCACCTCGCCCCTCCTGAGCATGTGGAGTGTAAGGACGATTTGGAGGACTTGCACGCTTTGTCAAATGAACGGGTTAATTCGAGGAGACGAAGATCGTCTTAGAGCACATTTGTATACTGCGTTGCTCTTCATTATTTCGGTCCGGAGGACAATAAATTTGCTCGGTGCTGCTGCGAATCGCTTTTGCTGCGCTGCGGGAACAACTGAGCGGAAAGCAAGAATAAGATAATTCCTTCATTGATGTAGCAGTGTGCAGCGTTTTGCGGTTCTGAAATACGTAGTTCACCTTTTATGTGTTAATTTATCTATTCTATGGTCATAATTCGTAGAATAATTGCTCTTTTAAAATGGTCGCATTAGTATTTATACTTTGGATATGAATATGTACATATTTCACAGTTTTGGTGCTAAATGGTAATATAGGTAATTTAAAAAAAGTAATGTTTTTGTTATAATATTAGAATAATAAAACAAGCACCTTATCTTGGTTAATAACACTGTAATCGTATTCTATCGGCAACAGTAGAGAATTAATTTGTAATGAAAATATTTCACATCAATAGCAATGAATATGAACAGACATCTTGAAAATCAATTGAAACAGAACACAAGAAAGGCCTTCTCCTTGGTATTGTCGTACACATTTCCATGGGCTGCATAATGACGCTGCAAATTGAATTTTCTGAGCGCAGAATTTTGCCAAAAATTAGATATCTCTTCCGTACTTTCTATTAATAAGAAAGATTCCTCTTAGGCAGATAAACATAGAAGTTGGCTTGTTTTCTGCCTCCGACATGATGAACTTACCTGATGCTTTGATATTTTACACTATACTACATAATTGTACATTTTTGCATTGTAAATTCTATAACATATTTGTAAATACGTATTGTTATTTGTTGACATTTATAAAGAGTATAATAATCATATTTTAGTTTTATATAATTACTAGTAGTAACTATTATGTCGTAATTAGAAAACTATGATCTGATATTACATCAGTGTTACATATAATTAAATTATATTTATTTATACTTTTTAACACTAGCTTTTATGCTCTTCGTTTCTATGTGAATGCAAAAAAAAAAAAAAAAAAAAAAAAAAAAGGAAGTACATATGCCTTTATAGAGCACATTAAGTATAGTGGCGTACAAATCTCAAAAGCAAATGGTGTGATTATATGACTATTCTGTTGTTTTTGTAACCTGTGCTTTTAGCACTAGAGCTTTATACATTGTTGTTCTTTTTTTCGTAGTATATAAACATATGTATACATGTACAGGCCGATTTATATAGAGCTGACACATTTCTTTCTTTAATTGTTTCAATACGTGTTATGCTAGCGGTAACTTATTATACCTAAATTGTAGAGGAATTTTGGGAGATTATTTACCTCTATAGCAAATGTTGAAAATGTCCTCCATCCTGCATAAGGTACAACTCAACACGTCGTCCCATGTTACTAGTCACTTGTTGGGGGACTCTGTTGTCAATAGCTTGAATCTCCTTTGTGATGTTGTGCTTCAGATCGTCCAATGTCTGGGGACGTGTGGCGCAAACACTGTCTTTTAAGTAACCTCATAGAAAGAAGTTCGACGATGTTAAATCCGGAGATTTCGGTGGCCGCAGGTTCCTGGAAATTATCCGGTCGTAAAAGAAAGTTGAAATTAGGTTCATGGATTTATTTGATGAATGGCATGTAGCGCCATCTTGCTGAAAATATCGTTGACTCAGTTCTACATCGTACTGCATTTTCACACTCCAGAACATTCTGCTTAATTTGGTGCTAAAATTGGGTCATTGAATGAATTTCCAACGGAATAATTAAAGAAAGAAATGTGTCAGTTCTCTGTATCCCTTGACAAGTTCTATGTTCAGTGGCTTTCTGGCCTAAAGGAACCTACAGAATGCTTTCTAATCTAATCTAATCTAATTTTAACGCACTAAACAAGAAAGAGAGATAACCCCTGGAGTCATATGTTTTCGCACCGTATGCACAGAGTAAGGAGGCTATTTGTTCCGGCACAAAATTGAGCAAGTTGTTGACGCCTGTACTATACAGTTTCATCAGGCTGTGTCTGCTGTTTCATGTACCAAGGTTATGTTTTGTGGAGATACGTGTGATGTTACAAAATTGTACTATTTGGCAAGGATGCCAAACCTCATCGATTATGTTGATAGCACTCTGTGGCAAGCACTCCACAAACTGCATCACCTCCTCAACTCCGCGGTAACATTTTCTTTATCAAATATCTAGAAAACTTCACCAACTTGTGATTTGTAGCCTGTAAATTTGCAGCTTGTGATGTGTAACTTGGAAGCTTTATGAAATAGGTCCGTGTCATATATCTAGCTTCACCAGTGTTCAGAGTGCTACTGCGCATGCTCTCTTTAGCCCACTTCACATATTCCAAACACCAGGTATAATCGTCCGCTGTTTTTACTCAAAGTCGCTCCGATAGACATAGCCGACCCGTTTATCTCTCTCTCTCTCTCTCTCTCTCTCTCTCTCTCTCTCTCTCTCTCTCTCTCTCTCTCTCTCTCTCTCTCGCTGTTCTCATGTCATTTTAAGGATAAACCACATTCCCTTTACATTTTTTTCTATCAATTATTTCTTCATTCACTGTATTTAGCATTATATGATTAGTGATTCCGTTAACATAATTAGATTCTTTCTGTGGAAAGAATATATTTACCTGTCGAAATCAAAGAAATTGTGTCAGCCACAGCAAATCTGAATACAAATTCTGAAACCTCGTGTTTTTGCGTATTAAATTTATTACATTTACTTGTCTACACATTCATCCTAAAAATATTGCACGTAGCTATTTAACTTTTTTTGGCGGCAGAATGGGAAACCCGTGGCAGAATTAATTTATTAACATCTTTCTTCGGAATTTCAAAACTATTTGACCTAAAATTGAAGCAGTTACCGATTTAAAACATCCCGTTTTCTCTACTGTGCTTCCCATAGGGCTTATTTTAGTATTTACAGCGTGCTAATATCCTGCCTGGTTAGTTTGGTGGTACCGTGAAAGGTCGTGAGTTCGAATCTCGCTTAGGGTGAGTTACCCAGAAAAGTTTTTTTTTTTTTTATTATTATTTTCGGTGTTTTCCCTTATCCTGAGAAGACGAATGTCGAGTAACTTTAAGCTCCATGGACTCCGAGATCATTTGAGCATCATTTCACCAATTTCATTCATTGTCCGACATGACCAACCAGGTTAAAGGGGGTTAAGCTTTAAAAAATTCAGCCAAAAGCAAAACAACAGTGTATTAACATTTCCATTAGATCTACTTCTGTATTTAATATTATGTCTTTCTGTACCAACCTCCTTAAATTTAACAAGTTGTTTACACATCTAAGGTTTTCATTACCTATTCTTAAATGTCAAATTAAAAAAATATGACAAAATAAAAGCAGCAAACATTAAACCTCTAGACTTCACAAAAAAGGTAACTGTCCTAAACCTCTCACAGGATATAGCAAACGAATTTTAATGTATACTGATTTCTGTCAACTACAAATGTCCATTTGTGCTAAAATGTTAATGTCAGATTTTCATAGCCAAGTCATTTGTGGCTTAGTGGAAAACAGAAAATTAATACAGTGTAACATTCATGCCTCAATATAAGCAAGTGCATATTCTGAAGCCAAATTGTCCTTCTGGAATCGAAATAACCGGTGTCTATTATGAGATCCATTGGAACATTTTGGTGCTGAATAGCATATCGAAAATAAATTCAAATGTATAACTTCCTAAAGCAAACAATAGCTTTCATTTACCACCATGTGCTATGTAAGGAGAATCTGAAGTTTTATCTTGCTGTTTACCATCTTCTTGAGCCTAAATGACCTACTATATACGCCTCTTTATAGTGCCTTACATCAAACAATAACGTATGCAAATCCCCAATGTAACAAAATGTTATCTTTATTCTAAGCTATGGTAGATTTGTTAGTGTATCTGTATATAGAACCTGTGTTAATGGTTTAAATATGGGTGTTATCAAGAATGTAATACAAACAGCACAACTATTGCCTCCGTTCTCTTTAAATAACACAAAATAAAATTTAAAAGATCTAAATAATAAATCTGACGTGTTCCATTCACATAACTTTCTCTAGCTATTTCAAATACAAACTATTCTTACAAAAGACTATTCTTTTATCTGCATCATGCTAATTGAGATAAATATTAGCAGAATTGGTCCTATTGCTTGCTTCATTGTAAGTAAAAGGGAAATAACGTAATAACTTAGGCTAAAATGAAGTTGGTCGCTATATGAAACAATTTAGGTTCGGTTCGCTTTGCATGGTCCGGTTTGAGAAAAGTTAGGTGGTATGAAACTCAAACCAATAATAAGAAATATCTCAAAAAACGGTCAAATTTACATGGAATAAATGATATGTTTTAACAAGAATTACATTTTCTGTGTTTGAAGTTTTTGTCTTTACGGTTTACCCGTTATACAAAAGTCTGTAAAACTCATTCAGAATAAAGTGTTCTTCAGAGGCTATTCCCAGTAAATTAAAAATGCGCATTTTATTTCTGATGTAAATATCTTTAATATACGGTAGTTTAATCAAAATCGTTAAAGCCATTATTGAGAAAACAAAAGTTTTCAAAACTTTGTCCATGTAAAGGTAGTTTGTGGTCGGGGAATTTTTTAAAGATCTTTGTGTCGCATATTTGGAAGGTTCTAAGCAAAAATACCAAGTTTCACACAAGGACCTTTTTCTAAAAATGCTTTTTACGGTGAAATCTTAATATCCACATTGGATGGGATACAATACCCTCTCTAGGTGCTACATACATTATACTTACATACGTTGTACAGAAAGTAAAACTGGTATGTTTAAAGAAAGATCCTCCGAAAGACAGAATAATGACAAAACATTTTCCAAAACGAATCGATGCTTAAACTACAATTAGGTTAAAAGTTTTAGTAAAGAAAAGCTTTTTCGCTATTACTATTGGATAGCTGGTAAAGCGTTAAAACCAAAACTATGAGGCTTATAAAAACAGAAGCATTTATTCAAAATACAGACCTGAATAAAATTTTCAAAAGACGTAGGATTTTCTATTGTAGGTATGAATACTAGGAGTTCTAAATTGCTGAGAGATTACCTCGCAATCGTTGGGTCTGAATGGAACCATGTGGGGATTTCATGAGAATGTCATCATTTAGCTTAGCCGTTGTAAGAGAGTTCTGCCGCATCTCTGCACAAAGACCAACAGTAAACCACAAACATTGCTTCATGAGATCGTCATCATTTAGGTTATCTCTTGCAAGAGAGTTCCGGAGCATCTCTACACAAAGAACAAGAGTAAACCGCAAGCATTGCTTCATGAGATCGTTATATTTTAGCTTGCCTCTTGTAAGAGAGTTCCGGAGCATCTCTACACAAAGACCAACAGTAAACCGCAAGCATTGCTTCATGAGATCGTCATCTTTTAGCTTACCTCTTGTAAGAGAGTTCCGGAGCATCTCTACACAAAGACCAACAGTAAACCACAAGCATTGCTTCATGAGATCGTCATCTTTTAGCTTACCTCTTGTAAGAGAGTTCCGGAGCATCTCTACACAAAGACCAACAGTAAACCGCAAGCATTGCATCATGAGATCGTCATCGTTTAGCTTGCCTCTTGTAAGAGAGTACCGCCGCATCTCTACACAAACACCAACAGTAAACCACAAGCATTGCTTCATGAGATCGTCGTATTTTAGCTTATCTCTTGCAAGAGAGTTCCGGAGCATCTCTAAACAAAGACCAACAGTAAACCGCAAGCATTGCTTCATGAGAACGCTATCTTTTAGCTTATCTCTTGCAAGAGAGTTCCGCCGCTTCTCTACACAAAGACCAACAGTAAACCACAAGCATTGCTTCATGAGATCGTCATCTTTTAGGTTATCTCTTGTCAGAGAGTTCTGGAGCATCTCTACACAAAGACCAACAGTAAACCGCAAGCATCGCTTCATGAGATTGTCGTCTTTTAGCTTATCTCTTGTAAGAGAGTACCGCCGCATCTCTACACAAAGACCAACAGTAAACCGCATGCATTGCTTCATGAGATCGTTGTCTTTTAGCTTATCTCTTGTAAGAGAGTACCGCCGCATCGCTACACAAAGACCAACAGTAAACCGCAAGCATCGCTTCAATGAGAACGTCGTCTTTTAGCTTGCCTCTTGTAAGAGAGTACCGCCGCATCTCTACACAAAGACCAACAGTAAACCACAAGCATTGCTTCATAAGATCGTCATCTTTTAGCTTATCTCTTGTAAGAGAGTTCTGGAGCATCTCTACACAAACACCAACAGTAAACCGCAAGCATCGCTTCATGAGATCGTCATCTTTTAGCTTACCTCTTGTAAGAGAGTTCCGGAGCATCTCTACACAAAGACCAACAGTAAACCACAAGCATTGCTTCATGAGATCGTCATCTTTTAGGTTATCTCTTGCAAGAGAGTTCCGGAGCATCTCTACACAAAGAACAAGAGTAAACCGCAAGCATTGCTTCATGAGATCGTTATATTTTAGCTTGCCTCTTGTAAGAGAGTACCGCCGCATCTCTACACAAAGACCAACAGTAAACCGCAAGCATTGCTTCATGAGAACGCTATCTTTTAGCTTATCTCTTGCAAGAGAGTTCCGCCGCTTCTCTACACAAAGACCAACAGTAAACCACAAGCATTGCTTCATGAGATCGTCATCTTTTAGGTTATCTCTTGCAAGAGAGTTCCGGAGCATCTCTACACAAAGAACAAGAGTAAACCGCAAGCATTGCTTCATGAGATCGTTATATTTTAGCTTGCCTCTTGTAAGAGAGTACCGCCGCATCTCTACACAAAGACCAACAGTAAACCGCAAGCATTGCTTCATGAGAACGCTATCTTTTAGCTTATCTCTTGCAACAGAGTTCCGGAGCATCTCTACACAAAGACCAACAGTAAACCACAAGCATTGCTTCATGAAAACGTCGTCTATTAGCTTACCTCTTGTAACAGAGTTCCAGCGCATCTCTACACAAAGGCCAACAGTAAACCGCAAGCATCGCTTCATGAGATCGTCGTCTTTTAGCTTATCCCTTGTAAGAGAGTTCCGGAGCATCTCTACACAAAGACCAACAGTAAACCGCAAGCATCGCTTCATGAGATCGCCGTCTTTTAGCTTATCTCTTGTAAGAGAGTTGCGGCGCATCTCTACACAAAGGCCAACAGTAAACCGCAAGCATCGCTTCATGAGATCGCCGTCTTTTAGCTTATCTCTTGTAAGAGAGTTGCGGCGCATCTCTACACAAAGGCCAACAGTAAACCGCAAGCATCGCTTCATGAGATCGTCGTCTTTTAGCTTATCTCTTGTAAGAGAGTTCCGGAGCATCTCTACACAAAGACCAACAGTAAACCGCAAGCACCGCTTCATGAGATCGCCGTCTTTTAGCTTATCTCTTGTAAGAGAGTTCCGGAGCATCTCTACACAAACACCTAGAGTAAACCGCAAGCATTGCTTCATGAGAACGTCGTGTTTTAGCTTATCTCTTGTAAGAGAGTTCCGGAGCATCTCTACACAAAGACCAACAGTAAACCGCAAGCATCGCTTCATTAGATCGCCGTCTTTTAGCTTATCTCTTGTAAGAGAGTTGCGGCGCATCTCTACACAAAGACCAACAGTAAACCGCAAGCATCGCTTCATTAGATCGCCGTCTTTTAGCTTGCCTCTTGTAAGAGATTTTCGGTGCATCCCTACACAAAGACCAAGAGTAAACCACAAGCATTGCTTCATGAGATCGTTATATTTTAGCTTGCCTCTTGTAAGAGAGTTGCGGCGCATCTCTACACAAAGGCCAACAGTAAACCGCAAGCATCGCTTCATGAGAGCGTCGTCTTTTAGCTTATCTCTTGCAAGAGAGTCCCGGAGTATCTCTACACAAAGACCAAGCGTAAACCACAAGCATTGCTTCATGAGATCGTCATCTTTTAGGTTATCTCTTGCAAGAGAGTTCCGGAGCATCTCCACACAAAGACCAAGAGTAAACCGCAAGAATTGCTTCATGAGATCGTTATATTTTAGACTGCCTCTTGTAAGAGAGTCCCGGAGCATCTCTACACAAAGACCAACAGTAAACCGCAAGCATTGCTTCATGAGAACGTCATCTTTTAGTTTATGTCTTGCAAGAGAGTCCCGGAGCATCTCTACACAAAGACCAAGAGTAAACCACAAGCATTGCTTCATGAGAACGCTATCTTTTAGCTTACCTCTTGTAAGAGAGTTCCGGAGCATCTCTACACAAAGACCAACAGTAAACCACAAGCATTTGTTCATGAGATCGTCATCTTTTAGGTTATCTCTTGCAAGAGAGTTCCGGAGCATCTCTACACAAATACCAACAGTAAACCGCAAGCATTGCTTCATGAGAACGCTATCTTTTAGCTTATCTCTTGCAAGAGAGTTCCGCCGCTTCTCTACACAAAGACCAACAGTAAACCGCAAGCATTGCTTCATGAAAACGTCTTCTTTTAGCTTATCTCTTGTAAGAGAGTTCCGGAACATCTCTACACAAAGACCAACGGTAAACCGCAAGCATTGCTTCATTCCTCTGGAACTGATATCTTTGCTCCATAACAGATTTGTCCTGATGGAATCATCACTGACGTTTCCACAATAGGACGGAAAGAGTCTGGGTGGGAGTGGAGAAAATTAATTTTAAGGGAAATATTGCATCCAGGTAATGCTAGTTTTGCAGGAGCACTGTCACCAGCTGAGTGTAGTTACCATTTCTTTTGTTGCCTAAAATCCAGAAACAGCTCCCTTGAAGGCATCCTAAGCTTCCTTCTCTTTCCCCTCCTAATTCTTGAACTTGTGGTCCGAAAAAAAGTAACTGCCTTAACTTTTGCATCTCTTAATTTCGGAAATTTCTCCCTCATGTACTTAAGGACCTGTCCTTCTTGGTTTATACCTTTGAGAAAAAAGAGTTCAGAGGCTCAGTAAAAGCCATAGTTTCTTAAATTTCAGTCATTCTCGCAATATAAGTGAACATGCGTTGCAACATATATGTGGAGCCCAAGATTTTTCCGCTACTTTCATACCAAAATGATGTTGATAGGCAGTCTTAACAAGAGGTGCAGATGACGAATCGGTGAGGCACATTTTATTTCTCCACAAATGTAACAAAAATTATTCATCATATTTACAAATTTTCGTGGCATTGTAATGAATTTTTCACTACAAAAGCACTCTCAAACCAGAAATTCTGCATTAATTACAGCAGAAACTATATGAAACTCACAGTCACAGGAACAGTATCTAGGTTTATGACTTTCAAACAGCTTTAGACCATTTGTGTTTTGTTATTGGACAGGTGCGCCAAATCCCAAAACAAAATTATATAAAAATGAAATGTTAGTTTATCTCCAAAGCAAGAGCTAATCTACCAGTTTTATGATGATTTTTAATTTAGCATGTGGAAATACATAACAATTAACTATTTTTGGGCCCGAAATATTTTCATCGTTGGCCAGTGTATCATAGTATTTGTGGTGCTGAAAACCAAATTGAAAAGTAAAACTGAAAATTGGCGGTGGTTAGACCGCTAGCCTCCTACCTAGACGGCCCGTGTTCGATTCCAACCCCCGTAAGTGGGATTTTATGTGAAGAAATGGTGTCTGCGGGTTTTCTCCGGATTATACGGTTTTCCCCGCCAATCATTCCACCAATTGCTCCATCCTCACCTTTCCTATCGTGCATTTCGCTTTCATTTCATATTATCCACTTCCTCACGCTCATGCCTGACTACGTGCTGACCACTCCTACCACGATCTCCATTCTGTGGTTCATGCCGTTGGCTCCCCAGTAGGCTGCTGACTCCTAGGCATCCGTGAAATTTCTAGGAGGCGTCAGTCCTACCGAAGGGGAGCGTAAGCCGACCACGAAAAAAATGAAAATTACTCTAGTTTTCATTTTAGAGAGTTTGGTGATGAACTCTGTTAATATACGATATATTACTATAGTTGAAAGACAGCTTGCTTTATTTGTGAACAACTACCTATTGTAAGTTCTATGTCTTAGCTTTGATAGTAGTGAAAATAACTCCTCAATGAGTTTTGATTTCTGGCTACTTCTTCTTCCAGACGCTCGTCTTAAGATCATGAGAACTCAATGGTATTACCGGTGAAATCCGAGTATTTACAGTGTAATATTTAAAAATATGTGTTTCATTTACATGACTTTCTCTACATCATTATTTTTCAAAGTTTATTCTTCCATTTACTTCATACTAATCGGGAAAAATTAGCGTTAATGGTCCTATTTCTCGCTTCCTTGTAAGTAGAAAAGAAATAAGGTAAGGATCGATAGTCAAATCTTTTAAAAGCTGTATGCTAGTGATTGAATTTACTTTTTTATACGGCCAGGAGTTGAGAAATTCTCATATGAGAAAAGTATAAGTACCTATTTTCACGCTGAAAACAACAAGGAATATCTCAAAAACGGTCAACTCCAGGAAAAAATGTATATCATAAGCTGTGTGTTTTAACGAGCTATACATTGTTAAGTAAGTTTTTGTCCATCTCTTATGGTTTACCAGTTATGTGAAATTCCGCAAATTAATCCAGAATAGTCTTCAGTGGTCATTTCCAGAAAATTCAATATGTACATTTTATTTGTCATGTAAATATCTTTAATATACGATCTTTTCATCAGAATCGTTAGAGCAATTTTTGAGAAAATCAAAGTTTTCGAAAATTTTTCCAGAAAAAAGGTATTAGGAGTGGGGGGATTTTCTTGAAAATCTTTGTGTCGCATCCTTGGAAGAGACGAAACCTAAATATCAAGTTGGTATTTAACGGACTGTTCGTTTTTGAGATATGCTGCTCCCCTCACACACACATATACATACATACACACACACACTGACAGTCATGGACATTTTTATAAAAATTCTGTTTTTTGGATTTAGGGCTGTTTCAAAACATGTATTTCGGATGAAATCTCGGAATCCAATATACCTTCTCTATACACTAAGTAGAGAAAGTAAAAACGTGTTAATTTTTACATTATCCCATCTTATTATGTGTGGAGTTAGACTACTACTTAGGGAATTCTTTTCTTATATTTTATTTTGTTTTTTAACTTACATTGCATTTAGAAGTATTTCAGCGTTTAATTTCAATTTTTTTTTGAGATATTTGAATTTTTATATTTTCAAACATTGATGTTAATTATGTAATTTGGTACACGTTGTTAGTAAGGTAGTCCCCTCCAACCTCGACAGATCTGTGAATATTTTTGAACACCCTCATAGTATGTTCACATTTAAATTAAGAGTTCTTTTGTCCTAAGCAACAGCTAAGTTCGATTTTGATAGCCATACTTGTTCATTAGTACTTAGCTGGGATAGTTGCAGAATGAAGCTGCACATTATACTAATAAACCAGAAAAAGTGGCTGGAGCTATGAATAAATAGGGAAAATTAATTATTTTAAAAAATATACTAAAACAAGAATATATATAAAGGTACACCCCCAATATTGATCTATGCTGCTGACAAAAGAGGGGATACTACTAAAACAACACCACACACTACCAAAAAATCCTTTGGAACAAATGAAAGGAATATTCTGCGAGAAATTATACATAAATCGAGGACATTTCCAATTAGATGTGAAGAAATAAGAAAGGTGATTTCCAAGCAATAGGCATTTGGGTAGATTAAAGATGACTTGAATGGAACCAGACATCTTGCAGGATCGTACGCACAACAAGAGATAAGATGGAAAAAGATCAGCTTGGAAACAGAGAAAGAGATGGAGCGACAAAATTCTGGTTAGAGCAGGTCAAAGACTTAATAAAACATGAAGAAAAGAATATATTTGTGCTTGTTTTACCTCCATTAATAGAAAAGTTCCAAGTTCAGCAATTTACATATTTTTCCCAAAAACTTGTTTCCCAGTTTATCCAAGCAATGACTCATGTACCTTTGAATGAACAAACAAAAATTGCGCCTTAATATTTCAAATCAATCTGCTTAAATTGGAAAGCGACTATACCTACCTATTCTTCTACAATTTATCCTTACAGGGTTTATTCTTCTGTCCATTGTTTGTAATCGCGATAAACTTTCGTTACAGTTAGGTGTCGGTCTGAGTGGCTCACCTAGTTAGGTGTGCGCTTAAAAGTTACAGCTCCATGTCAGTGGATTTACATACTGCTATATAAAAACACCGCCGGACAAAATTCCGGCAGACTGACATCAGCCTGGCAATTGACAGCTCGTTAAGAAAAAATCTGATGTGTTCCATTCACATACTTTTCTCTACATCTTTGGAACAAATTATTGTTAAAAATAGTATTGTTCTATTTATTTAATGCTAATCGAAAAAAAATAGCAGAAATAGTCTTGTTACTTGTAAGTAGAAGCGAAATAAGGGAGTACCATAGGTTAAAGTGATAGTCAAAAGCTGGTTTATATGTGACTGAAGTTCCTTTGTTTGTATGGATAGGAGTTGACTAATTCCTGTATGAGAAAAGTTAGTTTTTCAAAGCTGAAACCAAAAACAAGGAATATCTCAAAAGCGATCAACTCCACGAAAAAAATGTATACAACATAAACTGTGCATTTTAATGTGCTCTGCATTTTTTGTGTTTTAAGCTTTTGTCCATTTCTTACGGTTTAGCAGTAAGGCAAACTTCCGTAAAATTCATCCAGAATAAAGATCGGCTATTCCCAGAAAATTCAAGTTATGCACATTATTTGTCAGTTAAATATCTTTAATATACGATATTTTAATCAAAATCGTTAGAGCCATTTGAGAAAATCAATATTTTCAAAAAAAGTTCCATGTAAAGGGTAGTTAGGAGTGGGAGGATTTTCTTGAAAACTTCTTGTTGCATCCTTGGAAGATACCAAACCTAAATACCAAGTTTGGCATTTAACCGTCTTTTCCTTTTTGAGCTACACTGACCACAGACACACAGACAGACAGACAGACACACAGACAGACAGACACACACTCACGCACATTTTTCTGAAAATGTTTTTTTTGTTTGTTTTTTTTATTCAGGGTATCCTAAAATATATATTTCCAATGAAATCTCAGTATTGAATTTTGAGTGCAATACAATACCTTCTATATCCACTATGTACATTGTACATACGGGGCTAGAGAGAATAAAAATTACACTTTTATACTTGTTATGTAGGAATACGGTAGGCTAAAGCGATACACAGATATTTAAAAAGTTAAGCGCTATAACATGATGATTTTGAAATTTCATTCCTTTTGCATTGTTGCGAGAAAAAGCGAAAATCGACTTACACTTTGAAAAAAAAATGTATCTTGTAGAAGCCAAGTGTGGGACAATGGTTAAGAAACAGAAAAATATGAAGAGGTAATATTTGTTACAATAACTATTGTAGCATATTGGAGATTTGTTTTTCTTTGTCGCCAGGGTCGAGGTGAAGATGTAGCACATGGGGGTTAATGGTAGTTGGTAGAAGAGTTCGTTAAGCCACAGTGAATGTAGCTAGGTCAGTTGAAACAATTCGCCATTGGCGTACGGGCGACTGTGGCCACAGAAAGAAGCTATCCTCAGTCAGTGTCAGCCTGTATCTGAAACAAGAAGTTCGTTGCCTTGTTAACGGTAAAATAAAAACGTTAATTTACAGTGTTTTGAGTTTTGCATTTATCATAATTACCAATAACAACCAGTGGAATCTCGAGCTAGCGAGTGGACCGCCCTCCATGATATGTTGCGTTTGTAAAGCCATCTCTCCCGTTGTTGTTGACAGCACTATACGATTGTATGTTCTTCATGGAATTAAAGTTCGTTACTTTCAATAGAATTGTTTTGTTATTGATTTAAAGAACAAAAGAGTATATCAATTCCGAAAAGGGTTCCTGGATTTAGGCCTCAGTATTTCTCACAGCCTAACACCTAATGCCTAATGGAGATGTATCAGCTTGTTGCATTATTGTCGACAGTATGGTTTAAATACATCAAGTTATGCATTTCACTTTGAACGATGATTAAACTTAAGTACAGTACGTAACAGGTATTCCGTCTTCAGTTTTGAACCTATTTTTACTTTCTCCATACGCACTATGTACATAGTGTATAGAGAAAGTATTGCACTCCACCAAAAATTCGATACCGAGATTTCACCGGAAATATATGTTTTAGGCCCCCCAGTATCCAAAAAAAGCATTTTCACAAAAAGGTCCGTGTGTGTGTGTGTGTGTGTGTGTGTGTGTGTGTGTGTGTGTGTGTGTGTGTCCGTGTGTCTCTGAACACGATAATTCAAAAACGAAAAGTCGGTAAAATATCAAACTTGGTATTTAAGTTTAGTATCTTCCAGGGATGCGACACGAAGATTTTGAGAAAATTACCCCCACCCCCAACTACCCTTTACATGGAACTTTTTTCGAAAATTTCGATTTTCTCAAAAATGGCTCTAACGATTTTGATTAAAATTTCGGATATTAAACATATTTACCTGACAAATGAAATGTATATCTTGAATTTTCTGGGAATAGCCCCTGAAAAGTAGTTTATTCTGGATGAATTTTACTAAATTTTGAATGACTGCTAAACCGTAAAAGATGGACAAAAACTTACTACACAAGAAATGTAGAGCACTTTAAAGCACACAATTTATGTTACATAAATTTTTTCGTGGAGTTCGTCGTTTTTGTGACATTCCTTATTTTTGGTTTCTGCTATGAAAAACGTATACTTTTCTCATACAGGAACTTGTCAACTCCTATCCATATAAGCAAAGGAACTTCATTGACATAGCAACCAGCTTTTGACTATCACTTTAACCTACGGTTGTCCCTTATTTTGCTTCTACTTACAAGGAAGCGAGTAATAAGACTATTTTTTCTGATTAGCATAAAGTAAATAGAAATATAAGCTTTTTAAGAATTATTTGTTGCAGGGATATGGAGAAAGTCATGTGAATGGTACACATAAGATTTATCTGATTAGCATGAAGTGAATAGATGTATAAGCTTTTTAAGAATGATTTGTTGCAGAGATGTAGAGAAAGTCATGTGAATGGCACACATCAGATTATTCTTTCATTTAGTTGTGAATCAGACGACATTTTCAGGACCCAGCTGTAGACTAAAATGCTTCCAACTAGAAAGAAATAGTGCAGATTACCTGTACTCAACACAAAGCGACGAGATCATGTCTGCAATATCCGTTTAGCAATGTTAAATACGGCAGGGCTAAAGAACTAATTTGAAATGCTCTAGCATTTTTATTGCTCCATTTAACCGGGCAGTATTTTCCTTTGGAACTGATTGCCTTTAAGCAATGGTGTTAACTAATGTACTGATGTACTTAAGTTTCACATATTTTTAGTTTTATTCATTAGATCACACACACTCACATATCATTCATACTTGCAGACTCCCGGGAGGATAGGGAATAATCTGGACCAGAGAAAAATCCCTACCCCGCGCCGGGAATTGAGCCCGGGACCCTCGTATAGCGGACAGGTGCTCTATCGACTGGGTTACGGGGACAACCTATTAGTTTTATGGTCAAAGTCGTATCAGTGACCTCTATGATATTTGAGGCCTGAATAATATTTCTGATAAGCCACTTTTTGAGAGTATTTCCACGTTCCTGTGTCTGATAGGGTCCTTACAGAAGTCAATGAATATCTCTTTGACATTTCCAGTACTGACTCAATCTCTGTTTGTAAACTCTGAATAGTTTGGGTTGTGCTCCTTCTCCTCTCCCAAACCAAATTGAGTTTCTGTCTTTTCCATCGACTTCTGTGACCAAGCAGGACAGCCCTTAGTATTTAAACAATGTGCACTCAGCCTAGATTGCTCTCCTTTTCTTGTTATACCTAATTCTTACTACTGATTTTCTCCAATAACACGGTATATTTTGGTACCTGAAACACTCATTCATTCAAACTCATACAACTATTATTTTATATATTAACACTTGTAGTGTAATTTTGAAGTTTCCATAGAGGATATTGTCTGGTCCACAGACGTTGTTATCCTTGGCATTTTATGATAACTTATATTTACTTAACTGCAAACATTTCAGACTTTAGCTCCATGTCTCGCTATGTATGTTGCAGTGTTTGTTTGTGTATACCTGTGAACAGCATCCCGAAATTCGAAAAATCTGAAAAATACCAAGTTTTTATCTTGATAATTATTTGACTTATGCCGGTATACTATCTTCTAAAAATCTGATGTGTTCCATTCACATGACTTTCTCTATTTCTCTGCAATAAATTATTTTTAAAAAGCTTATGCTTATATTTACTTGCTGCTAATCGAGAAAAAATTAGCACAAATAGTCTTATTTCGTGCTCCCTTGTAAGTAGAAGCGAAATAAGGGAATGCCATAGGTTAAAGTGATAGTCAAAAGCTAGTTGCTATGTGACTTAAGTTCCTTTGTTTTTATGGACACGAGTTCACAAAGTCCTGTATGAGAGAAGTATGTGTTTTATAGCTGAAACCAAAAACAAGGAAGATCTCAAAAACAATCAACTCCACGAAAAATATGTATATAACATAAATTGTGTGTTTTAAAGTGTTCTACATTTTTTGTGTAGTAAGTTTTTGTCCATCTCTTACGGTTTAGCAGTTATGCAAAATTCCGTAAAATTGACCCAGATTAAAGTAGTCTTCAGAGGCTATTCCCAGAAAATTCAAAATATACATTTTATTTGTGAGGTAAATATCTTTAATGTACGATATTTTAATAAAAATCGCTAGAGCCATTTTTCAGGAAATCAACATTTTCGAAAAAAGTTCCATGTAAACGGTAGTTTGGGGTGGGGGGATTTTTCTCAAAATCTTCGTGTCGCATCGCTGGAAGATACTAAATTTAAATACCAAGTTTGGTATTTTACCGACTTTTGGTTTTTAAATTATCGTGTTCAAAGGCACACGGACACACACACACACATGGACCCTTTTCAGAAAACACCTTTTTTGGTTACAAGGGACCCTAAAACATATATTTCCGGTGAAATCTCGGTATCGAATTTTTTGGTGGAGTGCAATACCTTCTCAATACACTATGTACATGGTGCGTATAGAGAAAGTAAAAATACAAACGAAGATTTTATAAAATGTCCTCCCCTCAACTCAACCTACCCTGTGTGTTAAATATGTCTCCATTGGTACATTTCCACCATATCAAGCCTGTGGCTTACGGATCCTGTTCGCCTATCTCTACTAAAGTTTGCTCTTCCGCTTTTTGATATGATGTTTTCGTTTCTCTGATGAGATTCCTATATTTTTTCCTTATACTATCATAGTTTTAGAGGCATTGATTATTTGGAGATACGAGAGCTGCATGGAGAGCTTCCAGCTTGCCTTTTTGGGCTGTTTAGCAGGTCTTATTGAGCCGTGGTTTTGTGTTTCCTTTGTACTTCTCTGGGATCAGCATCTTTCAGCAAATGTTCCAGAACAGTCCTCGTTTCATCAAAGTTGCCATCGAGAATAATTTTTGAAACAATAAAGTGGTTCATTTCACAAAATTTATTCTTATAAAGATTTTCTTCAAGTTCTTGAGCTTTCTGTTTTGCATGCTCTTTGCGTTTGAATTAAACTAGATCTATACGATGATTCCATTTTCACCGATATATGTTTAATACTATCTGTCGTTTACCAATGATAGCCCCTCATTACATTAACACCGTGTTGCCTTCTTCATTGGTCTCTCAATTGGACAGTTTTAAGTGTCTCGCGAGTATGATTCTACAATTTCTGGAATTCCAACTATTGGCTGTTTTTCTGCTCAATATTTAAAATATAAATTAATGTGAATTTTCATTCTATATTTTATGCAGTGTACTCACAATACTTTTTTTTTTTTTGTTTTTTTTTTGTCTTCTGCCTGTAACATTAGATCAAATCAATGACTTTGAGTTTTTAACTATAATGCCTTTAACATTGTTATTCACTCGTTTACTGTTTGAATTTATTCTTGGGATGTATTTTAAATTCCCACAAATATTCATATACTTACCGTTTCGAGGGAGAACAGGAAAAATTGTCAAAGAAAAATGTCCACCTGAAGCTGGAGATCGGATTTCCAGGATTACCATTTTGTGTCTTCTGTTTATATAATAATTTATTATTCTAGCTCAATATTTAAAGTGATTATGCTACTTTAAATCAATGTGGGATATGTAAATTGAGTCCCAGTTTGTTTGTAAAGGATTGGGAGATGGATATTTTTGTAAACCTCACTCTACATTACGATAAGATGCTGATTTAAGTATGAAATCAGGTGTTTATTTAACTGTGTATTACCTTCTCTAGCCCGTATGAACAATCTACATAGCGGATAGAGAAGGTATTGTATTGCACCCAAAACTTCGATACCGAGATTATGTTTTGAGGTCCCTGAGTTCTAAAGCAGCATTTTTACAAAGAATGTGGACGTCAAAGCTCAAAAATTAAAAGTCGATTAAAAACCAAACTTGGTATTTAAATTCAGTATCTTTCAAGGATACGTCACCAAGATTTTCAAGAAAATCCCCCCACCAAAAACTATCCTTTATATCGAAAAGTTTTCGCAAAATTTAATTTTCTCAAAAATGATTCCAACGATTTAATTAAAATGCCATCCATATATTAAAGATAATCAAGTCGTAAATAAAATGTATATTTTCAATTTGCCGGCAACATCCTGTAAAGAGCTGTTTAATATGGTTGACTTTTTAAGAATTTTGCATAACGGTTATACCATAAAAAATAGACAAAAACTTAATACACACAAATGTAGATCCCGTTAAAATAGTCATGATTTATGTCATATATTTTTTTATTGCAGAGATGACCGTTTTTAAGATATTTATTGTTAATCTAATTAATTTCTCTCAAACAGTACCATACAAAGCAAACCGAACCTGATTTGTTTCACATAACTTTTAACCATCCCATTAGCCTATGTATTCCTTTATTCCCCTTCTACTTATTAGGAAACAAGTAATAAGACGATGCAAATGCTTGTTTAGATTAATATGGCGTAGATAATAGAATACAATTTTGTAAGAAACGTTTGTTTCGGGAATAGCTAGAGAAAGTTATGCGAATGTAACACACCAGATCTTTTTAAACTGCGCTGATATACTTGCATATCCATCTATGCGTCTTACACATCAACTCATAAACTCATAAACATACACAATGCCACAAAACTGGGAAAGGAAATGTCAAAGAGCAATCAATGGCCAGGAGACAATATTTTTCCCAACGTTTCAAAAAGAATGAAATTAAGGTTTAATTTAACGACAGATCTTACAACAATGCTGACAGGACATGGAAGGCTAAATTCGTATTATTACAGATTTCATATAACAGAAAATCCAAACTGTCCATTCAACAGAGGAGAACAAACATCAGACTGTAACAATTTTAAGGAGGTCAAGAAAAATACTTATTCAAAGAAGACGAAGATTGCTACCTTCTAAAACATAAATAAAACAACATTATTTTAAAGAATATTTTCTTTTGTAAATTCTATTGATTTAAAAAAACATATTTAAAATACTGTGTATACTGGTTAAGAATAGACTTATTAACATATAAACGTCCAAATATTTTATTTAGTCAATAGTATGGAACATGATGATAATGATTGGTGTTTAGGGGCGCTCGACTGCTATGGCCATTAGCACCCTTATAAACACAATGTCGAATAAATACACCACAGCTAAAAACCACGTAAAATCCAAACGATAAAAGAAAAGGGTAGATTATAAAATCCAGAGAATAAAACTGATGGCGAAAGAGACAGAAAAACCCAGAACTGAATAAAAAATGGAGCAAACGCAGCGATAACCATGACTAAGCACCTGGATTTAAAGAACTACGAGAATACATTTAAAATATAAGAAATGCCGCTCCGTAAAAAAGCTCTCTGGATAAAAAATTAAAATCTAGATCCCTATTGGGAAAGTCACCTGAGATAAAGAACATAATCTTCTGTACCGCTCTGTGATCATCGGCAAGAAATAAAGGTGAGTTAGCATGTGCCTTTTGTTGTGCATACTAGTAATATTGGAATATGTTCAGCTAGTGACTTCTTTATGCTCCAAATTCAAAGCCGAATTAGTTGCTATACACCCGGCAGTAAACTGGGTCACCAAAAATCGTTATAGCGAATGTGTGTTTATGTTGACCTCAATAGTTTATTCAGGACATTACAGAAACATTGAATGTCCATCTTATAATACCTATAAATATAAATAAATAAATATATATATATATATATACTCTCATAGCCAAGCGAGTTTCTGGAATTTATATCGGTAGGCGTGACTATATATATATATATATATATATATATATATATATATATATATATATATATGGATAGGGGAAAATGTACTTTTCACTACAATTAGGCGTGCATATAAGAACGCAGCTCTAGTCCATCTTTAGTATGGGAAGATAGCGTACATAATCCAGTAAAGCGACGTGGATGCACTAACTAATCTACTAATTTATAGACAAGCACTTCTGAATAGATACAGTTACCTTTTGCATAACACATGCCACCATCTTGGCTTGGGGCCTAGCTTGGCGTCCTGGAGGAGCCAACGCTCCTTCTGATATCTATTCCATACTAGATGCAATTCATATATATCGCCGCAATTAGACTTCCAAAGTATATACTTGTCCATCTTGTAAGTACTTCTACAAGGAACATAATAAATTATCAAAATAAGTGTACGCTAGGTTAAGGTATAAGAATTACTAGGGAGTGAAGAAGCAGGTGAACTAAATAAACAAAGGGGCTGGAAACAGTCATCGGGAATTCAGTTACCTAAAATGTCCAACATCATACGAATTTTTCTCGTTATCAACAAACGTTTGGAAAATACGTTGGATAAATGGCACCAAAGAACATGACACTAGGATTTCTGGACTTAAGTAGCCACTTAAAGTGTAAGTATTCCGTCGAAACGTATGTACAAAGTTCATTATGGGCCATCGATAGTTTCAAACTTTAAAAGGTTATTATCAACGTTGGTAACAGTTACCAATGTTTTTATGAAAGTGAAAAATTACCATTTTTATTTCCTTGAAATTAATATATATATATATATATTATTAATCACTTACTTTACTTTGATAATATTAAGCATTTTTCTCTCATTTTCTTGAAAAAGTTGTAAAACCATTGTATATTATAATCGATATAATCAAGCAAAATTATATTGTTATTGCTATAGTACTTTAGTATTTAATACTTATCTTATTGAAAACTATAATCCTAATATGCATACATGTTAAAGAAGTATGAAAATTATAGGGAAAATAGATTTGCGATACGATAAACAATTATTATGTGAAATAAGAACTAAAGCTTTCCTGGCGACGTGTTAATTCAAAATCTTCTCGGGCTTCTAGCCAGGTAAAAACTTGGCTTGACACCAACGTTTCGAAGAAGTGCATCTTCCTCGTCTTCAGGGTGAACTGTCAGTTCATCAGTTGACCCTGAAGACGAGGAAGATGCACTTCTTCGAAACGTTGGTGTCAAGCCAAGTTTTTACCTGGCTAGAAGCCCGAGAAGATTTTGAATTAATTATTATGTGATTTGAGTTTCGAATGCATTTAATGACATTCCACATAATTTGGAGGATGTTCAAGTCTATAGGACAGCCAGTTACAGGGTATTCATCAGACATTTTGGTTCTTTTTTTCCAGTTCCTTCTAGCCATTTTGAAGGTATTTGGAACCCTAAAACATGTATTTTAAGATTTTGCAATGGAATTTTGCTCATACCTTCTATTTTTTTCGCAGCGTTTACGAGTGCTTTTTGCCTATTTTATGGACATTTTTGTTCGTTGGAGACTATTTGTCAATGATTGCAATGATTTTACATGCATTTTACGGGGTTTAAAATACAATTTTAGTGTTCATACAGCTGTTTCGAATGCTTTTAATAAGTTTCCAGGTCATTTGCAGGGCGATAGGACCTTATGGCAGCTAGTTTCAGGGAGTTGATCAGATATTTTAGCTCTTTTCCAGCATATTGAACCATTTTGATGGTATATAAGGTCCTAAAGCAGACAGACATTTAACACTTTCAGACGTTTTGCTAACATTTTACAGTTTCACAGCGTTCTATATGAGTTTTTAACAGTTTTATATACATTTGAGCACATTTTTCGTCTATTTTGCAGTGTTTTGGTTTACTTTCTGTCTTCTTACAGATCATTTATGACTTTTAGAACTATAGGGCAGTGTTAAGCCCTCTGGCAATCTCGACCCACTTTGAATGTATTGTTTGGAAGCTCTTTAAATTCTTTATGAAACTGACGAAGGCATACTGACGATATTTTTAAGTGCTTTTAGGGCTGCCTTAATCGTATTTGAGGTGATGTACTTTTCATGATGCCTTGTAACCCTCTTCTTATAACTTTTTTTTTGGTAGTGTTTAACGCCCGCTTTAACTACTAATGGCACCGCAGGCGGTTTCACTGATGATACATGAACAATGATGGAGCACCTGTGAAATGCGATGGCGGGGGAAACAGGAGTACCTGGAGAAAACCCGCCCCAGTGCCGCTTTGTCCACCACAAATCTCACATGCGGTCACTTGGGATCGAACCCCGGCCATCTAGGTGAGAGTCTAGTGGTCTAACCACTCGGACACGGCGCGGCCATTTCCTATATCTGAAATTAACTTTGACATTTTATGCTAGCTTATGTCTTTCTGCAACCATTTCTTCATTTCTAGTCATTTCTATAATATTTTCAGCATTTCTGTCGTCTTTCACCCTATGTGTTACATTTTATAGTATTTTCACATATCTCTGGACAATTTGATCGCTTTTATAGCATATCCAGATTTTACTGTTTTGCCATACTTTTCCCGCGCTTCCTTTATGATTACTTCTGTATTCCGTTTCAGTATTTAAGAGTCATATTACATCAGTTTTGCAAATTTCCGCATGTTTAAATGCTAACGTTTGAAGCGAGGGGATATGTTTGCATAGGTTTCAGATGTTCTAACATAACCTAGCTTTTGTTTCTTCATCTTTTTAATTTGTCTTTTTGTTTGGTGTCTCTCTTTTCGAGACTGGCAGTAGTTGAATGGTATAAGCCTTTGTTGTCGAAGTATTTATTGTTTAGGGAACATTGTTTCTTCGCGTTTTATTGGTATTTTGTTGTTTTTGTAGTGTTTTCTTTTGAACAAGATGT